>WBNO01030908.1:3757-33473 GCA_013400575.1 Peucedramus taeniatus
AAAAAACCAAAACCCTAAATGAAAAAAAAAAAAAAAAAAAAAAAAAGGCAATTTCACACACAGTTCAGATATTGAAGGGAAAAAACAGAAAGGATGCACCAGTTATACACACACTCATGTAAGCTCTGCCATAAAGTTAATAATTTAACTGCATTTTTCTACCTGAGAACAGTGCTGATTGATTAACTTTGTTTTAGCCTGTCCAGCTAAGGAGACCTGCACAGGGTAGCCTGATCCTTACTTAAGGAATATCACTTATTCCTTCAGCAGAAAAGTGTTACAGGTCTCCCATCTGCTTTCCTGAAATCTTAGTGGCACCAAAGGGGAGTACTACTTGAAATATAGTAGATTCTTAATAAAAAAAAAAAAAAATAAAAAAAAAAAAAAAGGAGGGAAGGGGGGATTGACTTTTTCCCCCATGAGTTTCCTGTGTTGTTCAGCCTTTTTGTGGGCTGGGGGAAGCATTCCAGACCTCACATCAGGAGCAGTTTTACATCCCCTGGCACCGTGGGCAGCCCAGTTCAAACCTCCACTGGGTAACCACTGAACTGCCTAAAGCTGATCTTCCATGTAGGTGTTGGCAATGTCAGTGTTTTGAGCCACAGGCAGGTGTTTATAGGCTAAAAATGGGCTATTAATGGCATATTGTTACAATTTCTTTGGAGCAGAGAAATAAGTGCTCTGTCTTTTTCCTTCTGTAGGGGTTTTGTCATTCCTGGTCAGACTTGCTCTTCAGTGGAGCCTCTGGACAGAGAGAATAGAAAACATTAGAGATGACATGTTTATTATTTATTTATTGGGTAGCTTTCTCCCTTAAGTCAAAATATGAGACTAAAAGTGAGAGGGAGATTGTTTCTGTGTGTGTGTGCACATGCAGGCAGTGACTTGATTTCCTCTCGAGGTGGCACTGAGTTAAAATTCACAACAACAGTTTGGAAATCAGGGGTTTTTAACATTGAAAAGATCCCCAGTTCATCTCACAAAGTATTTTTTTTTTTTTTTTTACGGAGGCAGGAATTTCACTTAACCCTAGGAATTATTTTAGGGATCAAAATTCAAAATTACTTGTTCTGAGCTTTCTAAAAGAATTAGGAATGTTCATAAGTCTCACGGGTGTCAGGTAAATTGCTGATATCTCACAGGCACTCTCTTCTCCTCAGAAACTGGCATAAAAGTCACTTGATAGAAGCTCAGTTGCTGAGATGCTGTGATTACAGTGATCCCTGCCAAATTATACAGCCTTATTTTTTCCTTGATGTGAGATTTTGGAAGGAGGAAATCATCTTTTCATTCTTGGGTTGGAGAGCACCCAACTCAGAAGTGTTCTTGCTTCTGGCCACTACCATTGTACAAATGAAAACAATAAAATAGTTTTAAATAATAAACCAAATAATGAAATAAATATTACAATACAAAGCATTTTTAAATATTTTATAATTCCATAATAAAAATGCAATGAGACTATCCCTTTGATGTGCATTTTGCTATGACCAGATATAAACAATAAATAGATATCTGTACAAAATTAATACTAATGTCTTCCAACCCACAAAATTAAACAAAATGCAAGCTCCAATTTTTTTTCTTTTTTTTTTTTCATGAAGCAAAGCAATTAATTTTGAAATCAGTTGTGTTTGGATAAAACTCTGTGTTCTTAGAAAGGCTTTTCTAAGTCCTGGCATCTTTAGTGGAACAGAAATCCATGCCAGTATGACAATATTAATAAAGTCCATTAAATACAGCCAAAACTTGTTATTCATCATAAACATAAATGTCTCGAGGCAGAAGGGTAGATCTCAATTAGAAAAAGGAAAAGTTTAAATGCTTTTTTATGTAAAAGTTTATCATTTATGCTAAGAATTTAGAATTAGTGTATTTACATTGGGTTTCATTGCTGGCTCCTGATTTTTTAGGCTATGTAGCTCAAATAATGAGCTTTTCACTCCTTTAGAAAGAAAAAATCCAATAGTTTCAATGAGACAAATATTTTTTTAAAATCTGGTAAAAACTACAGAAGTGAGAAATAGATGCTGTGAGCCCAAATTTGTGTTTGTGTCTCTTCTATTCATCCCCTGTGCATTCAACTGACCATTCAGAGCACCAAAGATTACCTTTTGTGTCAAAAAAGTATTGTGAAGGGACATATTTTGGCTGTTCATGAAAGAGGTTTTATGGGAAGCAGTAAGGCATTTCATGCTGGTTCCCCCTGTTTTTTATGTGTGCTCAGCTTCCATTTTTCATTTAATATTGTTAATTATTCCTCACATTGGATGTGTGAACTGCTTTTGCAGTTGCTCAGGACCTTTGAGTGTGTGACTTTACAGACCCACACTGGAATTATTTCACATTTTCCCTCACATCAGCAATTTTGTGCTGGGTTTTGAAATCCTTGGATGCTTTTATTAGACTCCTATTTTTTTTTTTTTCTTTGTAAGCCAGATCCTTTAAACAAGATTAGTCAAGGCTGAGCCTGTGCCACTGGCTTCCAGTGCCAGTTCATGGGGATATCTGGTGGCAAAGTTGGTTCTCATACACATTTCCACAGCTGTTTTCCACCCAGGAATATGAATTTGTGAGCCTTGCATTTTCTTTCATATCTCCACTTTTTATGTACTGTTTTAAGGGACTATTTATGGGACAACATCAAGAAACTCCTTCTTACATCAATATAATCACCAAAATCATTATTTCTCCCACTTTTAGATCAGTAACCACAGAACAATCAATGCTCAGAACAAGATAGTTTAATTTTAAACCATCCGTAATGCATCTGGAAAGATATTTTACACTCAGAAATTCAGGCACATCATAAAAGCATGAGAAAGCATCACATTAGCCTGGTGAGGGAAAACCTCTCTCCTTGAGGTGTTCACCAGTTAAGGGCTCTCTAACTGAGGAAAACCAGAAAAATCAAAGTAGGTGGTGTTGAGCAAAGAAAAGTGGCTGTGGATTTCCATGCAGACACACACCTGAAGCTTTCACAAGCCCTGACAAGGTGAATTATTGGTTGCAGTCTCCAGTTTGGTGTATTTGGTACCTGAGGTCCATCTGACTGCGCTGGTGGTGACTCCAGGGGGAGGAGGATGCCCGCTGAATTTAGGAAAAACCCCAAAAAATGCCTGCTGAATTTGGACAAAGCCTGCAAACACCTTTTGATGCGGTGAAGTCTCTGCCCAGGTCGCAGAGAATCAGATGCAGAGACTCTTGTGGATGCTGTGGGAGATCAGCATGAGTTGCAAGAGGAATTGCATCCCAAAACAATGGCTGCTTCAGGCATTATTAAGTGTGAAGAGAAATCTTGTGGCTTCCTGGCTTCCAGGACAGTGACACTGCTGTCAGTCTATTTGCCATAGCAAATGTCATGCTAAGCTGCATCTCCACACCCATTTTCTGAGGGCAAACCTCATCCCACCCAATTCCATTCACTGAAAACCCACAGTCCTGCCTAAACCAGCAGCCTCTTCTTCCTCTGTGGTCAGAGGGAAGAGGCATCCCCTTCTGGTGACTGATTCATCCTGTCCTCAGCCAGGACGGGTGTGAAAAATCCCCTCTGGAGGTGTCTGCTTCTCTTCACTTCCAGCTCCCAGCCACTGCAGCTCAGCCCTGTCACCTCCCCTGCCATGCCAGCAGTGTCATGTGGGAATCACAGAATTATTAAGGGTGGAAAAGTCCTCTGAGACCATTGAGTCCATCCGTTCCCCCCAGTGCTGTCAAGCCCACCACTAAACCACGTCCCCAGGTGTCACATCCAGAAGCCTTTTGAACACTTCCAGGGATGGTGACTCCACCACAGCCCTGGGCAGCCCATTCCAACAATTTTCAGCCTTTTCAGTGAAGAAAACGTCCAATCTTAACCTGCCCTGGTGGAACTTGAGGCTGTTTCCTTTTGTCCTATTGCTTGATACCTTGGAGAAAAGGGTGCCTGGAAACTATGAGGAGAGATGAACCAATGCACGTGATAAGAGCTCAGGGAGAAAAGTTTTCTCTCACAACCATTCTCATCCCCAGAAATGTCCCTGAAAATGAAAGTGATCAAGGTACCTGGCCTGGGTTCCAGCTGTCCAGCTAGAACAAACTGAATTTCTTTTGTAGCATCAAAACTAGACTCACTGCCTCAGCATGTCCCTGTGTGTCCCCTCCACATCTTCCTGCCACTGTGGCACATGGAAGCTGCTGCCTGCCCTCACCCCACAACAGAGCTGACCACAGATAAATTCTTTGGGCCAGCAAACTGGGTGCAGTCAACCCTGGCTGATGCCAATTATCCCAAATCTGAACAATCACTAATTACATCATGAAAATCACAATATTCTGCTGCAGCACACTATGAAAACTTCAGAGAATCACTCAGCAAGCCTAAAAGGATGTTTAAAAGCCTCTCATTTGCTAGCAAAGAGAGGGTGCAATTAATTCAAAGGCCTGTCAGACTGCAGGCTAGCTTCAGGCTTAGTCTGAAGACAGCTTGTTCACAGGCAGGGCTTTTTGGACTGCTTTAAACAAATATGTTTTGTTTCCCACTGACTTTCCTAGATGGAGAATTCAGAAATAATAATAATAATAATAGAAGACACATTTTTAAGCAGTCTGGCATGCAGAGATGGGACCCATACTAAAACATTGCTCAGTATTTATACTGAGGCACATTGCATAAGTGGGGTGAAGTTCCAGGTAATTCAATCCCTGAATTTCAGAGGTGAAAGTCAGACTCATTCTCTTAATTTAATTAATTGCCATGAGAAACTTCAGGGAGGGTGTTGTGAGCCACTATTTAAGGAGCTGTTTTAATCTGTGTTTCCAAGGCATTCTCTATCCTAGCCTAGTCTCATGCAGAGATAAAACCACTGAATTGCTAAATACAAATATTTGTGGGCTTTCAAGATTCTTTGCTTTTTGCTCCAAACCTAATAGAAGAGGGAGTTGAGCTATGAGTTTGCAAGATTTTATTGTTCCTTTCTTTATTTTTTTTCATCCCCAAAAATGTAAAGACTCAGCTGTAAGCCTGTAGCCCCAGTAGATAATGCTTCTGAAAACCATATCTGAGTGGGTTGTGCAGAAAAAAAAATATATTCCTGGCAAATTTTTGGGAGTTGAGTTCCACCCACCTGTGCATAGAGCTCTCTTGCTGCCTGGAAAGAGCAGATCAATGTGTCCATTTTGGTGATGTTTTGCTGCTTTTTGCAGAAATCAGCTTCCATGCACTGAAATACAGGGCATTTATATTCTCCCCTGTGCTGCTCAGCTCTGCTGCCAGTGCCAGGTGTCCACTGGTTGAGGCTGAAGTTTGGGCCACACTCAGTTTCCTGCCTGTGAACAGACATGAAAGGACATGGAGAAAGGGAATTAAACTAAAAGAGGAGAGATTTAGGCTGGATGTTAGGATGAAGTTTTTTACTCAGAGGCTGGAGAAGCCCTGGCACAGGGTGCCCAGAGCAGCTGGGGCTGCCCCTGGATCCCTGGCAGTGCCCAAGGCCAGGCTGGACACTGGGGCTGGAGCAGCCTGGGACAGGGGAAGGTGTCCCTGCCATGGCAGGGGGTTGAATGAGACAGGCTTTAAGGTCCCTCCCAGCCCAAATCAGTCTGGAATTCCCTGATTCTTGAGGTATGTTGGAATCTGAAATGCAGAGAACTCTTAGAACTTTGGGCCTGTAAGCCAAAGCTTAGAATTAAACACAGGATTTGATCTGACACTTGGAAAAGGGTCCCAAACTGAGGTGATAGAGGTCAGAATGTGGATTTATAGTTTAAAGCAGAGACATGTTAGGCTAAGTAAAGGAAAGCTTTGTTTTGAAGAGTTTTGAAGTGTAGTACTGTAAGTCTGTGTGTCATAACATGATTGGCTAAACAGCTCACATTAGCATGTGTCTATAAGATAAAATATTTAAAGATTGGGTCAAAAGCATAAATATCCTTGCTGGCAGTGTTTTATTGCTTAATAAGCGTTTAAAAGGTCTTGTGACCTTCTGAGCCATGCGGTGAAGATGTGAGCCCAACTCACCCTTCCTGCCTATGTCAAAGATAAAAAACATAAATTGCACCATCTAAAACAACTTTGAAATCCTGTCTCTAACTCACTCAAAATTCCTTCAAAATTCCTGCAGTGGTATTTCCCTGCTAACAATGATTTGGTGAGACCATGGGGCACTGTGGGAGGCTCAATTTTTGGACACACCCAAAGCATGGAAAGGTAACAAGTGTAAAAACAATTTATATAATAAAAGGAAATCCAGCAGGTTTCTTGAGTGCCACCATTCTGGTTCCCCACACTCCTCTGAGATCAGCTCCATGATCATGGAGCTGATTTCCTTCATCATGGGTGATTCCTCCACCTTCCCACCAACAGCTGATAACCTGAGCACTGCCATAAGTCCACACTCTGCAGGTCCTGCCCTCCACCCTGCCACCTCCAGTTTCATAACATCTGAAGATTTAATCCTCCCTGCCTACACCTTATTTAGGACTGTATCACCCCTGGGAATGTCTACACACAGGGGTGGTGTCAGGCAAGTGCTGACTTTCCAAGGCAGCTGAGCCTCAAAACCCTGCAAAGGCATTTTAGGAATGCTGTGCCCAAGCTATCATGGCCTCCTCTGCTGCCCAGACACCTATTACAGCTTTTCCTGTGGCCGTGGCACTATAACTCACACTTCTCACCTCCACTCAACATATTCCTGCTGATGATCATCCTCTACATCCTCCTCCTCCTCTTCATCAGACACTAATACCTTCTTGCAGCCCTTGTGCCTCACATCTTGTCACACAGAAAGCAGGATGGAGTTGTTAAAGTTATGAGTCAGACCCACAATGCTTAGGGAAAAAAAAACAACAAAACAGTGTCTTGGAAAGCATGAAATTAATCACCAGTCTTACAGCCACCTTCTCACTGGTTTGGCCCTCACAGCCATGGAGAATTCAGGCTAAATCCTTTAAAGTGTGCCTTACAGAGCACTTTGCATCAGCTGGAAGCTTCAAGGTCTAGCTACTTAAAACTCACTTTTATTAATTTAGAAAGCTTTTTTTTTTTTATTTTACTTTTCTAATATTATTAACCACAAGTAAGTGTGTGTAACTTACAAGCAGCCTGACACACAGAATCACAGATTCAGAGTCATGAAATGGTTTGAGCAGGGAGGGACCTGAAAGTCTGTCCCATTCCACCCCTGCCATGGCAGGGACGCCTTCCCCTGTCCCAGGCTGCTCCAGCCCCAGTGTCCAGCCTGGCCTTGGACAATTCCAGGGATCCAGGGGCAGCCCCAGCTGCTCTGGGCACCCTGTGCCAGGGCCTGCCCACCCTCACAGCCAGGAATTCTTGCCCAAAAGCCCATTTAAATCTACCCACTTTCACTTTAAAGCCATTCCTTGTGTTCCATCCCTCCATGCCTTGTCCCCAGTCCCTCTCCAGCTCTCCTGAAGCCCCTTTTAGCTCTTTTTCCGAGGTTTGCTCAGAGCCTTCTCTTCCCCAGGCTGGACATTCCCAGCTCCCCCAGCCTTTCCTCACCTCGGACGACATGAAAATTAAACCCAATGGGTGCCATCAGCGTTTCCCCTATTTTTATTTTTTTTTGAAGGATTAACAGCAGCCACTTTGTGTGTTCCTGAGGAGTTCCCAGGCCTCTGGGAAGGTTTGAGAGGAGTTTCTTTTCCTTATTCCTGCCTGCCTTTCCCCCCAAGCATTCAGGGATCGCGTTGCGGCCTTGGCTGGGCGTCCGGGCCTGGAACCAGATGAGTTAATTCCCCTCAGTTAATTCCTCTTCTCATGACATCTCAGTAATTAATGCCCCAGATCTTGCTCCATCTCCCCTCTGAGGAGCACAGCTCTCGTTTAATTGCCTCATAATGCATACTCAAAGTGAGTGCTTGCCTAATTGTCCCTAGGCAGATCCCTGGATGAAAGTCTGTGAGGACGCATACAGGCCACAACACTGAGTAAGAGCCCAAAAAGCACAATAAGGCACAAGATTGTAACTCTTTGTTACTCTCTAATACTGTCAAAACAATAAATTTATTTTTTCAGATGTTCAAGAAACAAATTAAGGATAAAATCTTGCTACATCCTCTGTTTCCTCACCCCCTCAGCTATACAAAATAAGACCTTGAGGCAGATTTTATGGAATCACAAGATGATTAAGGTTGAAAGGTATGTTTCTTTAGTGTAGCAGCTTCCACAGGAAGGGATAAAGTTTCAAAGCACAGTGTGGTGCTTGAGCTGTGCTACTGCAGTTTGTGGGGCAGAATTGTCATTCAAAGGTTTTTAATAAGACTTTTAAAGGGCAAAAGTCCTGAGTGAGGTGAGTTACCAGAGATTTGATACCAGCAGTAATACTGGTGTCCTATCAATAACCTCCAGCCATTGTGCCAAGGCTGCAGATAAAGAATGCACCCATGGAGATCACACTGTAAATGAAAACCCTGTGAACAGTCAATTTTTCAATATTCAGTATGATTCAAAATTATTCAAAATGTACTTGGCATCCCTGGTTCCAAACATCACCACAGCTCAGAGATTCAAGGCCTTTCTCTGTCTCTCCAATAAATGGGTGCATTAAGGTTCACTATTTTTAGCTGTCTTAGTTTGCTCAAACAAGAAACATTTCCATAATTTCTGTGCTACAAAGAGTTCCCTCTGGACTGGCTTCTCTCTCTGCCTTCAATTCTATGCAAAATACGGATCCAAGCCTGCATCTGGGCCATTATTTTTGCAGTTGTGGGCAGAAATCTACATTAAAACTCCTCATCAACAATACAAGATCAGACTAAAGACCATGGTCAACTGCTTACAAAGGCTTTTAACCAAGTAAAAGAAATAAAAATTCACATTTTCATTTCAATTTTTAATTTTTTTTTTTCCTAACACACATGAATGTTTCACTTTTAAATGCTTATTTGTTTGCTTGCTCTTTTGGGGTGAGAGTGGGTTAAATTAAATATTAATTAAACTGCTGTTTAAGCTAAAAACAAATTTTGATTTTTTTCATTTCACTTGAAAAATTCAAATATATCCAGGCCAAATGTATATAGGCACATACTCCCGCCCCCCTCAAAAAAAAAAATGTTTTCAGCTTCTCAGCCCATCTGTAACAACTGTTATAGTTCTTCACAGCAAAATCCAGCCTTGGTTGCAGTCCCATCTCACAACCCAGATTTATAGTGACACTTTAGTACCCACTCAGAGTTATAAGATTGCCCAGCTGACCCCTTCACATCCTTACAGGGGTGGTGTAGCTCATTTCAACAGATGCTGAATCACAGAAATGAACAGATTTAGGTTGTGCTGCTCCAAACCCACAGCTGTGAGCAAGGCAAAAGGAAAACCCAGATTCAGCCCAAAACTCGACCTGTGGTGCAGATTCTGTTGTTGACTGATTGCACACCTGGGGACTCTTCTGAAATTGTGGTACAACATCCCCAAATAGCCTCAGGACAGCAGCTTTGGGTGCTGCTACAGTGCAGAAATCAAACTTTCTTAAACTGCACTTATTTAAATGTCTCATAATAGTCTGTATCCTAACAGGTTTATTGAAGGTTTGGAGTTATTTTTCCTTTTCAAACTACTTGAAAATCTTGTTTCTCCCCATATCATACATTTTAAATAAATCTGCTAAAAGGTAAGCTTTTATTAACATGACCTTGGTAACTTTTCAAGGAACTCTGTGCATAATATTTAACAAGAAAACAAAACCACTTGGCCAAGCACTCTTTTTAAAATGGACTAAAACTCATGAATTAGATTTGTTGGTAATTCAAACAGCAGAAATATTATCCTGTCTGCAGTCTGTTATGAGACATTACATATGCTCTGCTGGGAGTCAGATGAATTTAAAGAACAGGGCTTGTAACTTCATTTACTTCAAAATGCAGTTCATGCAGAGTACACATGTAATGTGCACTTACTGTGATGTTAAGTGCTAGAAATGAGCTGTTGCTGTGACTTGGAGAGGTATGAGGGGGTCCTCCCCCCATCCAAAACGAGGATTTTGGCAGACTTTTCTTTTTGCAGTTGTTTCTACATGTGCTGGGAGCTCACGAGAAAACCCCAGTGAGGAATTCAAAACAATACTTTGCTCCCTAAATATTAACATCTTGATGCGAGCAAAAAGATGCTGAGCAACAAGGGCAGAAGAAAACAGATGTTTTTATTTCTGAGCATTGTATTTATTTTATTTTTGAGGATATATTTGACTTTGACTCCATAATGGCCTGTCTGTATACTACCTTCATCCCAATATCAGATCACCACCTCATCAAAGAATTGCAGCTAGGAGGGGATTTTTTAAAGAAAATCCATGATCATGGAAGAGTCCCCTCCAAATAAAACCAGTGTGGACAGTTTTCCTTTTTTTTCTTTTAGAGCTTTCTCTGATAAGTCAAATCTCTATAAGAATTTCCTCTAGATACAAATTATTTTGTGTTGTAAAGTACTGGAGTAATGTGGCTTGAGAAAACTTCAGATTCCTATATTGCAAATTTGTTAATGAAGATATTCCCAGCAACCACTGCAGAATTAAAAAAGACAAAAAGGTAAAAAGTAGTGATGAAATCTTTGTTCTTCTGAGACACAAAAACAATTATTATTTTGCTTTTGATTTCATTAAAATTTAGAAGGAAAATTTCATTTTGTTCAACGGGAAAAAAAAAGTGGAAGTATTTAATCTCAAGTCAGCTCTCAACTTTTAAGGGACAAAGAAAATCGAATTTTTAATCTCTTAGCAAGTGGGAGACATTGTAAAGTTGTGTACACTGGAAAAATACTGCTGCATAGTATATTGCTACCAGCACACTAACCTGGAAAATTAGGAAAGTTTCCCTTAGAAAAAAGAAAAGAGATTTTACAAAACTCCTGTCTTTTTGTCTACATTGGAACTACGTTTTTTGGTCTTTATGCTACTATTCTTATCATAGAGGGAGGGGTTGTGGGGGACAGTGTTAACTTTTTTAATTAGTTACCTGGAAGCAGATTATTGAGATAAGCTAAATTATCTACAATGTAATTTAGGCTTTAATTCAGATTTGTCCATTCTGAAGCTGTCCAAAATTAAATTGAAAGCTTTTTATTTGAAGGCTTATTTAGACATGCCACCCATTTTCTATCTCTTTTCCCTGAAGCACAGCAAGAGCTCCATCTCCCTTTTATCTGACACAAGAGTGTCCCTCCTCCTGGGTTGGAGCAGGGACGTTCTTGAGGGGTTCTGCACTCAGACCCTCCAATAAATCAGGAGAAATTCCACTGCTGCCATTTGAGGGGCATCTCCAGTCGAAACCCAGCAAGGCACAACTGGAGCTGGGGGGATTCTGTCACACAGCACTCAGTGAAATAAAGGCAGATGGATCCTGAGGCAGTTTGAGCTCTCTGGAGAGGGTGGAAACAGAGACCTGTAAGTTGCAATTGTTCCGGCAATTCTGGCAAACTTCTCTTTTGAGCTAAACTGTTCACTGTAGCGAGCTGCAGACCTTGCAGATCCCTCAGGGTCTCCCTCAAAGTAAAATTCCACAGCAATCACAAGACGTGTGTTTCCCAATCGCTCCAATGCGATTCAGTCTGGAACATTCTGCCGTTTTGCTTTTTTTTTTTCTTTTTTTTTTTTTTTTTAAATACTCTAAAAAATTCACTGGGAAACTCCTGCAGTCTTCCCTTGCTTCGTTCTCCAGCCAGCTCAGTCATTTCCCAAATGAGAATTAACTCTAACAAAAACAGCTACAGCTGTCAGTCTACAGAAAACAGGTAAAATTATACCTCTCTTGACACTATGCAGAAAGTTAATATTTCATTGAATATATTTAATATTCAATATTTCATCTGGAGAGCAACCTGTCCTCTTGTCCCCTGGAAAATGTTTGTGGTGTTGCACAAACCACAGCTCTGTGATAGACCCCCAATATTGTTGGCATAAAACAAAGAAATTAATAGCTTGAGAAAAAAATATTACCCTAAATTTTTTCCATGTAATATATATATATTGTGTTTCAATAGATTGCTTTTCACAGCCAGACAAGGAGAAGGAAAAGTTATGACAGAAATAGATGCTATTCTGCAAAGGCAATGTAGAAAGCTTTTCAGGAATATCTCTAAAGAAGGAATTTAAATGTGGTAGAAAGAGCCATCAGAAGAGAAAAAAACCCAATTTTGAAGAGAGGCAAAATTATTCCAATTTGCTGAGATGAGAGAACACCCAGATGATTTGGAAAAGCTACAGTTTTACACCAACCTGGCAGGTGAAAGAGATAAAAAACTGTAGGTACTGTAAGAAATAATGTCTTATACAACAGGAAAAAAATAATTTAAAAAATCTGGTGACACCATGGAGAGATCTGTGCAAATATCTTTTGAAATGGGCAGAGACAGATGTGGGGCTTAAAGATATATAAAGCACACGTGCATAAAATTATACAAAAGGGATTATGGAGTCATTAGATTAGTGGAGAACTTGTCTGCAACACTACTGCAAAAAACTTAACAACAGAAAGGTCTCAAAAGAATGGTATAAAAAGATGGAAAGGGATCCATAACAAGAGAAACTGGCAATATCTGGCACATTTATTTCAGAGAGGGTAGTCAGGGAAGATAGCTGATAGACACATTTCAAGAGTGCATTGATTAAAAGATTGTGTTTTCCTAAAATAATTATAAAACCATAGACTGTTCAATGACCTGGCAGCAATTAATTAAAGGCTATAATACTTTATTTTATACAATAAAATAATTAAGCTGTGAAATTGATTGTCACTGGGTAGTGTTGCAGCCCAAAACATACCACAGGTGCAAAATGCATACAGCTTCCTGCAAGTAATGTAATTATCTCAGTTGATATAAAAAGCAGCAAAGCAACTCTTAGTGAGACTCTCATTCTCCTCAGAATCACAGCCACTCTTACAGCGTTTTAAACTGGTCACACAGCTAATTGTACATCCCTACATTTATCATGTAAGCACCCAAGGTTAGACAGTTACTTATGAACCCAGCTGAGCCCATTATAACATTCCAGGCCAAATATTATATCTTTATTATACATTAGAATGAATAAGATAATGAAAACATCTTGCTTTCTAAATTAAAATTCAAGATAACCAGTAATAACACTCTACATTCACCACAGAGAGTGAGTAATTTATGAGGAGGAAAGGAGTTGAAGTAATAAAATTGTTAGATTAATCAATTTATCTTCATTTTGTGTGTATGAATTCTAAACTGCTCAGATCTTAAAATCTAAAATTACATGATAAATTAGAATTAGCTGTAGGGGATAGTTCGGTTGTTCAGGTTTTGGGTGTTTTGTTGTTTTTTGTTTGTTTTTTTTTTTTTTTTTTTTTTTTTTTTTTAATAAAAGAGGTGTTTTTTTTTTTTTTTTTTTTTTTTTTTTTTTTTTTTTTTTTTTAATATTGAACTGAAGATGTTTTGCAAGCATTCTGTTTTGATTCTTTGGAAAGTCAGCAACAAAATCCAAGGCAAATTTATTTTACTAGACATGCATATATCTTCACTTGCTGACTAGTTAAAAATTATTCTGAAAGTACATTTCCTCAATTTGGCCTTGTAAAACTCTTCTTATACATGCAAAAGCTACCTTACATAAACCTTCCCATAAACTGATTTCAAATTTGTGGGGATTGCTTGGCAATGTACCTATTCAGCAAAAAAGCTGAGCAAATGGGCGCCGTGCATCCTCAAAGGAAAATTCATTTTTCGCTAAAAGACCCCAAGAAAATGTTGCAGCGTTCACCCACCCACGTGATATTGAGCTGTCACCCAAAGTGCATAATTGCACTAATTCCTGTCCCAGGGACCTCCCAGTGGGAAATGCATCTCCCCATCCTAATGAGGCCCAGCACAAAGTGCAGCTCGGGCATTTGCATGCTAATGGGGCTTTGTGCACGAGGCTGTTTATTCAGCACGCCAGAAACACTGAAGAGAAGGTGTTAACAGAAACCTTTAGCCAGAATTAGGCAGGGTTAATTAGGACATATGGAATGGGATCTGAGTAACAAGAGACATTAAAATTAACCCTGTTTATCCAGCTGTAGCAGGGACAAGGGAGGAGGGGTGGGGGAAATCCTTCCTTTGACCCACAAAAAGGAGTTTTCTGCCATGGGATTTAGGGGCAGTATTTTCCCACTGGCACAACTCCACCCGTCGTTGGAGCGTTGGCATGGAGGAGGTGATGTGGATCCATCAGCCCCTTAGTCCCTTGCCTGACTCCTCCCAAAACCTGTGAGAGAATCGAAACACAGGAATGATCCTGACAAGGTGAAATTATCTGCAAAGGTAGCAGCAAGGTATTTTTGGCAAAACAATATGAGTTTCAGGCCAAATCTATAAATATGTGCCCTGACCTGCACATTATACAGGCATTTTTGATGTTAAAGCACTTGAGGAGACCTTGAGGACAATCAAGGACTCTACTTAAGAGCCTTCATCCATGGCTGGGTCTCACAGGATTTTTAGGACAAGGTAACTGAAGAGTTGTTATGATTAACCTAATGTAATAGTGAGAGGAAAAGGCAAAATAAAATTAACAAAGTGATGCCTGAGTCTTTTAGCAGCACAGTTTGTAATTCTGTAATGGTATTTTCAGACTCTGTGTTATAACTTTGTTTCACGGTGGGGTGCAAAAAAGAACTTTTTCTTCACTTTTAAGTAGACCGTGCTCGGTGACTCTTTTCTTATTTAACATTTTTCCTAAGTATGTTAAATATATTGCTCTTTGCTGAGTTCTTTGGGTAATGACTTCACCCAAGGGCCACAGAAGGAATACTTGACCAGTATTTCCACTAGCTCACTTCTCAGATGTTGCTGCCCTCTTTGCTCACAAACTGGTAATTAATTACTACAATCAAGGCAAGAGCAGAGCATTTGGTTACTCCCTAGTTTGGTATTTTATACTGGCATTTCAGACCTTGAAAAGGCTTTTTTTTTTTCCCATGCTCTAAAGTTTGTTTCTTTTAGTACTCTGTATTAACAAATACTATAGCTCCTCCCTACAAATTTTATTTCTATTCCTACATCTTCCTACCCACAACAAAACTGTTACTACCATCTTTCAAAGCAGATTTAAAAATAGGATGTTCAGTTCCTGTTTCTTGCAGAGGACTGATGTTTTCCTTATCACATCTGGAAAGGCTTTTTTAAAAAAACCCTCAGGTTTTATTTTCCCTTGTCTTTTTATTTACACAGTAAATGTGTAGCTTATTCAGAGTAAGCAGAACTACATTTGACTGATAAGAAGCCCCTGCTTGCTCAGAGCAATGTATCTGTCATCCTGGAGGAAGCAAAATGACAGAAGTGACAGCCAGCATGTAGGACGAGGATATCAAGAGAGATGCTGTGTTCCTTGATCATAATGCCACTAAAATGGAAAGGAAAAAAAATAAAAAAGAGATTGAACTGAACCATCCAACAGTTGCAAGCATCTCTATTTTCAGCACAGAAGCAATTGCTGCATTGTTAACTTTAAAAAAAATTAAAATTATGCAATGCAACAACAAACTCCTGTTAGGAACAGCAGGAACACCTTGCTCCCAATTCTGTGTTGTACAAAGGGCTCAGGGTGTAATGCAAGGACAGGCCATGGTGCCATCTGTGGGGAATACTGATAATATTCCTACATGGAATATTCTCTGGGCTCAGGCCTTTTGAAACTTACCATGTTGGACCAACAGGAATCACATTTACACTGCAGAAATGGACATAACAGAGAATTATTACCATGTAGTTATTGGAGCTGTTATGTCAGCATGGAGAATCAGTGGCTAAAATGTGGAAAAGAAAGTTTCTCCTTTTTTTTTTTTTCTTTAAACTGCCTGTGTTTCGTGGTGGGTGTGATAATTAAAAGTGCTCAGCCAGGCTCCTGATGCCTTGGAGTGGGTGCCTGGAATAGAGGCTGGACAAGAGTGAGAGAATAAAGTGGGTATTTATTGAAGGCCTTCAATAGCTGCAGCTTGGGCACTCAGAAGCCTCCCAGAGGCTACACCCGAGATGGACAGTGGGCATGAGTTTTTCACACAATTATAACTTTGGTCCATTTGCATTTCAGGGGTTAATCCTCCAATTACAGCTTCAGGTAATGAAGTCATTTACCCCCAGTTTGCTCCCCCCAGTTCACTTTTATTTAAACTTTTGGGATCTGAGGCTGCAGGGTGCCCTTGGACCACAGGCCCAGAGGGATTGTTTGTGTGACCAAAATGTGCAGACAGTAACCAACACTGTAATAGGAGTTTAGAGTTATGCACTAATGCAGCTCAGGATTTAAAAACTATAAAATCTAAGGCATTACTGCACCATGGGCACTGCAGCTGGTGCAGAGCAGGCCAGGATGGGATCTGATATTCTTCATCCACTGCCAGCCACTGCTCACGTGGCAACTCCTGCAGAGCCACCAGGAGCCCAGCTCATTTTAGAAAACCTTCTGTTCTCCCAGGAACCAGAAGCATCTGTCATATGCTCCCTGTGGTGGTGGGTGCCTCAGCAGCAGAACAAAGGAGGCTTTTTGCCCCTAAAATGAATATTCTGCTCTCATCCCTCTGTCTGTGAGGAGGGTACCTTTGATCTAACAGCACCAGCAAACCCTGTTCAAGACTTTTGCAACCCTGAGGCGTGTGGCTACTTGAAGACCAGGAGTTTTGGCAACATTTGTGGGGAGCTCATAACTGCAGGGTGGAGGTGATTTATGGGCAGCCCTGACAGTTGTCTGGGTTGCTTGCCATGACACAGGCCAGTTGCATTCGTGATAGATTGAGGTCATGGAGGGGGAGTGGAAGAGGTCCTGTCATATATCCTTCATCAGGTTTTCATTTGTCTGTGAGTTAGGGTTGTGGTAGCAGTGGGAAAAGGGTCTCATCTGAGTGTTTATTTTTCTAGCCTGGAGGGCTCTGTTCCTCAAACATGCTTGTGTTTGATACCTGAAAGGGAGACATCAGCATGAGGGATTTGTGACTCGACTCGCTGACCTGTGCTGCCAGTCAAATTTCAGAAGTAAAATCTAGAGCCTGGGAGCTTAAAAAAAGAAGTAAAAAAAAACTAGACAGAGCAGCAGCACAGGTCTTTGAAGAGGCACACAGACCAGCCTTTGAGCACTGTGTGCCCACCACATGTGTGCCCCACACAGATGCTGGGTCAGTGTGCTCTGCTCTGCAGTGCAAAAACACCCAGAAAACCACTAAAGAACAGGCCCATATAATGCACCTCCACAGAAAATGCCAACAGTACTGCTCAGGGTTGGCAAAATCAGGCCCTTCACTTGTTTCTGGTGGATGGAGCATTTAATTCAGTAGTCTGCCTCAAACTCATACACAAATAAGTACAAATAGTCAGTCAAAGATCTTGGTTGCAAAATTATGCCCAAAACTCAGCACTCCTCATTTCTAAAGTGCCACTCCCTCCAGTGGCAACTAAATAAATTTTATTATCTAAAGAGCATTCTTTTTTCAAAACAGATAACCTCCAAAGCTTTAAACCCATTCTGCTACTTTATCTTCTACATCAGGTCTGCCATTCCAGACATGCACAAATCAAGTGGGAGGATGGTGCTTTATATTCTGTATTCCCTCAACCAGCCTAGGAAAGACAAATAAATTTAGGAATTGTGGAAATGGTGCACAATCACCAGAGGCTCCAGCAGCACAGCCCAGGAGCTGGAAACAAGCACTGGATGCAAAATTGGGGTTTGGCATTTCAGACACCTCCTAGTGAGGGTGGGCACAGATTTGTGTGGTGAACTTTGTGCAATGCCCAGGTGGGACCCTGCTGATGGCACAAACAGCTGGAGAATAACCATTAAAACATCAGCCTGTGTCTAACATCTATCCATGTGGCTTTGCTCCTTCTTGAGCTTCCCTCAGGATAATGAGGACTAATTAAAACCAGTCCCTTTTCCACACAACTCTAATATGCACCCAATGCTCCTCACAGCCCAGGTGTGTTTCACTCCTATTAATGACTTTATATTAATTAAGACTGAGAAGAGGGAAGGGGATGATGTCTCATTAGCAGCAGACACATTAGCAGTGTGGTGCTGAAGCTGCCACACTCTGTGCTGGTGCTATCCTGAGCTTTCTGCAGAATGGGGTGGGTGTTTTCCCCCAAGAACCTCACAGACTGTGCCCATCCCTTCAGCACTAGTGACCACCAGCCCCCAAAACCTTCCTGAGAGCCTGCAGCCCCTCAGAAGCAGGAGGTCTCCCCCAGTTTGCACAGAGGCAAAGCCAGAGCATCTCTGCTGAATGCTCAGCCCCAGCTGTGCCCTGTCACCTCTCCACACACCAGCTCAGGGATTTCATTTTGCCTCCTAATTGGGAAGCCAGGGAAATATGAAAGCCAAAGCAGCCAGGTATAGATAGGAATCCTTCAGTTACTGAAGGAACTAATAAGGCCTGAACCTTCTTTCATTTGTACTTTATCAGATAAATGAAAAGGGGGAGGGAAAAAAGACACACAGTTTAAACATATGCTTCCAATTTTCTCAGGACTGGTAAATGGAAAATACTGTTCTGCCATTAACCATTTTCATATTTATTCTGCAGTATATAAGGTTAGAGGTGGGTCATGTTTCTGTGGCAACTATTGTGGAAACAAAAATTCTTTGTGCCATAGTTTTATGTTAATTAAAACTTAGAGCATAAAAACACCTCAACTACTTCAATACATATTTAGTAATTTAGTTCAAATTCAGGACTGAGTTAGTCATTCAAGTCAAATATAATCTGCAAACCCAAGATAAAGACATATTAGGTTTTCCTCAAAGATAATCACCTTTTTTAGCTTCCTTATTACATGAGAAACGTGAGTTAAAATACTCTTTTTTAAATAAAACATCACTGCTATTAACTCAAATGGATATCCAAGAACCTGCCAAACAAAACCAAGTTTGTTGAGTTTTAGGTAGAGAAATTAACTTGTAACAATGCATTCAAATTCTATTCACCTTTATTTTAGAGAAATATCAGAACAGGTATTAAGAAGTTTTTTGGTGTTTTTTTTTTCCTGTTGGTTTGGGGGTTTTTATTTCTTTCTTGCAGGAAAAGTAATTCTATCATTCTGCAATGCAAAATCTCTGTGTTTTATCCAACATCTCTAGAGTTTTTTGTCTTTTCAGCTGGTTCCCAGGAGATTTCCAAACCTCTCAGTTGGTTTCCCAGCTCTTTCTGTCATCCACTCACCTGATCACAAAGTCTCAAGTCTGTCTGTTCATAGCTCCAGTACTGAAACAGTCAGTGTAGGATGGCATGTTTTACCCTGATACACTCAAAATCCAGAAGTCTTGGTGAGAACAGAGCAGGGAGAAAGTGGTTATTAAGGATATTTTCTATTTTTACAAGCACATCCACTAAATCAGACAGAATTTGTGAAATTATGTTGAAAACTCTTTATTTGTGGATTTCTGAGAATTTAGTGCTCAGCAACTGATCCATGTGAGCCACACTGCACTCTTACACAAATTCCTTACTTTTGATTTTCTGTGTTAAGTAGTTCTGGAGGCCATTGCAGCTGATGGTCACAGGGATCTGAATGATTTAATGGCTTTAATTCAGTTTACTCTAATACACCTGAAGTTGCATCAGTTATTAGATCAGATTTAATCCTTTACATACATATAGGTTCAGGAAGGCTCTTCTTGCTTAGACTGTCAGACCAAAGGAAACTTTGGGTTCAGACTTCCCTGAGACAGCAGCTACATCCTACTGAGGGGAAATTTAACATTCCTTTGGATTTTCACAAAGACCTGTAAAAGGCATGAAATTTTGTGGGTGAAACACCTTCTTCCGTGGATAAAACACCTTATTATTTTTGACAAAAAAATGTTAAATCCTAATAATTTTTAATTCTCAATGCCCCCATGAAGAAAAGGGGAACAGAGACTGTGTCCTGAGACTGTTTTCTTTGGTCTTCCTGCTGTTCTTTTCAGTATTTTTTTTTTTTCATCTCCTTTGAGACAAGGAGATATATGACGTAACATTGACAAAACTGTAAATCCAGTGGTGATGTCATCCAGGAAAAATCCCAACTGTTAGGTACCAGGAGCTGCCCACTTTGCAATGCTGGACAGCAAGATGTTCTCAGTGGCTGATTTGCACTGGATATTTCATGCATTTCTTATTTGCTAAAGTAGGTGATCATCAGTTTCCAATGGCTTGTTTTGACCTTATTCAATGGAAAATGAGGTGCTACTTCTGGCATGCTTATGAACCTACTGTTTAGTCCTAAAAGTTTTGCAAGAAAAGGGATAATAAATAGTTATTCACTTCCAGTGAATAGCTTTGTAGATTATGTGCTGAGGGCAGTAACAGCTGCTTCTTGTTACCAAAAAGGCCTCCTACCATGTGTACTGCTAACACACCAAGCTAAGGTCAAGCCGAGTAGCAGGTTTTTTTTCCCCAGCATTGTTTAAAAGCTTTTAAATAAAACCATATTAGAAATACAGTCACCTCTGGTAACTGGTTTTCAAAAGCGAAGTCAGAAGAGCTGTGAGGTTTTTTTAAAAAAAATCTTCTTTGTTTCTGATTTGGAAGGCTTTTTCTTAGTTAAAGGCTCCCTTTATGCTGCTAAACTCTGGAGACCTTGCCTTGCAGTTCCTGAAGTCTTTTTTAATCTCCTCTTTTTTTTTTTTTCTTTTTTTTTTTTTAATTTAATTTTATTTTATTTTAGTTTGGTTTGGTTTGGTTTGGTTTGGTTTGGTTTGGTTTTGCTGTTCTGTTTTAGGGTTATTTTGGTTTTTTTCTCTACTTTACCCTTTCTTCACAAGAAAAACGTAGAGTAGAGAAATATCATAATCCAGATGATTATTCTGAAAGTTTACACACTGCTGATTTTCCCTGCCATGCACAGGGCAGGGTTGGGCCATTCCCATCCCTGTGGTACTGCATGGCAGGGCTGAGTTTGGACAGGAGGAGGAGGAGGAGTAGAGCATCCTCAGAAAGCAAAGCTGACCCCAAATCAGTACAGAGGAAACAGAGGAGGACTGTGGCTTCCTTCTAGAACCATCTTCCAGATGCCATCACATCTCCCTGGATGAATGGTTTTCCCACCTGCCCCAGTGGAAGCTCATTAAGGGCTGCCATAATTCATAAAATTGTGCAGTCTTTTGGAAGCAAGGGCCACACTCCTGACAGAGGGTCCAACCCAAAAGGTACATGCATGAAAAAAAGCATGAAATCCTCTCTGTCCTAGGGGCAGTCTCTTTTTTGTAAATATTGGTATTTTTCCCCCTTTAATTTGCAAGGAATGTGTGAAAATAAAGCGATCCATTGCACCAATTGTTATAAAGAAAGGAAAAGCTCTTTGTACTGATAGGAAAGAGAAAAATCTGAAGCCATGGCTCTGCTGTGGTTTCTAATTATAAAGAGTCTTGTGGGGGCTGCTAAAATCTGTGTAAGCAAGTAGAGATTCTTAAGAAAGCTGCCAATTAGTACCACTCCCTTATGACCCATGACATTACCTCTTCCTACATCAAAATCCACTTAATGCTGATATTAACACAAACGTTCATCATTTTTTACCAGTTGTTTCCTGCTGGTTCTCAAAAATAGGAGGAAGGAATAATATTTTTTATTGATAAAGCAGCAAATATTTAGATGTAATTTCTACCCAGGCCAATATCACTCTTCTGTGGGTAAAAAAACAATCCAACCAGAAATCTTTTTACCCCTTATTTTTCTACATTTAAGTTTCCAAACTGTCAAGTCTTACATGACAAATAGAAAAGCAGAGAGGATATACTCTGCTTTATAAGCTTCCCAAGGTATTAGTATCTCAAATAACTTCTATAGGACTTTCAGCAGTTATCACTATGTTTTTATTTTAATTCAAATTGTTCTAAAGACAGCTCCAAACCGTTTGGTTCACCCAGCCATGAGTAGGCTGGAAAAATTATCATAAATTATTGGATACCAAAAAATGAAGGAAATCAGGTAATCGGTTCTACTAGAATAAATTAATTTAGGGAAAAAAAGAAAAAAAAGTAACCAAGGGAAACACAAAGAAAAACTGGAAATTACTCATTATGGAAGGTTTCCCCCAGTGCAAACCTAGTTAATAAAGGAGATGGAAGTGAATTAAATACTTGTACCAAACAGGAACACTTGGTAGCAACAAATGAAGAGACAGCCAGGTGATAGAGGTGTGGGGTTTAGCCACGAGGGTAAACGAGGAAATACCATAAGTAAAGTCTTACCTTATGACTTTTTCCAGTCCCACATTAGGATGGTGTCTTGTCCATCACAGTGCAGGAGGAAAAAGGTCTCATGTCATCTCATTGCAGGAGTGGATATTGCAGATAGATATTCCAGAATCAACTATGGAAGGAGTTAAGGTAAAAGTACCAACGATTACTTATTAAAACAAAAACTCAATAACATTGAGGGAATAACTGAACTCCTTACAGGTAGAGAAAATTACCTTTAACAAAGGTCTGGATAACTATGAAATTTCAGATGTCTAGGGAAAAAAAAGAAAGAATATTGTGCTAGACTTTAATAAGCACACACAACATACCACAGGAAGTCACAGCCCAGCTAGAATGATTTGGATCTAAATAAAATGTGTGAAAGGCTGATATGAGAGATATTCACTTAGAAAGCAGCAGCGTGGTTAATGTCAATGCCAATCATCTCAGTTTTATGGGAAATGCATCTTGGCAGGAAAAAAAAATATATTTGTTATGAGATTATAAATATTACTGATAAAGGTAAATATATTCACATTACAGGAACAGCTGCACTACAGCAGTTGACATTCTGCCCCATGCCCAGGGCATGAAAACTTGTTTGTTTTTAGCCACAGCTTTGCAGCAGCCTCTTAACAGAGGAAATCCATGAGGAGGCAAACAGCAAAATTCTTCCCAAAACCTTTGTGTACACATGATGTGCCTGGTGGAACCCTAATCAGAAACAATGTCATGCATTTACCTTGGGCTGCATCCTACCCAAAAAAATTACAGGCCCATGGATATTTCAATTTTCTGGTATCATGAAAAGCCACCAGGAAAGGAAATAACGAAGCATAAAAGTGCATGGAAATCCAAGCCACAGACCACAGTACATCTCTCAGTATGTAGCAACCATGTCAAAATCATTTTATAGAAAAAGTGGGGGAAAGGCTTGCAACCTTGTTAAGAATTTTCACGGTCTAAATCTTATTTTCTTTTTCCCCCTGTGAAACTTCACCAGTGCGAGGGATTCTTTGAAAATTGCTAAGTACAGGCTGGAAAAAATCAACTGCACCATGATGAATCAAGATACCATAAATACATTGCTAATCTGTGTGGCTTGGAAATTCAATTAGAAGGAGATTACAAATTAATAATTCTTGCATTCCACAAAGCAAAATGTGTTTTTCCCTAAATATCCCCAGAGCACTCCTAATTTCCAGACATACCACAGCCTTCAGCTCATGCAGCGTGAGTATGTGGCTTTATTCCTATTGTATGAATTGTGTTACACTCATGTTTCATGGACTCTCACCAGTCTCTGGGTGTCTTGGAATTCCTCTGAGTTTATTGCATGGGAATGGAATACTGAGCACATAAGTATTTATTGAAAGAAGGCAAATAATAAATTTTTTAATTTTACAGAATTATTACGTTTTTGGACAAACACTTTTACCAAGCGTTTACAACTTCCACATAGAATGGTTCTGGACTCAAGAATATTGTTGCAATAGCAATTGTTGTGAAAATTACTCAGTTACAGTCTTTATCCATGGCTGAAGTGGATCTGAGTTACACATTTTCACACTTTAAACAGATTTGCTGATTCCTTGTTTGAACCTGGAAATTATTTCCTCTGAACATGCTGTGACCTTACTCTGCACCTGCCTTCACCTTCACAAAAAATAATCACCAGAAAACATATTTTGCTGCTCACCTGGTAATTTGTTTTTATTTATTCAGTGCTTTCATTAAATATCTCTTGGGGTTGCAAATAGGACACACATGTCTGGAGATATATACACCGATGATTTTTCTTGACATATTAAAATCTAAAATTCCAAATTCTGCAGCAGGAAAACATAGTCAGGAAGAGTATCAGGATTTCAAATTAAATCCTGGAGAGAGAATGAGGTAAAAGCTTTCAAAATATCTCTTTTCCCTCTCCACACAACTGAGCAGTTCACTCGAGAGAGGGAAACCGCAGAGTTGCTGAGCAGAGGCAGATTGGGCTGTGGGAGGAAAATTAGAAGGCAATGTTTCTCCAAAGTGCATTCCATGGCCAAAAATAAACCTATTTTCAACTTAAAAAAATACAGTGTAGAAGCAGTCAGTGGGCCACCAAGCTCAATGTTGGCCAAGCACTCCCAGATCTTTATGCAGAGTATGCAACGTATCCCCTGGAAATAAAATCAGACATCTCCCTGTTTCAGTGACTTTCCAGCTGGCATTTTAAATCTGGCACAGGTGATTCCCCACCACAATCCACTCCCCCTGTCAGCAAACAGCTCTGGCTGTACTGGACAGTAGAGAAAATAAACAGCATCCAAAAGCTGAGTTGCCATCATCCAGAAAAGGACAAGGGCTACTAAAATAGCCACAACCTATTGCAGAGAAATGCAGTTTCTCCAGGAAATAGGTTTATCATATTATTAAATTTGGAGGGTATTTCACTGTGGATAAACTGAATTATTTATCATTGAATTTGGGTGCATTTGGGTACCTACTTTCACAGATAACTTACAATTGTCAGCTGCCTCCAGACATCATTGCTCAGTTTGTCTTTCCTTCTGGCACAAAACCGAAATTTGCTGTGAAAATTTAGGCTGCAGGTCTAAATTTTGAACAAAGGAGAGCTTCCCCATCTTGCCACCCTGATGGAAGAGACATTTTCTTCTGGATCATTTAGGGGAAGTAATGTCTCCAGAGGTAAAGAGCTGCAGGTAGAAATTTGACATGAAATCAGACAAAAAACAAAATCACCCAAATTTACCATGGACCCTTCCTCCAAATATTTTCAGAAGGATTAAGCCCCATTCAAACTATACTGTCATTTTCTGTTTTTTCTAGCACTCATACAGCTAACCCTCTAGTTTACTGAGCATTTCTGATCACCTCTGTATTCCACAGAGCTTAGGAAAATCATTAATAGCCAGAATGGATGAATGCTGCAAAGTCCACACCTTGCAGTCTTCCCAGACAATTGTTTGGGTTTTCAAACTAGCATGAATATGTAAAATTTCCTTCCTTTAATTTACACCATTTTCTTTCCCGAGAACAATTCAGTTTTAAAGCAGAGGGTTTTGAGTTTTATTATTATTATTATGTGTAAATAATGTAGAGATTCATGTATGTACTCCTTCAAAATAGCTAGGCAAAGTGAATTCTATTTCATTTCAGATGTGGATTTCTTTTCTCTCTCTACCTGGTTTTATGGGAAGGGACAGATTATCTACCTTTTTGTTTTATTGCCCCATCATCTTTCTAATACTCCTTTAAATTTCTATATTGAATTGCCCATAAGCCTTTTCTTCTCCTGTTTCTCAGTGTAATCACTCATGAAAAGCATAAGCTCAAGAAAATTTTAGCTTTAACCAAACTTTTAAACTCCATATGTTTAGGGATGTTAGAAAGAAGGTAGATTTTTTTTTTAAATTAAACTATAATCTTCAGAAAGCATCTTTATGTGCATCACTTATGTAAGGAAAGATAAACAGATGATGTGTTGAAAATGCAGCCAAAGTGGTGAGCTCTGTACCATAGGAATGACCTAGCAATATTAATTTTTCCTATTTACATTAAAAAAAAACCTAAATACCTTAACTGCATACAGCCATTTGCACAGAACTTCACAAACTTGCATTAAAAGAAAAATTTGCTTCTGATTCAGTCCATTTCACCCAAAATGTAAATCCTGGATCAGGAGATGACTACGAAAAACCTGAATTGCTTTTCAACTTCATATCACTTCCAGATGATATTTTAGTCATATTCCCCTGCTTCAGTATTCTTATATTTGTTCTTCTGCTTTGGTTTACAATTTTTTTGTTTATTTTGCCTGGGAATACATTGAAAATTACCTTGAAATGGATATTTAGAATCTGTAACCCCAGATTCTGCCACTTTCTCTCCCTGTGCTCTTGGTCATGTCATCAGTGAAATGACAATGGCAATAATAGAAAGAAATAGTAACTTTCTCACCTTAAGAAAAATTAAGAAATTAGGAAGAAAAAGTTAAGAAAAACCTTTAAAAAAAAGAGTTAAGAAAAAATTTTAGAGAATCTTTAAATCCTTAGTATTGTAGGAAACCACCATGTATCCAATAAAAAAATACCATTCACTAAGAAATATTTTAAAATTGCCCTGATAAGTGCAACCACTAGCAGTTGATTTGATTACTTATAGTTACTACTCTACAAAAGCAATCATTTTTTACAAAAAATGAAAGCTTCCCTTAGCAGCTCTCAGTCTGTAGCCCAGGAAAACCTTCATAAAATGAGTTCCTAAAAGTATTTCAGCTAAATAATAAAGTATATTAATCCAAATTATAATCTCAGGCCTCTCACACATGAAAATTATTTTTGCTGCAGACATCCTACTGTCGAACAGGAAGGAAGATTTTAAATTTTTTTCATATTCAATTCCCATCTTGCAAAGAAACTGGTGAAGTCCTCAGCTCTAGTGTGTAAGGGTCCCTCCCATGGAGTGATGCAGTGCAGCCTTATTCCCCAGTGGACAGCTGGGGCAAGAAAAAAGTAAAATTCCTAAGAGATAAAGACAGAGTAAACTGCAGAAAAGTGGCTTCAGTATCAAGTAGCATTGTTAGGTTCTTTTCCAGTTTAAAAAAATAATGAAGTGACTCTAATAAGCTGAGTCTTTCCCTTTTTGGGGCTATATCACATAACAGGAAAGGAAATCAAAAACATTTGTCTGCCTAACACGAGCACAAAACATATTTAATGGCTTCCGTCCCTCTGAAATTAATTTGATGCAGGAGATGAGAAAATACATTTAATTTTTCTTTTTTTTTTTTGTGCGGGTGTGAATCAAAAGCCTGGTGAAACAAGGCACAGGGAAAAGCAGGAAGGGAATCACAACATGAAAGTTTGTCTTACTGTTACACACCTGCTGTCAAAAGATATGTCAGAAAAGTACCTAATTCTCACTCAAGGCTACAACTGTGATTAATCTTACCACAGCAGTCACCAATGGAATAATATATTTCCCAGATTTGAAGCAATGCCCCTGAAAAAGCTTTAACAACACCTGGAAAACTCCCAGAAATTCAATATATGAAGTTTGAAATATTTTTAAATTAAGTGTTGGCAGATACTACACAAAAAAAGAGTTCCAAATCTGTAAAGCAAAATAACATATTTTTCTCCTGGTGACTAGTGTGGCTCAAGAATAAAATCACTGAAAGACCAAGAAGTTTTCAAGGCTGGGGTGGAAGGGGTTGGACCATGATCAAAAATATCCTGAACTCCAAGAGTGATGAGAAAAAAAAATGTCTGTAAAAGACAGGTACAGCCTAGAAAGTGGCCAAAAAATGAAGTGGAATCACAGTTTTAGAGAACACGTGTGACATGCTACAAGCAGCATCATTTGTGTTATTTTTTGCATATAAATAAACAACTTAATGTGTATTTCCCTATCTGCATATTCGCATACATCAACGCAAATGTGAGGGGCAGAGGGAAAGAAATTAAAGTCAGCTCCGTAAGAGCTGGAAACAGCATCAGGAAAACAGCCAAAAAGCACCTTTGTGGCACCATACTGGAAATATTTCTTTGGAAAACACCCATCTCATTTCCACCACTCTTTCTGCAGCATTTTGTCAGAAGAGTCTCAAGGAATCTGACCTTACTCAGAATTTCAAATGCAAGGGAAGGTGAATATAATTTTTGCTCTGAGAAGACCTTAAAACAAAAAAATAACCCCAAACCTAGCTGGATAAAAGCACAGTTGATTAAAAAAAACCAACCCAGAGCAGAAAGAAATATGTATTTGATTGGCAAAGCCACAATTGAAAATATTGATGAAACTGCAGTAATTACAGACCAAGAGCTGTCTTTAAACTCTGTTGACTTTCACCTCATTTTAATACACCTATTTTAATAGGGTTCTTGCAAAATATTAAATATTTCACAAAATCTGTACCATACAACTCTATTAAGGGAGCCATATTGGCCTCTAGTGGTATTTTTATTACCCCATCTACGTCACTCCTATTATTTTCAGGATCCCTGTTACTTTACAGATCTTTGGGTCTTGCTGAAATAATAAAAATCTGAACGACCTCACTCAGTCAATACCTGAAGAATAGCTTGGACTGTGCACAAAAATTACTGTACAAATTCCAGGGTAAAGACGTTGGTCACTTGAAGAGTGACCAAATCACACGAGAGGCTTTGGGCAAAGCTTGGCCTGGAAGGGGGGTAAGACACACTTGAGGGTCCTTTAGTAGGAGAAAGGAGTGAAAGTAATTTTTCTCTTTAAAGCAGCTAATTCCCTAGGGAGTCATTACTTAAAAGGGTTTAATTAGACTTGCAAGTAGCTTTCAGAACTGCCTAGCTCTAGCTAACATTCATTCATGCTAAACCTTACAGGCGGGTTTTTTTATGGTAAATTTCATCTTTTACCCTGTTAGAAGTAACAAAATGTCCATCAGAAGCAATGCACTCGTAGGAAATTAAGTGTGTAAACCCCAATTCTGAGCTGTTACATTAAACATTCATCATTCTTCTTGTAAGTACATCAACAAGGTGTCCATTGATGCCTGTTATCACAGTTCTTGGAAGATCAGATGACCTCCACTGACTAATTTCATGAAACTCTGTGACAGAGGAAGGTCCAAGCCCCACCCAGAAGAAGCAGAGACCACATCACTCCAGCAGATTTCCTTTCCCACTGATTTTCCCCTCCTGGAAAGTATAATAACCCATGGGTGGCAATCAGCTTGGGAACCCTCACAGCTCCTGCTGGGGTGCATGGAGGGGCAGGGACCCTCCTCAGCTGCCAACCCCATCCCCCTGGGCTGCCCTGGCTGCACAAACCATCACCTCTGGGGCCCTCACCCCTCACTGCCACACCGAGATAAACTTCCCCTGCAAAGAGCACTACAAGCTTTGGAGCTTCCTGTGTTATCCTCCAAAGCTGGACCCAAGCCCTGGCACTTAAATTTAGATTAACTGTCTCACGTTTTATTTATTTCCTGCTTCCTGAGTTATTAATATAATAAGCCTTCCCCATTTAAAGTCACCACACACAGGCTGGAGAAGCACAACAAATACCTCTTAAAATGGCCCATTTCCTGTTGCTCTAAGTGCACCTTCTCTGCACGATTTCCAGGGCTGGCATCGAGTGATTAATTACGTGTGTACGTGTTAGAGAATGTACACGCCCATTGCTTTTCCTCCTCGCTAAACTCTCACTGCTACCCAAGATAAAAACTACCACAAAGTAAACACATTACCATTGAGGAACATGATCCCCTGGGTCCAGAGCACACTTAGAGTGACCGAATCCAAAGATTTTTCAACTCTGGCTCTCTCTTAGCTGTCAGATATGGACAGCTTGAGGGTGACATTGACTTTTTTCACGCGTGTGTCAACTCCTGTCAAAAATTTCTTGAAAGGTTTTTGAAGTGCAAAGGTTTAACTCTTGCCATGTACCTGTGAAGTCATTGTCCCTTGTACAGCTGTGCAGGGGCAAGGCGCAGCTTCCTACTCTCACAGTCATTCCAGTTTTAATGTAGGTATTATTTAACAGTAAATGAGAGAGGGAGAGGAGGAAGGAAGGAAGGAAGG
>WBNO01030914.1:0-24737 GCA_013400575.1 Peucedramus taeniatus
CATCCCAGTCCATCCCTACCCTCATCCCACCCAGTCCATCCCTGCCCTCATCCCAGTCCATCCCTGCCCTCATCCCAGTCCATCCCTGCCCTCATCCCAATCCATCCCTGCCCTCATCCCAGTCTCTCCCTGCCCTCATCCCAGTCTCTCCCTGCCCTCATCCCAATCCATCCCTGCCCTCATCCCTGCCTGCCCACGGCTCGCTCTGGGTGGAGCAGCAGTTCAATCCAGGCTGGGTTTTTTCAATAAACCATCTTCTTTTATAAAAGCCTTTCCCATCTTACACTGATCTGCTGTGAAAGGTTCAGAGTTCAGGCGGGTTGAAGAATGCGGGTGATTAAAAACATTCCTCTCTAATAAAAGGGAAAAAGGTCTTCTCCAGAGCCCTGCACAAGGAGCAGGAATGAGCTGGAGGGAGCTCGCTCAAATTAAAAACACTTAAATAAGAAACCACACCAAAAGGACCGTGTTGAAAGAACACGAAGATCACAAAGGGAGAACTCGAGAAATAGGAAATCCCAGAGCTGGGGTACCTCATTTAACCCTGCAGGGCCCTGGGGCGCTGGATTTAATTAGGGACCAAACTCTGCTCCCCAGAAGGACGAGAGCAAAATCATAAAACCCACCCAGCCCCACTCCCAGGTGCCCACGCATCCCTTTGTCCCCTACCTCCATCTCGTGTGTCCCCGAGGGGATTCCTCGCAGGATCCCACAAAATCCCAGCGTTTGGGGCATTTTCCTCCTTCCTCTCCTTAGCACAGAGCTCCGGGGGTGGGAGCTCCAGGGAAAACAGAGCCCAGGAAAGCTCCTCCAGGGAAAGCAGCTCCAGGGAAAACAGATCCCAGGAAAGCTCCTCCAGGGAAAGCTGCTCCAGGGAAAACAGAGCCCAGGAAAGCTGCTCCAAAGACAGCTCCTCCAAGGAAAGCAGCTCCAGGGAAAACAGATCCCAGGAAAGCTGCTCCAAGGAAAGCTGCTCCAGGGAAAGCAGCTCCAGGGAAAGCAGCCCCAGGGAAAGCCCTGCACCCCCTCAGCTGTCCCCGCATGCAGAGAGCGCCGGCCACGTCCCACAGGAGCCATAAGAGAGCAGATGATGCTCAGGGAAGATGTAATGTTTGGAGCAGCTGGGTGCCAAGTTCTGATAACTCTTTCTGGAGCTCATGGGCTGGGAGTTTCAGGGGCTTTACGCCTCAGCCAGATGTGGGTGGATCCCTCCCCTCCCCACCAGACAGCAAATTCCTGCTCCAAAACGAGACAAGGCTGGTGCTGCTCCAAGAAAAGCCCCCTGAGAGTTTTTCCACCAGGGTAAACCCAAATTTTTCTGCTCTGATTCTTGCAAACTTCCTTCTGCAGAAAGTTTCCAGAAAAAAAAAATTCAAATTGAGACAGATGATGATTAAAGTTTGGCAAAGTCACCAGGGCAGCACAAAACCCTTCCCACAACCAAAGGCACGGACCAGGATTCAGCCACACCCCCAACCACGCCGTGCACCTGTGAGCAGAGCAGTTATTTAGGCATTCCAAGCACAAAAAAATGGGAATTTTCCCTGCTGGAGCCTAGAAATGAGCTGCACATCAGGCCTGGGGAGGCAGATCAGGGCGAGATGCTCCCTCTGATTGCTCTCCCTGGTTATTTGCAGCTCGTGACCTTTGAGTCAGACATTTAATAGCCCTCCCTGGAATTTTCTCCCCACAAATGTGCACATTTCCTTTTGAAACTCATGGCTCCGGGACCCAAAAACCTCAGGGCCGGCCCAGAGTCCAGGGACAGGGAGGAAACACCTTTGGGCCGGGATGTGCAGGGTTTTAACACTCCCTGCTCCAGCCCAAATCCTGATCCTGCTGTTCCCACCCCATCAGAGGGGACCACGCTGCTCCCACAGCATCCAGGAGAGGACGGGGCAGGATTGCACTGGGAGAGGCACAGGGAACTCTTCAGGGCTAAATCAGACACTGCTGGAGGCGAGCCAGGTCTGTGTTCCAGGGCAGGTTTTCCACAGGCTCTCAAATCCATCGGCCCTGGGAGGGTTTTGCCTCCAGCCAGAGGATCCCGAGGTAACCCCAACATCCACGGAGTTACCCCAAACCTGAACAGTGGACCCCAACCTCACCTCGGGCACTGCCCAAATCACCAAACAGCTCCTTTCCTGTTCCTTCCTGCTCCCAGAGGAGCTGCAGGGATTTGCAGGAGCTCCCTGGATGCTGCCCCTCTGCCAGGGATGAGCTTTGAAAGCCTTCAGAGCACCCAGCCCTGAATGTGCTGAGGCAAAACCCCCCAGCAAAAGCTTTACGGCCTAAATCTGAGATCTTGGGACATCCAAGTACTAAAGCACAGGAAATTCTGGGCACAGGAAGGACGGAGCTGCCTCAGGGGTCCCACAAAATGTGGTTGGAGCGTGGGCAGCAGCAGGGACAAGGGGGGATCAAAGGGCTCACTCATCTCCTGCAGCCGCAGCCGGGCCAGGGCAGCGCAGGGACAGCGAGAGGCTCCATCCCCACCGCAGCCCTGGCACAGCTGGAAACCTCTGGCAGTCATTTCCTGCACCCTCCCACCCTCACGGGTCACCCAGCCCATCCCAAAGAGCGGAGGAGGGAGAGGTGTCCCCAGGAAACCTCGCAGCGACCGCGGCTTCCTGAGGAACACCGGGAAAGCCGCGACCACAGGGCTCAGCTGAAGGGGAGCCAAGGCGGCCTCGTGCTCCCCAGAGCGGCGCAGGCAGTCTCAAATCACAGAAAATTTGGGAAAAGTCCTCCTTTCCCAGAAGAGAAACATCCCTCAGAGCGCATCCCGCCCCGCCGGATCCCTCCCCTCACCTGCCCGCCCAGCCCGGCCGGGATCTGCCGGCTCCTCCCGGCTCTGGGGAGCCCCAAACCTCGCCCTGTCCCGGTGGGGAGGCAAATCTGCCCCTCCTGATCCTTTCCCTGCAGCAAACACCCCGCGGGGAGCTGCTGCTGCTCCTCCGCACCGCCCAGCTCCTCTCCTTGAAGGTTTCGTGGGTGCAAAAAGCCCCAAGGGCGCCCGGAGCGCAGGCAGGGATGGACGGGGACACCGGCAGCACCTCCAGGCTCGGGAACACCCCGGTGCCCCCCGGCAGCCTCATCTTCCTCTCCAGGCTCCCGGCCCGGGCACCAGCGCTGCCAAAGCTCGGCATCACCTCCTGCCCGCCCTGGGGAGAGGCTCCGGCCCCGCTGCTGCCGGGATGAGCTCTCCGCTGTCCCGGCGGAGGCCGAGCAGCCCCGGGACTCAGCCCAGCGCTCCCGGGAGGAGCCTCGGGGCTCTTCCCGCAGCCGCTCCGGTGACACCAGCGCGGGAGGATGCGCCAAGGGAAGCTGAGGAGAGATCAAAGGATTGCAGAACCTCTCTCTCCTCGCTTACCCAAGCGCAGGAGAACGCTCCCGACCGGTTTGGAAGGAGGGCTCGGCGGCTCCTCCCGCCCCGCTGCCCTCGCCCTCCCCGGGGCATCCACCGGGAGCTGCTCGGGCACCCGGCTGGAGCCCGGGGCTGCCGGCACGGCCTCGATTTATTCCTCTAATTGCTGCTGCGAGTGCCCAGCTTGAGTCACAACCCCCCGGGGAAGGCTCAGCGCGGCCCGAAGCGGCTTCGGGCTCGATCTGGAAGCGCTGAGACAAAAAAAAGCTGGAATCACTCAATACCCACTCCCGGCAAGTGGCTACTCAAGGCGACCTGCCCGATAATTAGAGCCTCCCTGCGAGCCACAAGAGAGGAAATCCCTTTGGCAAACGCTGGTCGAGGTCCAGGGCTGGGTTGGAGGGCAGGAAAGAAAATTTAAGGAAAAAACCCGAGGCCCAGGAGAAGCAGAAGGAGCTGGGAGAAGCTCGGGCAGCTCCAGCTCCACGGGCACAAAGAGAAAGAGGCACAAACTCAGTTCCCTGAGCAATCCTTGGACTGCTCAAGCTCCACCAGCCCCAGCTGGGGCTCACCCCAAATCTGCCCCGTGCTGACCCCCGGGTGTCTGAGGAGCCACGGAGGAGCTCCCCAGGGCAGAGCTGGGGCCCAGTGTGAGTTATTTCTGTCTCAGGGAGGAAGCCACAACATTTTCAGTTTCCTGCACAAACACACTCCGGGTGCCCTCCCCACGGGCGCTGCCTCCCCTCCCTGCGTGCCCGGGAAGAAGCTGGGACAGCTCAGGGGTGGCACCAGCGAGGCTGGGAAAGGTGCAGGAGTCAAATCCTCAGCGCAGAGGAGGAGGAGGAGGAAACCTGCCTGGATGTGAGGAGCCACACCCTGGGGACAGCAGGGACAGAGGGGACAGCGGGGACAGCGGGGACAGTGTGGAGACAGTGGGGACAGAGGGGACAGAGGGGACAGAGGGGACAGTGTGGAGACAGCAGGGACAGTGGGGACAGAGGGGACAGCGGGGACAGTGGGGACAGTGTGGAGACAGCAGGAACAGTGGGGACAGAGGGGACAGCAGAGACAACAGAGACAGCAGGGACAGAGGGGACAGCAGAGACAGCAGGGACAGAGGGGACAGCAGGGACAGCCAGCCTGGGACAAACCTGGCTTGGTGCTGGGGCTTGCAGGCAGCCGTGAGGAGATGCTGGGAATTCCATGGGGGATGGAGAAGCTACAGGAAAGGCAGGAGGGAGGATTTTTGGTGGGAGGAGATGCCAGGAGCACCCAGAGTCCCAAAGGAGATGCCAGGAGCACCCAGAGTCCCGAAGGAGATGCCAGGAGCACCCAGAGTCCCAAAGGAGATGCCAGGAGCACCCGGAGTCCCAAAGGAGATGCCAGGAGCACCCAGAGTCCCAAAGGAGATGCCAGGAGCACCCAGAGTCCCAAAGGAGATGCCAGGAGCACCCAGAGTCCCAAAGAGCCAGGAGAAGCCTCGGAGGAGGCCGAGGCTCTGTCAGAACCGAGGGTGCAGTGGGTGTGTGGGTGCTCCATGGAGCAACACTGCCCTGGGGCTTTAACCCAGAAACAGGAGCTGCTGCTGCTGCTGAACTGTCCAGAAATGGGGGAAAAGGAAAAAGAATCAGCAGAGAAACTCCCGGTGAGCCCAGCGCAGCAGCAGTGACTTGACACAGAGGAATCAGTGCTCATGGGGGGGATTGAGCCCTCAGAACCTCTCAGGATCAGAGCTGGGGTCAGCTCAGCACAATCCCAAACACATCCAGGCCCTTGAAGCTCACCTGGTACCCAAACAACCGAGCACACCCCGGCCCCAGCCCACGGACCCTGCTCTGGATGCTCCAGGTGCCCCTCGCACCAACCTGTTCCAGGCCCCCCACCCGCCTGGCACACTCACCCACAGATGGCATCGTGTCCCTGCGGCTCCTCGGGGTCCCTGCGGCTCCTCGGGGTCCCCGTGGCCACCGAGGCCGTGGGAAGAGCGGCCCCGCGGCCCCGGGAGCTCTCGGATCCCCGATCCCGGGCGCGGCCGCTGCCACACCCTTGCAGTTCTCACGGGCAGATCCGAGCCTTGGCAGAGCCCTCGCTGGCAGCCGGCCTCACAGGGCTCATTAAGTGCAATTAAGGCAGAGCGGGCATCCCTGCCCCCGCCCCTCTGGGAGATATTTTGCTTTTAGACAAAATAAACAGGGAGGTTTTGCGTGGGCTCGGGCAGGTGCTGGCAGCGGGCAGCAGCAGCAGGTGGAAACGCCGAGGTCTCTTGGGGGAAACCAGGGTGAATCAGCGTCCAGCCCCAACTCCTGCCCTGCTCCTGCTCCCAGGGGTGCCCAATCCAACCTTCCTGGCATGGAGAGGAGCACCAGACCCTCTCCCCTTTGCAAACAGGAACAGGGAATAGGATAACCTCTAAGGAAACTGCCCCCCCCCACTCTCGCTGGGATTTTAAAACCACGGGGAAAAACTTCCATGCCAACCTAAAGCGGGATTTTATTGCAGCAGCTCCTCCAGCATCACTTCAGAGCTGGTTCCAGAGCTGCTGCTCCTCCATGGCCACAGGGAGAAGAGAGAGCAGAGCAGAACCACCCAATCCCCTCCTCCCCTGGGGACCCCGGCAGGGCCAAGCCCCTCCCAGGACACACCTGGGGGAGGTTTAAACCCCTCAGAACCCCCCAAGCCCCGGGGGTCGTCACGAGGCCGGAGCCCATCCGTGCAGAGCCGACCCCGACACCGCCAAGGCGCCGCTCCGTGGCCCTGGCACTGCCCAGCACCTCCTGTCAGCAGCCAAACCCAGCAGCTCCTGGTGTTCCTGCGGGTCACAGGGCTGGCCCTGACCCTGGGGATTGTCACAAAGCTCTGGGGCAGGGTAGGGAGGGAGTCCCGGGAGCCTGACGGGGACCACGCGCAGCTGATGCTGCTCCAGGAGGGTGAAACAGCCCCGCTCCACCCCCGGCCACTCTGGGACAAAGGGAAAAGCCAAAGGGATCCTTAAAGCTTTCTGCTCCCCCATGGAAAAACCAGCTGGAGCTGTCCCAGGGTGGACTCGATGCCAGCACGTGTGAGAGCTGGGTTTGGACTCCTGGGGCTGTCCCAGGGTGATCCTGGCTCAGCGGGGATCCAGGTCAGACAGAAATGGGCATTTCCCAGTCTGGGTCCTGCCAGGAAGCACCAGCAGCCCCAAGAAAGGCTCTGCCACCCAGACAAACCCCCCGAGATTGGTATGGCCATGCCCCAACCCTGAGCTTTGCCTCAGATGTTTGGGGTTTACTGCCGCTAAAGGGATTTAGCCAGAACAAATTAGGATCATTTCCCGTCTTAATTAATTCTACTTTCACTTCCTGGCACGTGGGAGCTCGGCCTCCTCCGCCGCAGTGAGGAGCCTCAACTCTGCCCCACCACAGCAGCAGGAGCCGTGCAAAAACCCAGGAGGGGCTTTGCAGCATTCCTTTGTCACCATCCGAGCCCTGTCCACACTAAAAACACCCCCAAAAGCCAGAACCCCCTTTGGTGGCCGCATTTCTCCATCACAGAGCGAGAGGAGCCCTTCCCCTCCCTCCTCCTACTGCACACGTCTTCAGAAGAGCTTTGAGGAGCAGCGATTGCGCCTCTTGCACAACAAATCCCCGGCTCTCCCTGCCTGCCCCACATCCCTCTGAGGCAGAAAGGAAGCGGGCTGGAGACATCCTTCCTGTGCCGTGGACAATGCGCTGGAAACAGCCCGGGAGGAGCCGCAGCGGCCGCGGGAGCCGCGCGCGGTCCCGGCTTCCGCCCATTGTCCGGCCAGGGGCGGCTGCAGCCCCGCACGGCCCAGCCAGAACCCCTCTCTGCCCCAAAGGAGCAGCCCCAAACCCAAATCTGCCCCGTCCTCATCATCCCACTCAAGGGGGGATTTTGGATTTCAATCCCAAATCCGCCAGACGCGCCGCGGTCGCAGCTGGGCCTCGGCAAGCGGGGACTTCACAGCAGCACAAAACCCACCCCGAAAGCCTGGCAGGGTTTTCCACTGCAGGGAAAAAGCCAGGACACCCAGACGGCAGGAGAGGCTTTCTCCAGACCCAGCCCTGAGGGTGAAACGGAGCCCCCGGGGAGCGGTTCCGCCCTAAATCCCGATTTTCTCCTCCAGATGGGAGGTGCGCGGGTTGAGCTGCTCCAGCTCGCGTCAGCGGCTGGAAAAGCCTGCGAGGATCCACGCAAGCCCGGCCGGCCGAGGACGCTGCTGACGGCAGCTGAGCGGGGCAGGGTGGCAGCAGCAGAACCGCTCCGAGCCACCCATCAACCCCCAAATTTGGGGTTGCCACTCAAGCCGGTGCCGGTTTTGGTATTCACCTCCCATTTCTGAGGGAGAGCAAGTTATCACTTGCAGCCCTTCTACGTGATCAAGGTGGTGACAGAAGCTGTTTTTCTTTAAAAACACCCCAAAAACCGTGCATATTTTCAAGGCGTGAGGTGCTTTTAGGGCTGGGATTTCAGGAGTGGCAACACCTGGATGAGGAGCACAGGGAAGCTACACTTCCAGAGGGAGGGAAACTGGAGGATGGACGATGCCACTCGTCCCTGCTCCTGCCACCACCCCCAGAGCCCCCCGGAGCAGGGGGACAATCCCAGCACAGCCTGGCCCCTCTTTACTGGCCCAAAAGTGGGGCCAAGTCCTCTCCAAGCCGCTGGGCCAGGGCTGCTCCACTCCCCGAACATTCCCAAGTGCATTTCTGCCCTGCTGACGAGTTAAAAATAGAAACCATCAGTATTATTGTCCTGCAAGCAAATATAGAAAGATCACATCCTCCCTGCTGCAAAACGACACAGCAGGGACCTCTCGGAGCACAGGCACAGGGGAGAGCTCTATTTCGGGAGTGGGGAACTTGGGAAGTTTGAACAGAATCCCGAAATTTGCGATGTTGACGCACTGCAGCGTTGAACATCCATGGAAAACTCGCCTTCCCCCTCCTCTCCCGGCTTCCCTGGGGTTTTGATGGGGATTTCAGGCTGGAGGAGGGTGCTCAGGCTTGCACGGCACTCCCAGCGAGGAGCGCGCTGTCCCAGGGCTGCCCTCGCCGATGGGAACGGCCCCGATCCAGTTTGGGAGTGGTCTCGTCACCACCGTTCCCAGTTAACGCTTCCCAGCTCCCAGGGAGGCGCTGCAGCAGGAAAACCCCATCCCTGCTCGGCTTCCCAGAGCTCCGAGCAGTGGCACATCCCTGTTCCAAAAGCAGCTCGCAGGGTTCCCCAGAAAGGGAAGGGCCAGCCCTGACCCCAGAGCAGGAGAAGCCCTGAGCCTCGCTGACCCCTCCCCTGCTCCCATCTCTTTCCCTACTCCCTGTTCTGACCCTTTCCCTGTTCCCATTCCTTGTCCCTGTTCCCATCCCTTTCCATGTTCCTTTCCCTGCCCCAATCCCTTTCCCTGCCCTAAACTCTTTCTCTGCTCCCATCCCCTTTCCCTGCTCCCTTTCCCTGCTCCCATCTCTTTCTCTGCTCCCTTTCCCTGCTCCCATCCCCCTTCCCTGCTCCCTTTTCCTGCTCCCATCCCTTTCCCTGCTCTTTTTCCCTGCCCTAAACCCTTTCCCTGCTCCCTTTCCCTGCTCCCATCCCTTTCCCTGCTCCTTTTCTGTGCTCCCATCCTTTTCCCTGCTCCCTTTCCCTGCTCCCATCTCTTTCCCTGTTCCCTTTCCCTGCTCCCATCCCTTTCCCTCTTCCCTTTCCCTGCTCCCATCTCTTTCCCTTTTCCCTTTCCCTGCTCCCATCTCTTTCCCTCTTCCCTTTCCCTGCTCCCATCCCTTTCCCTGTTCCTTTTCCCTGCTCCCATCCCTTTCCCTGTTCCCTTTCCCTGCTCCCATCCCTTTCCCTGCTGGCTCCGGAGGGAGGGGGGGCCTCAGCCTGAACCTCGTTTTTTGGAAAGGGAGGATTTCTACGCCAGCCCGACCTTTCCGTGAGTGTTTGTGCTCCCACCCAGCCCCGTTCCTCAGCAAACCCCGCGGGAGAGGCGAGGAATGCGGCAGGGTCACATCCAGCTGGGAATCCTGGCTGCTGCAGGGGAGGGGAGAACCCACGGCCGGGGGGGATGGGGGTTTCTGTCCCCGCAGCAGCCCCTGGGGACGGGTCCGATGTGGGGGTGCAGCACCAGCACCCCGGACCCCAAACCAAGCCGGCTCTGAACCCCAACACTGACCCCAAAACTGCCCCGCAGCGCCCCAGGGATCGCTCCCCTCCCAAAACAAAGGTGCAGGAGCAGCCTCGGCAGGCCCGGGAGGAGCTGGGGTGCAGAGGTCACTCTACCACCCCAAACATCTCCCCTCATCCTCACCGAGGATCCCCCCCAGGATGGGGGGGCAGGGAATGCACAGAGCAGAGCTCACAGCACCCCCTCCCCTCCTCCCCAAAACAAAACACACCCAGAAACAGAAGGGAACAGGAAAAACCCAACAGCAACTCCACAATTCCAGGCAGCTCCATTGCCAGGAGGAGCCTGCTCTGCCCTCACCCCCACTCCAGCAGAGCCCCTCGGTGATCCCCACCGGGCCAGGTGCCCTGGGCCAGCCCCGGGGGCCATTCCCTCATTTCATTCCGTGCACATCCCAGCTGGCATCTCAGCCCCCAGCCAGTGCCAGATTTCTCTCTGCTGAGCCAATGCACTTGGAAATACATGACGACTTCAGCAGATTAATTGGAAACACAGCCTGGGTGTTGCAATCCCAGGAATGACTCCAATTTCAGGAACAAATGTTTTCATAGAATCACAGAATCTGAGTGGGAAGGGACCCACAAGGATCATCCAGTGCAACCCCAGGCCCAGCACAGACAGCCCAAAAATCCCACCCTGTGCACCCCTGGGAGCGTTTTCCAAATGCCCCTTGAGAATTTGGCATAACTTCACCAGTTTGCTAAACATTTCCAGATAAACTGGGACAGACTTCTCTCACACCTGGGATTATTCTTTTGGTGTGGCGTGTTCCAATTAAAACCATCTCAAGAAGATTTAAGGCACACCACGGAAGAAGAGGCAAGAAGAACAATTTCAGTTTGCTCTGTAAATCTCCTCTTAAAACCTCACTGGTTTTGAGCATCCCATCTCTGCAAAACCAGACCCAAACTCTTCCCTCAAAATCCTGAAAACCCACCAGGGCTGGGAGATGGAGGAAGGGTGGAGGAGGGTTCCCTGGATGGAAACCATCCCTCTGCTCCCATATTTCCACCCCTCCACAGCAAAACCTCTCCCCTTGCAGGGGTTCCAGCATCACTCAGCCCTTTCTCTGCTCATCCCCGTTTGCTGCCAACCTCTGCAGCCATTGCAGCCCTGCAGAGGCTGAACCTGATGATTTTGGAGATCTTTTCCCACCTTAACAGCTCCACGATTCTCCCCTTGCTGCCAAGAGCCCTTTCGTGGTGGGCAGCTGTGCAGCAGCTTCCCCGAAGCTCAGGGTGATAAGGGAAGGAGAAAAGCTGGTCTGTCCACCCCCAGAGCCTGGCAGGGAGCTCTGCTTTGGCACCCCGCTGCCAGGGCTCCTGCAACCCCACAGAAACTGTGTGGGATGTGGAAGGGGCTGCTGGAGGGAAAACGGGGAGCCCAAGCTCAGCTCCGAGGGCTGCAATGGCTGCAGAGGTTGGCAGCAAACGGGGATGAGCAGAGAAAGGGCTGAGTGATGCTGGAACCCCTGCAAGGGGAGAGGTTTTGCTGTGGAGGGGTGGAAATATGGGAGCAGAGGGATGGTTTCCACCCAAGGAACCCTCCTCCACCCCTCCTCCATCATCACCCCTCTCCCAATCCTGGTGGGTTTTCAGGATCTTGGGTGGTGGCACCAAAGAGGGGGCTCTGGAGGGAGGGACGGGCTCTGGGGGGGCTGTGGCTGCTTCTTCAGGCCCCTGTGGCTGCTGCAGCCACGGGGCAGTGCCCGGGTGCATTCCTGCCTTGGCAGAGCTGCAGCCCCTGTCTCGCAGGCCCCCGTGGGGGCCACGATCCCAGCGAGATAAAACCCATCTGAATCTTCCCAGAGAAATCAGCTCCCACAGGCCTGGCTCCCGGAGCTGCACCTCCTCTCTCTCCCAGCTGCTTGGCTGCTCCTCTCAGCTCAGCCCTGCCAGAGCTGGAGCCCGAGCCAGGAGCAGCACAGGCTGCACAAACCCTCCCCGGAGCCCCCCCTGCCCCACTCCAGGCTTAAATCCACCGACCCAGCCCCAAGCCCAATTCCCTGCTCAGCCTTTGCCTCACGGAGCTCCTTTTTCCCTGCACGAAAGCCACAATTCCCAGCCAGACCTTTGGGGTGTGATTGCTCCTCCCTGCCATGAAGTAAGTCAGAGCGTTCCTGCCATTAATTTGGATAATCTGACAACATAAAAACCACCAGGTTTTGTGCTGAGATGTCACTTTGGGAGCTTTGCTCATCTTTCTTTGGGGTGTCCCCCTCCCCACGACTGGGAGATCCATGGGATCCAAAAAGGGCCCAGCGTGGGGATGGGAGCCTCTGCTCTGGGCTGGGCTGAGGGGTCAGCCTGGCTGGTCAGCGGGAGAGCTCCGGCCAAGCCTCATCCCTCATTCCCAGGGTCAGGAATGTGCAAGAGCTGCTGAGAGGGGGTGACCACAGAAGCCACGTGGACAGAGGGAATGTGGCGAGGTTTCTGCTCCAGCCTCCCCCTGCAAGCCAGGAGGTGCAGGAGGAGCAGGGAGGACGCGGGGATTCGTGCAGATCCAGCACACGCCCCAGCTCCAGCCGGGCTGAGCCCACAAATCCTTCTGCAAGTTTCTCTGTCCCACCTCCAGATGTGCCAGCACCCCGTCCTACACCCTGCGCCCCTCCCAGGCACACCCTGCACCCTCTGGGCTCTCCTGGCACCGCGTCCGTGTGGGGCTGGGCTGGTTGGGCTGTGCTGGAGCCGACGTCCCCCCCGTGCCAGCACCCAGCTCCCCCCAGCCCAGCCCCATCCCTGTCCCCAGCGCTGACCCAGCCCCAGAACCTCCACCCAGGCGCAGAGCTGTGACTAAGGCAGGCAGACACCCCGAGAATCCAGCTCTGACAGCGAGGTCCCACCAAGGCAAAAACAATTCAAACCCTCCCAGCTCCCCGCTCCCTTTCAGGGGTTCGTCATCGGCGCTGATGGAGATCCACAGCTCGGAGCACAAACAAGGAGGCGGCCAAGGAACCCGCAGGAACGGCAACCGAGACTCGGGGAGCCCTGGCCAGGGCCAGAGCCGACTGCAGACGCTTCTCCAGGGAGTCCCTGGGCTGTGATTTGACACGAGCACTGATCAGATGTGGCGTCATTCAGGCAGGAGGGACGAGGCCAAGGCACAAACCACAGCTCAACCCCTGCCTCCGACCCGTCCTGCTCTGCTCCAGCCGCCAAAGGAGCCGAGGCCTCGAGTGTGCTCTGCCCAACCAACCAGCCTGGGCTCCAGCATCGCCTCTCCTGCAAGGCAGGGCCTCCTTTCTGCAGCTTTCTGAGCCTTTCTGAAGTGCTGTGCAGTGCTGACACTGCAGTAAGAGCATCAAAGAGTCACCGGTGCTCACTCCCACCTGATGTCCCATTTCCTCACTCCCACCTGATGCTTTTTGGCACCACCCAGAAGCTCAGACTCAGCAGAGGTTCAGTCTGGGAGGGCAGAGCTCTGTGCTCCTGTGCTCACGGCCCCGGGCCCAGCCCTCGAGGCAGAGCTCAGCTCTGTGGGAAACCTCGACTTTGGAAAGGCTGCGCTCCCTGTGATGCAACCCGGGAGACTTTTGTCATCCCGGCTGTTTCCAAGGGGACGAGGTGGAGGAACCAGCCTGGTTTAGGAGCTGACCCTCGATGCCTTAACCCCAGCTCCGAGGAACCAGCCTGCTTTAGGATGCTGTAGCCCCAGTCCCCTTCCTCTCCCTCCCCCACGGCCCCGGGCCCTTTGCTCACACTGTTCCTGCAATTCCTGGCCCTCGGCTTCGAGGCTTCCGCCACCATCTGGGCTCCATTTAGGGGAGCTGATGTTTTTCACAGGGCTGTAATCTAAACTTTGGGATTGAGTTTACATCTCGCATACCAGCGTCTCACCGCCGGGCCTGGCGGCTGCCAGCCCTGAGCCAGCGGCTCCGGGTACCTGGGAATGGCTCAGAGATCCCAAATGAGGGATCCCAAATCAGGGATCCACCCACAAACCCCATCTGCATCCAGTCAGGCACTGCCCCTGCCAGTGGGTGCGAGCTGAGAGAGCCCAACAAGCTGGGAATGAGCTCAGCTTGCCCCGGAGGCTGTGATGGGAGACAAAGCCCCACATCAGCCTTATCCATCCCAGCAGCAGGAAATTCCCCAGCCCCGGCAGCCAGAGATGCGAGCTCAGGAAGGAGAAGCAATCTGGGAGCAGGGATGCAAAGAGGCAGGTCCAGCCCTGCTTGTGCTCAAAGCCCAGGGTGACAGACCCACCTCAGGGCCCTCAGGTGAGGCTCCTGACCCAGCTCTCAGGAGACAACTGGCACCCCCAAACCCCTGCCAGCCCCCCACGCCCTCGCCAGCCTTCCTCCGCCCTCCTCCCCAGCTGCAAGGTGGGCAGAGCCACAGGCAGTGTCCGGAGGCAGCCAAGGTGGCTCGATCCCAGCAATCCACGAGGCTCAGCCAAACCCAAAAAATAATGTTTTCATACTTTGACTTTTCAGGCAGGATTTAGTCATTTGTGGACACGAGGCCTTGGCAGGGCCGCGCTGCCTCCGCTCACCTACCCCAGCCCGCGGCTGTTTACGGCGGCAGAGCCTTGGAAGGACGGGGGAGATCTGTGGTTTAATCCAGGTGAATTATTCCTGCTTGCTTTACAGAGCCTGCAGCTGGTGGGGAAGGGAGGATTCAGCATCCCTGCACAGGCAGGGATGGATCCAGGGCAGGAGATGAGGCACCACAGCACAGCCACCCCACAGCTCCACAAACGCTGCCTGGACAAACCCAGCAGGGCTTTTTCCCCATCCACCTAATGGCTAAAAAATGAGTTAAGGGCAGGGAAGCCAAGCCCTGGCTGGGCACACTCGTGGTAAAAGGCTGAGAGCTGCTCTGCCACAGGAGAAAAGCAGGTTCCACCCCAGCCTCGTGGGTTGTGCAGGCTCTGTTTGCTCAGCCTGGCACGGGGCACTCAGAGCTGCCAGGGACAGGGGAAGGGGTGATGGATCCAGGCCCCTGCTGGCTGCCAGGGTATCCCTCAGGAACCCTCCGTGCCCAGGGTCCAACAGGAGCTCCGATCAACTCCTCACCTTGGTGTCAGATCCAAATTTCCCAGGCACGAGCCTGAGGCTTTATCTGCCTTTGTCCCCTCCCTCCTCCCACGTTTGTTATCAAACATTTGTTATTTGTTATTAAACTACGGCCACTTATCTGCAAATCCTGCCTCTTAAACCAGCAAAGCCACACCACAGCCCCCGAGTGCCACACTGTGTCCCACAGCCCGGGGGATGCCAGGAGCTCATCCCCACACACCCTGTTTGCCTTCAAAGCTCATCCACCACGAGGATCCCAGCAGGATGAGGATCCCAGCAGGATGAGGATCCCACCATAGCCAGGCTTCCACCATGATGAGGATCCCACTATGACCAGGATCCCACCATGAGCAGGATCCCATGACCACAAGGATCCCACCACAGCCAGGATCCTACCATGATGAGGATCCCACCACCATGAGGATCCTGTCATAAAGAGGATCCCACCACCATGAGGATCCTATCATGAAGAGGATCCCACCACCATGAGGATCCCACAATGACCAGGATCCCACCACCATGAGGATCCCACCAGGATGGGGATCCCACCCCCACCACAATGAGGACCCCGCCACCATGAGGATCCCACCACGACGTGGATCCCAGAAGGATGAGGATACCACCATGATGTGGATCCCACCACAACGTGGATCCCACCACGGCCAAGATCCCACCACAACACTTCTGCATTTTCACCCAGCGACCAAACCACCCAAAGCACCCGTGAGGCCGAAGCAGCCAAGTGGAGCAAGTCCTCATGGAAGAGGNAATGAGGACCCCACCACCATGAGGATCCCACCACGACTTGGATCCCAGAAGGATGAGGATACCACCATGATGTGGATCCCACCACAACGTGGATCCCACCACGGCCAAGATCCCACCACAACACTTCTGCATTTTCACCCAGCGACCAAACCACCCAAAGCACCCGTGAGGCCGAAGCAGCCAAGTGGAGCAAGTCCTCATGGAAGAGGAGCCATTCCAGAGTGGAGCAAGTCCTCATGGAAGAGGAGCCATTCCAGAGTGGAGCTTCTCAACCAAGCACGGGGTAGAGCTCGGAGAGGGGAAGGATCAGCCCTGGGATGAGCAGCAGGGAAGGATCAGCCCTGGGATGAGCAGCAGGGAAGGATCAGCCCTGGGATGAGCAGCACGAACCCATTAAGGCTGGGCAGTGGCAGGAGGAGCTTTCTGAGGAGCCTCGGTGCCCTCCAGGCACTGCAGCAGAAGTTGCACAGCTGTCCCGACTGGGAAGGACAGATAAGGCTCCAATGATTCATTCAGTGCAAACCTTTATTTGTTCTTGCTTACCCAGAGGAGCCAGCAGCTGCTAATGCTAAACTGGGCCGGCTCCCAAGCGCGGACAAAGCCTGCAAAAATGGGTTTAAGGAGGAACTGACTGTTCAAAAAAAGCAATCCTAGAAGAGGGAGTTAGAAAGAGGGAGTGCAAGCGCGGTGCAGGAGGAAGAGGAAGCCAGAGAGCACCTAAAAATAAATTTTAAAAAAAGCAGCGAGGCGCAGGACAAAGGCCTGGGGCACGTGACCGTTCCCCGCAGCGCAGGCAGGATGCGAGCTCGGAACACAACACTCCCTCCCCAGCAACCCCACGTACAGAGCCCCCAGCACCTCCCAGCTCAGCCAGAGCCACCTCCAGCACCTTTCCCACCCAGGATGGGCTTTTTGAGGGTGTCATAAATCCCCCAGGTGCAGGATGCTGGCCGTGCCCCAAGCTGGGCATGACCCACGCCGGGGTGGAAATGCACCCAACGCAGCCAGGCTGGAGTCCAGCAGAATAGCTTGGAAATGTTAAAGGAATTGAAAGGAAGTCTGGAAAATGAGGTTCCTCCCAAGAAGCACCCTCAAAAATGGGAAAAGTCCTGTGGAAGAACTACTCAGGGGTCCCCCTGTGTCTCCCCAGGCAGTGCCTTCACCAGATCTGAGCAGAGCTGGTGGGAAACTTGTGAGTTTGCTCTGAAACAGGCAGAAAATGCAGCTCTGAAACAGGCAGAAAATGCAGCTGACAGAGGAGCCCACCCTGTGCCTGTGGGTGCAGCTGGGACCGACCCTGTCACTCCCCTCCTGTGGCTCCACGGCTGCAGAACAACCCGAGATGGGACCCTCCTGCAGGACATCGCCCCTCAGTGTCCTGAGCTGGCCCTGCTGGTGGCCCATCCACTCTCAATGCCCTGAGCTGGCCCTGCTAGTGGCCCATCAGCCCCCAGTGTCCTGAGCTGGCCCTGCTGGTGGCCGTGCCCACCCGACCCTGGCAGCAGCTCCACCCCAGGCCCAGGAGCGAGCCCGGCGTTGTTCCCTCTTCCTGAGCATCCTGAAGGATCCCTTCACACCTTCCCGCAGCCCCACAGGGCTCACAGGAAGGGAACAGAGCCCGGGGATGGCAGAGGCACTTACAGGACGGGCTGAACATCACCAGTGTGGTGGAGATCGCCAACCCTGAGAACATCCAGCGAGTTCCGCTCCCGGGAAGCCGCGGCTCCGCATCCCACATTCACTTCTGCTTCATCCCTGCCGCCCACCCGATCCTCGGCGCGGCGGGGAGAGCATCTGAGCCGTGCCGAGCTGGGTCAGACGCAGCCGAGCCCGCGGAGCAGCCTCTCAGAACTGACTCATCCCGTCCCGGAGCGGCTCGGGCAGCGCTTATTTCATCGCGGGCCGGCCGGGGTCTCTCAGAGCCCGCAGCTGCTCGGCTGCCGAGCGGGGCTGTGCCCGCAGCGTCCCCTCGGAGCCACCCCGGGCCAGCGGCAGGAGCCCTGCATGGCACTCGCTGCCGCTCCTCACGCCGCGCTCCCCGAGCTCATGACTGAGTAACGCCGGCGAGCCAAGAATAGAGACCTTGAAGTGAAACCTCCCGGGATTGGCAGCTATTTCGGGCGCGCTCAGCCGCCGGGGCTGCGTGACATAAGAGGATATAAAAGAGGAAACTCTGCACAACAACTCTCACCTCACCGAGAGAGACCCGGCTCGCAGCAGGTAGGGCTGCTCTGAGCGCCCCTGGGGCGAAGCCACCGCTGTGACAGCCCCCGAGGCCACCCCCGTCCTCCGGGCCCCCGAGCGGGCTGTCCCCAGCCCCAAAACGCCCCGAGCATCCCCAGGGCTGAGCCCACCGGGAAGTGCAGAGCTGCAGCCCAGCGTGGCCACGGCTTCTCCGCACTGGGATGAGGCCAAACCCCAGCACAAACCACCTCGAGCCCAGCCTGTTGCCACAGGTTCAGCTTGCCCAGGCACCTCCATGGAGCAGGAATTGCAGAGATGCTGCTGTGGCCAAAGGAGACTCAAAGGGAGCCAGCAGGACCGAGGCACCCAGAGCATCCCCAAAGCCCAGAGTCCAAATCCCAAAGCCCAGCTCTGCCCAAGCAGCCCCTCAGAGCTCCTGGCTCATCTCACCCCTGGAAGGAAGGGCTGGGATTGCACCCAGCCACCAGATGTGGGGTGGAAAGATCTGGTCCTGGTTAACAACCAGCATCAAGATTAATGCAGGGAAATTTAAATGGCAATTCTGGGAGGTCTCTGAACCTGTAGATACCAGGAAAACAAACACACGAGCTGCAGTTTGTGGAGATCTAACTCAGCACCTGAAACCAGTCCCTGCCAGCTCACAGCGTGTCTGTCCCGTCAGCAGCTGCATCTGAATACTCGTGATGCCACTGTGCTCTGCCAGCTCACTCACATCCCAGAAATGTGCTTTCTCCTGGGATTCTGGTCAGGAGTAAGTCACCAGCCAGACTGACAGAGTCAACGGTGCTAATTAGGGAGAAATTCCTCCCTGGGAGGGTGGGCAGGCCCTGGCACAGGGTGCCCAGAGAAGCTGGGGTTGCCCCTGGATCAGAAGCTGGAAGTGCCCAAGGCTGGGTTGGACAGGATTTGGGACAGGGGAAGATGTCCCTGCTCATCCCTCCCCCTGACTGGATGAGCTTTAAGGCACCTCCCATCCTAAACCACCTCACGGTTCTATGAAATAACTGAATTCCCCAACCAGTCTGCTCTAAAAACACCCTCCAAAACTTACCCAGGGCATGGGGGGGAACGGGGCACCTCTGACTCCATCCCTCACCCAGACAGTGACAGCCAATCAAGGCCTTCCAGTTAAACCCAGTTTCCAAAGGCTGAATGACCACCACGAGCCACAGATCTGCTTAACGAGCAGTTCAATTATCCCAGCACTGCTGTCCCCGTGCCAGCAGGTGACAGAGCCCAGACAAACCATGGCAGGGACTGTCCCTCAGCCTGGGGACCCTCCCTGGGACGCTGCCACCTCCACCCTGTGCCCACCACTGCAGAGAGGGGCTGGTGCAGTCCTGGAAGAAGGAGAAGGGCGAGGCAGGGACGATGCTGAGCTCAGCAGAGGCTCCTGCAGCCAGGAGTTCTGTGGTGCCTCCATTGTGGGACAGCAAGGAGCCAGTGCCAGGCCCCCCACAGCAGGACAGAGAGAGCAGGGTGACACACAGGTGACAGGAAGGACACGGCAAAACGAGGGGGTGAGCAAGGCAAGGGACGTGGGAGGAGGGAGAAGGGACAAAGCCCAGCTTGGAGACAGCTCTGCTGTGGATATTCCCACCCAGCAGCCACTGAGGATAACCCCGACAGCAGCTGCTTCCAGCAGCTCCCCAGACCTGCTGAAGGCAGCTGGATGGGGCAAAGAGGCCAAGGAAGGAGCAGAAGAGACAATTTTCATGTGGAAGTTGCACCCCCAGGCTACGAATGGAAGTTATCGTCAGTGCATCGAGCCCTGGGCAAACCTGGGCAATTTACATAAGCCTTGAAGTTTAGGAAAGCATAAAGGAAGAAAGGAATTGAGAGAGCAATCCTGGCTTTGTCTCCAGCACTGTGAGGAAGTTCTCTACATTTTCTGCTCTACCCAAGGCTCCCCTTACGCAAGAGCAGCCGATGAAAAAGCAGCCTCAGCATCAGCAGGTTTTCCCTCCCTCGTGTAAGAGATCCACGAGAGATCCTCCTTCCACAGGAGATCCTCCTTCCACGAGAGATCCTCCTCCCACGAGAGATCCTCCTCCCACGGGAGATCCTCCTCCCACAGGAGATCCTCCTTCCACGGGAGATCCTCCTTCCTTGAGAGATCCTCCTTCCATGGGAGATCCTCCTTCCTTGAGAGATCCTCCTCCCACGAGAGATCCTCCTTCCATGAGAGATCCTCCTCCCACGAGAGATCCTCCTTCCATGAGAGATCCTCCTCCCACGAGAGATCCTCCTTCCATGAGAGATCCTCCTCCCACGAGAGATCCTCCTTCCATGAGAGATCCTCCTCCCACGAGAGATCCTCCTTCCATGAGAGATCCTCCTCCCACGAGAGATCCTCCTTCCATGAGAGATCCTCCTCCCACGAGAGATCCTCCTTCCATGAGAGATCCTCCTCCCACGAGAGATCCTCCTTCCATGAGAGATCCTCCTCCCACGAGAGATCCTCCTTCCATGAGAGATCCTCCTCCCACGAGAGATCCTCCTTCCATGAGAGATCCTCCTCCCACGAGAGATCCTCCTTCCATGAGAGATCCTCCTCCCACGAGAGATCCTCCTTCCATGAGAGATCCTCCTCCCACGAGAGATCCTCCTTCCATGAGAGATCCTCCTCCCACGAGAGATCCTCCTTCCATGAGAGATCCTCCTCCCACGAGAGATCCTCCTTCCATGAGACATGCTCCTCCCACGAGAGATCCTCCTTCCATGAGAGATCCTCCTTCTACGAGAGATCCTCCTTCCACGGGAGATCCTCCTCCCACAGGAGATCCTCCTTCCACAGGAGATCCTCCTTCCATAGGAGAACCTCCTTCCACAGGGGATCCTCCTTCCACAAGAGATCCTCCTTCCATAGGAGAACCTCCTTCCATGGGAGAACCTCCTTCCACAGGAGAACCTCCTTCCACAGGAGCTCCTCTTTCCACGAGAGATCCTCCTTCCATAGGAGAACCTCCTTCCACAAGAGATCCTCCTTGGACACGCTGTTTTCTTTCAGAGCAGCACATGAAACAGGGGAGAACCCAGGGAAACACTGGGACGACGCTCTGGGCCAACACCACTGACGGGGACACCCCAAACACATAAAAATTCTCTCCATGAGGAGAAACGAGGCTCTCCTGGAGAGCAGTGTGAGCCACCCCTGGTTCTCAGCTCCTGCACCTCTGTCCTCCCGTTCCCCGCCTCGGTCCCACCTTTCCCGCGTGGAGCGGAGCGTGCCCAGCTCAGCAGGGTTTGTTTTGCACTGCCGTGAGCCGTGTTTTGATCCAGCTCTGCAAGGCAGCCCTGTGGAAGAGCCAATTCTCCCGCTGGCACCGTTCCTGCTCCTGGATCCCAACGGCTCAGGGGACAAACCCCGATGGATCCGGGCGTCGGGGTGGTTTGTCACTGTGCTGAGGGGCAGGGCAGCCGGGGAAAACCCCACTAACACCATCCCAATTCTCCTTCCAGCAACCAAACACCACACCTGGCCTTGAGACTGAAGCTTTAGGTTGAGGAAACTCCAAAGGTGGGCTGGATGTGTGCAGGGATCAAAAATAAACCCAAAGGGGGGCTGGATGTGTGCAGGGATCAAAAATAAACCCAAAAATCAGCTGGATGTGTGCAGGGATCAAAAATAAACCCAAAAATCAGCTGGACCTGTGCAGGGACCACAAACAAACCCAAAGGTGGACTGGACCTGTGCAGGGACCACAAACAAACCCAAAGGGGGGCTGGATATGTGCAGGGATCAGAAACAAACCCAAAGAGGGGCTGGATGTGTGCAGGGATCAGAAACAAACCCAAAGGTGGGCTGGATTTGTGCAGGGATCAGATGTGAGGCCACTGCCCCACTCCAGCCCCTCAGTGGGGCCGGGACCTCCACAGAGACCCACCCTTATGATGTCCCCTCCCTGCTGGAGGCCTCCCTGGGTGACAGCGTGGCGCTGACTCAAGGCTCTTTCCTCAGCATCCTCGGATGTTGCCCAAGAGGCACCACCACGGTGACAGGGACGTGTGGCACCCACAGCTCTGCCACCTCAGCGAAGCCGAGCCGCCTCCAGGGTGAGTCTGGGAAAGTCCAAACTCACTCCAGCGGGCACTTGGGCTCCGTTTGCTGTTTATAGTGTGACAAGGGGCTGGGACAGTGCCACCCAGGCCTGCTGGCTCTGCCCAAACTCCAACCCCGCTCGGCGCTGCCGGAATTCGGCACATTCATTCAGAGTTAGCAACTGCTGCTATATCGGGAAGGCAGCTTCAAGGGAAGACAGAGCTCTCCAAGACACAGAAGGAAAACAAATCCCTCGCCTGCAGTCTGCAGGCCAGCGCTGCTCTCCTCAATTTCCTTGGCTCAGCTTAACAAAACCCGGGTTTTTCTGCTAAGACGTGAACGTTTACCAGCCCTGCACGCCCCTGAACTCTGGACACCCCCTTGGAAGCTTCACAACTCCATCACATCAAACAGCAAATGTGCCAATTCAGACCTTCCCGAGTGACAGAATCGTCCCTAACAGACCCCGGCCCAGCCCTGCCCTTCGGGAAGGGCACGTGGAGCAGAGCAGCCGGTCCGAGGAGGTGGGCGTGGGTGACCAGAAACAAACCCCGTGTGTGAAGGCACCAACAAAGGCAGGAAAACATCCCGGCCGCTGGCGAGGCTGCTCCCAGCAGGGCTTCCCGAGGTATTTTTAGGGCACTCAGAGCCGCAGACCAGGACCGGCCGTGCCAGGCGGGAGCCGGAGCTGCGCTCCCAGGGGCTGCCCCAGCCTGACACCCACTCGGGACGGGCAGGACACGCTGCTGTGCCCGTGTGTCCCCTCCCCGCCTCGGCAGGGACACAGAGTCAGCAGAGAAGCTGTTCATGGGGAGCCGGCAGAGCCCGAACGGGACGGATGCATTCCTGCCCTCGGGGAGCATAGCGAGGGAATGAGACAGACACGGCGGGGACTCGGCAGCTCCAGCTCCGGGACTGACTCACCTCCCTCCTGTGCTGTCCCAGAGAGCAGCGATGGGGCTGGACGGAGATCAAAAGGTAATAAATCAGATCAGAACAACTCAGGTTTGATGTCTGAACCAGAGATGGGAGAGGAGATTCGCCACCTCCCCTGCTGGAGTCGGGCAGCGGGGCAGAAGGAGCTGCCTGGTTTCGGAGCCTTGCCAACACACTTGTTTGTTTTTTCCCCTCCTCAAGGTCCCAGCTGTTAAATCCATGATTGCAGGATTTCCCAGACTCACTGAAAAAGCACGTATGCCATTGTGTCCCACTGCTGGAACAGGAAAAAGCCTGAAAATCTGAGCCACAAGCTCCAACCACACAAGGTCTCCTTACAACTGACGTTTTCAAACCTCATTTTTCTTTCAACAGTTTCTAAATGGTTCCGAGTTTTGCAGCACTGCCTTTCAGCTTCCCCAGAATTGTTCCTATCCCAGCGTCCCACAGTGGGGGAACTTTTTGGCATCGAGTGTCCCAAAGCCATTGATGTGGCCACTCACATCCCCAGAGCCTCAGAGGACTTTGAGCCTCCAGCCCCTGATGGAAGCTGGGTCTGGACTCCAATTCCCAGCCAACCAAATGTGAACACAGAAGCCAGGGCCAGTCACTTGTGCTCCAGCCACCCAAATTCTCATCTCTCAACACAAATCCAGGCCCCCAGTCGCAGGAGGACGTGGAGTTTCTCTCTCTGTTGCTCCACAGAGAACACGGTGTCGCACTGAAACGCTCCTGCCAGCTCAGAGCCGCCCAGGACAGCAGCCAGCACCCAGCCAAAGCCTCTCCCTGCCCCGGGGAGGTTCCCAATGAAGCCATTTAATAACTGCAGGAAAAGACACGCTCCTGGTGTGCCCATCCACGCTCACCTCCATCCCTGCTACGCTGCTGCAGGATGAGATTCACTCTGGGAGCAGCCCTGGCACTGGGACCTGTCCCTTCCCAAGGGACACACCTGAAGGGCTCAGGACCCTGCTCAGGGCAGGTGTGACCCCCCCACGGCCTCCCTGCTGAGCTCCCAGCCCCACTGCCAGAGCCTCTGCTGCCATTTTCATGCTCCCACTTCCTGCTCACATCAGGCACAGAGTAGGAAGTGCCGAAATCCTCCGACCCTCGCTGCAAACCAGGAAGCGCCTGAGATCCCCTGAGAAAGGCTGAGATTTCAGGCTGGAACCCTCTGCAAACATCTGCTCAGAGGCATCGCATCCGGCCCCTCGGAGCGGGGCCCACACTCCCCCTCCTCCCGGGGCTCCGTCTGCTGAACAAACCCGGGCCGGGACCACTCACAGCTCATCCTGTGGGGAAAACACCGACAGAGAATCCCAACCCTGCGGCCACTCGCTTCCTTGAGTGACGCCTCATCTCTCCTGCCCCGGCCGTGTCCAGCACATCCCACACCTCCTCCACGGGACTCTCCCAACATCCCATTACTCAGCAGAGCCTCCAGAGCACAGATAACACCTTTACCATGGAAAAAGGAGTGGGAAGCTGCTTTCTGGGAGCCCAGGGATTGCCAGCACAGGGCAAACCTTGCACGGTGCACAGATCTGTGGGCTGCACTGGCTCGTGGCTCTGGCAGATGGATCCGGGGTATTTGGGGCACGTACAGCTCTTTTCCCAGAGCACATGCTCTTCCCACAAGGTGTTTGGGGAGAGAGAGGTGCCCTTGCAGCAAATGCACCAGGGGCAAACCCAGCAGTGCTGCTGCTCCTCTGCCCTCACGTTCCCTGAATGCACCGCCGGCCCTTCCGAAGGGAAAGGCAACCGGATTAGCACAAAAACATTCCAGCAAACCGCAGGCTCGGCTTTGCACATCCGAGCACTTGCTCCCGCGGGCAGCCGCGGGTCCGCGGGCCTGGCTGGACCCGGTGAGCCGGGGACTCGTGAGCCCGAGCTCCCTCCCTCAGCTCCGGCAGCCGCTCCAGGCTGAGCCCCGCAGCCACACGCACGCATTCCATGGGACACGGGCTGGATCTGCGAGTCGCCATCCCCCGATGCTTGCCCCGGCACCGGCACAGCGCCTCCGGTGCCGGGGGTGACAGCCCTGCCAGCAGCTGTCCCTCGAGACGGGGACACCGCCACCCCAGCGGGCCCGGCTGGAGCTGCGGACCCCGGGCAGCACCGCCGGGATCCGGCACCCCCGGGATGGGCGCTTCCCGCCCGGCCCACCCCACCCCGCTCCCAGGGCCACACGGGGCACCCCCTCCCAGGAGCCTGCGAGCCCCGA
>WBNO01030914.1:24930-85594 GCA_013400575.1 Peucedramus taeniatus
CCCCGGGACGGGCCGGGACCGGACGGGCCGGGGGCGGGCGGCACGTTCCGGGTCAGAGCTCCGCGACACGAGGGACCGGCAGCGGCGACTTCCAGCGGCTGGAGAGAGCCGGGCAGAGGGAATCGGGACCGATCCAGGGCTGGTCGCCGGATGCCAAACTCGACCCCGAGCCCGTCCATCCCGGGTGATGGCAGAGCCACCAAAGTGCTCCGGGCCGAGCCTGGGGAGAGCTCCGGGCACCGAGCTGGAGCCGAGCGTTTCCACCTGGCACCTGCCCGTGTCTCGCTCTCTGCCCGGGTTCCCTCATCGCCCGGGAGACCGGGACGGGGCAGTTCCCACCGCACTCGGGCGAGCGGGGATGAGCCGGGGGCAGGAGAGAGGGAATATCCCGCGGGATGAGCTGAGCTGAGCTCAGGACAGCGGGAACATCCCGCGGGATGAGCACAGCACAGAACAGAGAGAATATCCCGCGGGATGAGCTGAGCTGAGCTCAGGAGAGCGGGAGCATCCCGCGGGATGAGCACAGGAACATCCCAGGACAGCGGGAACATCCCGCGGGATGAGCACAGGAACATCCCAGGACAGCCGGAACATCCCGCGGGATGAGCACAGGAACATCCCAGGACAGCCGGAACATCCCCACACAGTGACCGGCAGAACCGAGCACCACAACGAAAGAAACAGAACCAAGTTGAGAGCGCAGGAGGGAGGTGCCTGTGCCCAGGGGTTACAAATCCTGTCCAAAAGCACAGCGAGACCCCGAGGTTCCCTCGCTGCCAGCGGGGGAGCAGCGGCTGCAGCTCCTCGGAGAGGGAACAGCTGCTTTTCCAGGAACTCCAAAGCGCGGGGGGATTCTCCAGCCACGGAATTACACTTCTCTTTTCCAAGGAAGAAATCCCTTCAGAGGCAGAGCAAAGCCCTGGCCGGTGCCGGGGTGAGGAGCCCTGCTCAGCTGCAGCCCCGGAGTCCCTGGGGTCAGTGGGTGCAGTGAGACAGCACCGAAACACGGGTGGGCAGGGATGTGCTTCTGCTGAGTTATTTTGCTCGCTTTTATGACACCAAAACAGCTCTGGGAAGTCACACATCGAGCTCACGGGCCGGCACACTCGTAACCCTGCTCACAGAGTGGTTATTTTGGGCACCCGCTGAAGCTGGGAGGTTTCAGGGTGCATCTCACCCACCTCCAGGGCTTTCTCTTTCACTTTAATTCATGTTCCCTTCAAGATCAGCTTTTCCTTCCCTTTCATTTCCAAAGCCTCGTTGATCCACAATGAAACCTCACGTGAGGAGAGGCACAGCCCTCAAACAGCACCTGACAGTTCAGTCCAGAGCAGTGACAGGGGCTTTTTAAATAATTCACAATCACCGGGGTTACGCTTAGTGCCTCTCTGATTTGGAAAACAGCACCAGAAGTCTCAGCCCCGATCCCTGCAGAGCCCCAGCAACACCCAAATTGCCCTGACAAGGTTTTTGTGACTAACAGCTCATTCTGAGAACAGTCAATAACTTCACAACTAAGTCCCAGCGGGCCCCGCTCTGCATAAATTTGCATATTACAGAGCAGAGCCAACCAGAGGTGAGAGTGGTGGGGACCATTCTATGAACAGCAGCTGGAGAAGGGGATTCATCCTCCCCATCGAGCTTTTTCTGCTGTCCAGTGCCCTGAATTCCCTGAAATTCATCCTTCCAAAGGCTCAAACTCAGCAGGCAGGACAAGCTGGGCTCAGCCAGCCCCAGAATTCCTGCAGATGGTTCCAATCCGGTGCAGAATCATGGAACAGCCTGAGTGGGGAGGGAGCCACATGGATCACCCAGTCCAACCTCTGTCTCTGCACAGGGCACCCCCAAAAACCACAGCACAACCCATGGGAATCTACCCCAGCACATCCTGGAGGAAGCTGGTGTTTTTACAAATGAACAGCTCGGATTTGGGACGGGCTGGAAACCCAGAGTTTTCCTGGTCTCTGTATTCAACTTGGAAATTTGTGAATTTTTCCCAATCTCATTGTGAAACAGAAGCAGTAGAAGGAGAATCAGCCTGGCTTCTCCCATCAGTCCCATTCCAATCCCATTCAAAAATCATGTGAACACAAAGAGCCAAACCTGCCTCCAACAGCTCACAGATCCCACCGAGACCTTCCTCCACCGGGGTGAGGAGCTCAGGCTGAATTACGGGGGAAATTCAGCAGCCAGCAGCCCCGGGGGACAACGGAGATCATCGAACTGAGATTATTTTGGAATCACAGCCGGTATTTTTAGCTTGGAAAAAGAGGTACCGCTTCCCTTTCTGGAGTCCCTCCTCCGGCCGGGCGGGGCTCTGCTGTGCCAGGCAGGGGGGATATTGCAGAACCCGCTGCCGGTTGGGAAAGAAAGGGGTTATTTTGATCCGTGGAGATGGATGCGCTTCACCCCCACACGTTGTGCAACCCTCAGACCGTCGGCGGAGGAGACAAAGGCGCTCGAGGCTGCCCGGGCTCGTCCGGGCTCCCAGAGCCGGCCCAGGGCGAGCGGGGAGGCTCCCGCAGCACCCCGAGAGCTCGGCCCTGATGGAAGGGCTGGACAGGAGTCGGGAGAAGGTCCCGGGCTGCCAGGGGAGGGGAAGATGGGTGGGAAAGGGTGGTGGTTTCCCACTAAAGACTTCTCTCTGCTTTGCTGGTTCCCGAGTCACGCAGCGAGGCAGAGAGCTGGAAAAAACAAGGATGAGGCTGGTGATGTCTGCAGGGCTGGCCTGGCCTCCAAAAGGGCAGGAGGCACAAGGATACACCAGGGGATGACCCAGGCATGGGGGGCACATGCCCAGCCCTGTGCTCAGCAGCTCTTCCAACATTCATCCCCCATCCAGAAGCCTCTCAGAGACCCCTGGGCACCCCCTGAGCTCTGACCTGCTTCACTCCCCTTCCCACCTGGAGCTCTGGGAACGGGGAGCTGATGGGGGTGACCCACCAGGAGCCCCAGGAACAGGGAGCTGACGGGTCTGACCTTCCTGGAGCCCCAGGAATGGGGAGCTGATGGGTCTGACCCACCTGGAGTCCTGGGAACGGGGAGCTGATGGATCTGACCCACCTGGAGCCCCAGGAACAGGGAGCTGACAGGGCTGACCCACCTGGAGCCCTGGGAACAGGGAGCTGATGGGTCTGACCCACCTGGAGCCCTGGGAATGGGGAGCTGATGGGGGTGACCCACCTGGAGCCCTGGGAATGGGGAGCTGATGGGGGTGACCCACCTGGAGCCCCAGGAACGGGGAGCTGATGGGTCTGACCCACCTGGAGCCCCAGGAATGGGGAGCTGATGGGTCTGACCCACCAGGAGCCCCAGGAACGGGGAGCTGATGGGTCTGACCCACCTGGAGCCCCAGGAATGGGGAGCTGATGGATCTGACCCACCTGGAGCCCTGGGAACGGGGAGCTGATGGGTCTGACCCACCTGGAGCCCCAGGAATGGGGAGCTGATGGGTCTGACCCACCAGGAGCCCCAGGAACGGGGAGCTGATGGGTCTGACCCACCTGGAGCCCCAGGAATGGGGAGCTGATGGATCTGACCCACCTGGAGCTCTGGGAATGGGGAGCTGATGGATCTGACCCACCTGGAGCTCTGGGAATGGGGAGCTGATGGGGGTGACCCACCTGGAGCCCTGGGAACAGGGAGCTGATGGGTCTGACCCACCTGGAGCCCCAGGAACGGGGAGCTGATGGGTCTGACCCACCTGGAGCCCTGGGAGCTGCCCGGGATCTCCACGGTGGGCAGAGGTGACGGGAGAACACCTGGACGTTGAACTGGAGGCACTGAGAGCCCTGCGTGGCACTGCCTGGCACCCTGCTGCCAAAAGACTTCACCAAACGTGCACCGAGAGCCCGCCTGGTGCCCAGGCAGGGATTGACACGCTCCTCCCAACCTCTTCCTTCCCAGCACTGGCTTTGTCCTTTTCCCCTCCGTTTTTTCCCTGCTGGGGACAGAATTTGGGATGCTTGGAGGCCAAGCTGCTGATGCTGCCAGGCCCGGCAGGCAGGTGGGCGAGTTGCTGATTGGGGCACAAGGCAGCTTGGTGCCTTTTTGATTTGCTGGTGTAGGAAAGGAGAGGAACAGCTCACGCCCTGCCTTGGGCAATGCACGGGAGGAGACGCTGGGGTGCTGAGCACCGAGGGGTTTGTGTCACATCCCAGGGGCTCAGCACGGCTCTGAGCGAAGGAAATGGGGCTAAAGCAGCGTTGAGCAGGTTCTGGCCACGCTGGACAAGTATTAGCCCACTCCTGGTGGTTTTTAGCCCCACTGGAAACACCGGGCACGGCTGCAGAGCCGTCTCTCAGCACTAAAACTTCTTGACTTTCATTCAGTCAAAGTCAAATTATTCCCATTTCAATGCAAATCTGGGAGCGTGCAGGCACTCTGCATACAGGAACTTTAATAATAAATGGGTTTTCTCTTTGTCTTGCCCCACCTCCACTTATGTCACGGTGGATCCACCCTCCGTGGGGACTTAGAGACCTCCAGCACCCTCAGACAGCCCAAGTGGCTCTGGGGGCAGCCACCAGCCACCCCATTTCCTCATGAGCCCCGTCCTCTGCTTTGAACTCAGGGGTAACAAGTGCTCAGCAGCCCAAAAGTTTGTTTTAAATAGACACTCCTTGAATAAGACCTACAAAAATACCCCCATGTCCTGCTGCCGGGCATGAAACCACAGCGCTGCGAAGAGGAACCGTCGACTTCAAAAAAAAGAGTAAAAAATAAAAATAAGCACACTTCTGCCTCCTTCACTCTCCTTCTGCCACCGCTGCACCAAGAGAACGGAGAGGGGAGGGAAGGGGCGATGCCAGGGGGTGGGGGGCTCCTGCCGGGCCCGGAGCCCCCCGGGGTCTCTCAAAGTTTGGAGTCCCCCAGGGTCTCACAAGGTCTGGAGCCCCCCGGGGATCTCACAAGGTCCGGAGCCCACCGGGGTCTCTCCAGGTCTAAATCTCCCCGGGATCTCTCAGTGTCCAGAGCCCCCCGGGGTCTCTTAGGATCCAGAGTCCCCCGGGGATCTCACAAGGTCCAAATCCCCCCAGGACCTCTCTGTGTCCGAAGCCCCCCGGGGTCTTTTCGGGTCCGAATCCCCCCGGGGTCTCTCCATGTCCGAATCCCCCCGGGGTCTCTCCATGTCCAAGCCCCCCGGGGTCTCTCCGTGTCCGGAGCCCCCCTCTCACCTTCCCCCGCTGCGCTCGCGGGGCTTCGGTTACGTCCCCAGAGGAGAGAAAAACATTTGCTTTAAAAACAGGAAAATGTGATTGTCAAACCACAACAATGGGCCGGGAAGGGGCCGCGGCGGCTCCGAATTTCGCTCCAAAACACCCAGCGAGTGACTCAAAGTTTCTGCGCCGAGCCCGGGTGGCCCCGCGCCCCCTCCCGGCCCCAGCTGGGACTCGGTGGCCTTTAATGAGCCTTTAATTAAGGTTTCCCTGCTAACGGGGTACCAAATCCACCCCCAAGGCATCCCCGCTGGGGTTTGAAGGCACGGAAGGACCTGGTGGGCTCCTCTGTGCCCCCTCAGCGAGGCACAGCCCGACTGGGAGAGGCTTTTCCCGAGGGCAGGGAGTGACAGCACGGGGGAATCACTTTGCACTGACAGGGAGCAGACTGAGATGGGTTATTAGGGAGAAATTCCTCCCTGTGAGAGCGCTGAGGGCTGCCCAGAGAAGCTGGGGTTGCCCCTGGATCCCTGGAAGTGTCCAAGGCCAGGTTGGACAGGGCTTTTACCGTGTTTTTATAGATTTCTGCCTTTTTAACATAACCTAAAAGCAGCTCCCACATAGCAAAGCCAGGGAAGTCCATCACACCTACACATGGAGCACTCCCTCCTCTTCCTCCCCTTTTTCTTTGGAGAAGCTCAGACCAAACATTTTCACCGAGAAGGGTTGTAGAAGCTTTGAAAATGTCACTGGGAATTGTTTATTTCCCTTTGTTTAAAGCCCAGAGGGTTTGTAGCCAGAGAAGGGAAAAATAACCGGCAAAACTCTGTTTTTCTAAACACCAGGAGCAGGAACAAAAGCGTCTGGCACGCTCTGGGCGCTGCTCTGAGCTGCTGGGCACGCTGGCAGCAGAGATTGTCACCCCCCAGGTGTGACACAACCTCCTCGGCCACCTCCAGAGTCCCCTCCAGGTCCCTGCTGCCCCTCCTGCACTCTGAAACGGGAGGGAAGGGGAGAGATTCGGCTGCATCTCCTCTGCTCCTCCAAACGGCCCTGATTGACCCTAATTTGCACTAATTGCTGGCCACCATCAAGTTCCCATCTGCTGCTGTTCCCAGCTGTTGAGAACAGCCCTGGAGGTGTTTTCTTGGCCTAGAAGCAGCTGGAGGAACCCTGGGGTTGAAAGTTTTCCTGTCACAGTCCATGAAGTTCCTCCCCTTTCTCCCCCCAGCATCCCAGGACAGGCTCAGTCCTTGTGCTGTGTCCTTCCCTGTCCTCCCCTTCCCTCTCTGTCCCAAACCAGGGCATGAGGTGCTCAAAACAGAGCTGTGCTGCCAAGCCAACCCCCCAAAACTCACGAGCATCTGCAGGCAGAGGTCTGCAGGTCACAGGATTCAGTTCTGAGGTGCCAAATCCTCCTACAATGAAGGTCCCTAAATCCCTGTGTGCTCTTTGAGGTCCCTTCCAACCCAAACCCTCCTGCAATGAAGGTCCCTAAATCCCTGTGTGCTCTTTGAGGTCCCTTCCAACCCAAACCCTCCTGCAATGAAGGTCCCTAAACCCCTGCGTGTTCTGGGCAGGGCACAGTCTGGTTCCCTGGTGTGGCAGCCACGGGCACAGTGCCCGTGTCCCCTGGCAAAAGCCACCCAGGCCCTCGGGCAGGCAGCAAAGGGAGTGAACACCACCCCAACAACCCACCAGAGCCTCCTCTCCTCCACACATTCACTGCCCTCCACCTCTACATCTCCTCGGCCTCCAGAGCAGCTCAGGCTGGAGGTGCCCAAACCCCCCAGCAGTGATGGAGAGCGGGAGGACAGAGATGGTCAGGAGAGAGCAGAGGACAAAGAGACTCCCCAGAGACACCTGAACATGAGATGGGTTGGACAAGGGGAGCTGGACAGGAGTCCCCAGAGACACCTGGACACACAGATGGGTGGACAAGAGGAGACTGGAGAGGACTCCCCAGAGACACCTGGACACAAAGATGGAGTGGACAAGGGGAGCCTGGAGAGGATTCCCCAAAGACACCTGAACACAAAGATGGGATGGATGAGGGGAGCCTGGAGAGGATTCCCCAAAGACACCTGAACACAAAGATGGGGTGGATGAGGGGAGCCTGGAGAGGATTCCCCAAAGACACCTGAACACAAAGATGGGGTGGACGAGGGGAGCTGGACAGGACAGGTCATTGTTGTACCTTTGTTGTCGCCGCTCATCGGCCTGGTCAGAACCACCACTGCCCTGGAGGCTCCTGTTGCTCTCCCGTGGCCACACGTGACTGTCCTCAGGCAGAGCCACTCTCTGGAGTGCTCTGGGTGTGTGGTGAGGAACCCAAGCCCTGCTCTGGAGCTTTTCTGCCCGGCACAGTTTCCATGCCTGGTTTCAGAATGACGGGCCCTGGCTGCCCTCGCTCGCTGCACCGGCGCCTCCATCTCGCATCCTTTCGTTTTACTCTCACACCCAGCTGGGGACTGACTGCTTTCAAAATAAAATCAAGCTGCCAGAAGCTCCTGGGGCTCCACCAGCTTTTTGCAAACACTTGGAGCTGCCACAGATAAAAATGGGCCTTTTCCATGAAAGCTCCCGCTGGCACAGCCGGCCACCCGGGGATTCCCGGACAATGGGAATATCCCGGGAGCAGATGCAGGAGATGCCCAGTTTAACATCTGGGTGGTGCAGGGAGGCTAAAATTGGAGCAGCCTCAGAGCCACCCACACTCATCCAGGAAGGGAAAAATCCCTCAGTTTGAGAAGTTCAGCTCAGATTTCCCACGGACACCACCCGGACCAGGAACGGTTCCGGTTCCTGAGACAAGGAAGGAGAAAGGGGTCACTGTCCCCCAGTTCTGCAAGGGTGAGTGGGAAAGGTTTTCTCAAGGGCACCAGGGGAGGCTGGAAAAGAGCAGGAATGGTCCCAACTCTCCTTGCTGGAGGAGGAGAAGCTGGGCTGGTCCTTCTGCTGGCAGGACCCCGTGGCTCAGACAATGGGGCCGTGCCTGTCCCCCACCACTCGGTGGAAATTGGTTTTCTCCCTGTGATTGCCCTTCTGTTCACAAACACTCATGTGTGCTTTCAGTCTAAATGACTTTTAGTTTAGGTTAAAGGCAAACAGCAAATCAGGAGAGAGCCCAAGGGAAGCTGCCACGAGGCACAAAACTCATCTGTCTCCCCTGCCATGAAATGAATTGATTCCCACTCAGGGCCAGCTCTTCCCCAGGAAAGGCCTGCACTGGAAATGGTCCCAGGGCCATTAAGTCCAGGGCTGATCTCCACACGAGCTGAGTTCCAAATTGTCCCTGCAGTCCATCCCTGCATCCCATTCCTGGAGCATTCCCCAGTGCTGAGTTTATTGCCTAAGAGCAAAAGTAACCTGGTGCACGAAGAGAGCAGGAGAAATTAAAGGCACAAACAGCAATGGAGCCACTCTCGTTCTGGGGATAAAACTCACAAAGAAAAGTGTCCAAGTCCTTGAGTGAAGGAAGACCCAAATCCAACCCCACCTCTGAGAAAACTCAGGGATTCACTCTCAGTGAGACAAGCAGTAGAATTGTCCTTAATTTTACACCTCCAGGAACAGGAGAGGCAGATGAAAGAGACAAACAACAACAACAAAAAAAAAGGTTTTAAGAAATGAAGGATCAAATTATCTTCTTATGCAACACCACTGCAACCTAGAAAATCTAAAGCTGCAGGACATAAATCAACCACCAACTGCCTGGGGTTGAAGAGAAACTTCCTCTGGTGACAACTTATTGCATAAGTGCCTTAACGGGAGCTCTGCCTTCCAAAATCTCTGTTAGGAAGGGCTCACTGGGCTGCAGGGCTGCCTCTGGAGGATCCTGTCTGTGCCCTTTTGCTCTGACCCATCTTTTGTCTCTTACTCCAGCCTGTGAGCATTGGGGAGAGGCACAAAGGCAGCAGGACCCAGCTCTGGGCTGGGGTGACAGCAAAGCTCAGCTCAGGCTGAGCTGGGTCCCTTTCTGAGCCCTGCACCAAGCACCAGGGACCAAACAGAAATATTTGAAAGATATTTGAAAGAAATTCCTCCATATGAGAGTGGCACAGCCCTGGCACAGAGAATCTGTGGCTGCCCCATCCTGAAGTGCCCAAGGCCAGGCTGGACAGGGCTTGGAGCACCCTGGGACAGGGGAAGGTGACCCTGCCCATGGCAGGGGTGGCACTGGGGGAGCTTTAAGGTTCTTTCCAGTCTGTGGTTCTCTGCCTTTAGCCCTAGCTCTGACTCAGGTCCTGGAAAATTTCAGCCTCTCTGGTGCTGCCCATGACCACACGTGTCCAGCCGGCCACTGGACAGCAGCTCCAGGTCCAGAGCTGCCCAGCAAAGCCCCCGCCCCTGAGCAGCTGCTCCTGCCTCACTTCCCACCCACCCCCAGCCCTTCAACGAGCTCAACTGATTCCCATCAGCGCTTCTGGCTGAAACTCTGATTATTCACATTTTAACCCTTGCCTTACTCCCCCCCCTCCTACAAATAAGACAAAAAACAAGAGAAATCACTGCGAGGGGCATCCACCAGCACGGGGAGCACAAAATTACGCCAAAAAACGCCCCGGGGAGGGGAGGGATGGAAAGCCGGAATTTGGGTGCCCTGTCCCGGGGAGGGGGATGGAAAGCTGGAATTTGGGTGCCCTGTCCCGGGGAGGGATGGAAAGCCGGAATTTGGGTGCCGTGCCCCGGGGTGGGGGGGATGGAAAGCCGGAATTTGGGTGCCCTGCCCCGGGGAGGGATGGAAAGTTGGAATTTGGGTGCCGTGCCCTGGGGTGGGCGGGATGGAAAGACGGAATTCGGGTGCCGTGCCCCGGGAGGGGATGGAAAGCCGGAATTTGGGTGCTGTGCCCCGGGGGGGGATGGAAAGCCGGAATTTGGGTGCCGTGCCCCGGGAGGGGGGGATGGAAAGCCGGAATTCGGGTGCTGTGCCCCGGGGTGGGGGGGATGTAAAGCCGGAATTTGGGTGCCCTGTCCCGGCGGGGGGTGGGAAGCCGGGATTTGGGTGCCGTGCCCCGGGGAGGGGGGGATGGAAAACCGGAATTTGGGTGCTGTGCCTTGGGTAGGGGGGGATGGAAAGCCGGAATTCGGGTGCCGTGCCGGGGTCCGAGCGGCCGGAGCCGCCGCGCTGTTTGGTGACTGTTCTGCCACGGTTATTTTTAGCTGGTGACGCTCGGGGTATTTCGCTTCAGGACGTCCGGTCTGAGCTCTTTCTGGGAATCCCACGTTCTCTAATTGTAAACAGCCCCATTCAGTCGCTCCCGAGCGCGAGAGGCCCCGGCTGTGTCAGGTGTGAGTCAAACAGGAAACTGCTGCCTCTGCTGCTGAGCAGGAGAGAGGGGTTCAACACCAAAAAGTGCCCTGGGTGAGCTGGCAGCACCCGGCCCCGCAGCCCTGCCCTGCCCGAGGGGCACTGACCCGCCTGGGGTGCTCAGGATGCTGCCCAGGGGATGCTGCCCACGCCCTGCAGCTCCCTCCTCCTCCTCCTCGGAGAAGGCTTTCAGTGAAGTTTAAATATTTTTTTCTTGGAGCTCTGAAAAATACTTAAAATTATGAGTAACATGAGGTTAAATGATAAGGTTAGTGTAGGGACTAGTTAGGGGGGGTAACTTGGTTTAAGAGATGTATTAACAGAAAATAAAAAACCCTGCAGGGCCCAGCAGAGCCTGTGCCACCCCCTCTGAAAAACGAGGTTTGGCAGATTCTGCTTCTGACTGCGCTGATTCAGGCCCCAGCTGCTGCTTTTGAACGTGCTGACACTGTGGGAAAAGGGCTCTGGAGAAAGCTCCAGCCCAGGCTGGACAGGGCTTGGAGCAACCTGGGCTGGTGGAAGGGAAGATCCAAGAGCTGGGATGGTCCCTGTCCATGAACAAGGGGTGGGACAGGATGAGCTTTAAGGTCCCTTCCAACCCAAACCTTTCTGTGGTTCTGTGGCTGGGACAGGATTAAGAGCAGAGAGCGTTTCCAAAAGGGGAGGATGCTGCAGAGCATCCAAGTCTGGCAGGAACACGAGTTCCATGGAGCATCCACAGGGACCGTGACATCCAGGACACCTCAGCACGTGGCACAAGCTCCTGGGAGGCGGCAGCAGCACAGGGGGGACGTGCACGTTGTGCCCATCTCTTATCTGAGTCATTTCAGTGTCTCAGGGGAAACCCTGGCACTGATAAACAGCTCCTGCTCCCTGCCTCCGCCTTTACCAACCGAAATCTGGAGTCTATTTTTAACCCCAGAACACCCACGGCAAGGGGGGGAGGCTGCAGCGGGGCGAGGGTCGGTTGGCACCGCGGGGACGGGAGGGTGGCACTGCCAGCCCCGCTCTGGAGCCCCAGCTGGCTCCTGGTGCCTCTCCCCGGGGTGATCCGGCTGTGGCACTGCCAAATTTCCAGCCAAAGTGAGACCAGAACAAGCCCTGCAGGCACTTGCCATGCCCAGCACCCCCCGTGCCACACACGGGTGTGCAAAACCAAAGGGCTCCAAATTCCCATTTCCCAGCACGTCCCTCAAACCTGACCCTGGCCAAACAAAGGCTGCCTGGGACAGCAGCGTCCCATCCCTGCCCTGGGACAGCACCTGAGGTTTCCTTCCCAAAGGTCTGGCCTTGGTTCCATCACTTCTGGGACAGCTTTAGGAAAATCTCTGTGGCCAGGAATCCCAAATGTCTTTGGATTCTCCCTGCACGTCACGGCCCCTCCAAAGGCAGTGTGAGCTCAGGTGTGAGCAGAGTTTGATTCTCCCGCTGCTCCAGTGTGAGCCCCTGGGTCCTTTCCTCCCATTTTCTGCCTCTCCTCCTCACACAGATTCTCTGCCTCTCCCCAAAATCCTTCAAGTCATAAAGTCAGCATGGGTTGGGTTGGAAGGGACCTTAAAGCTCTGATTTCACCCCCTGCCATGGCAGGGTCACCTTCCCCTGTCCCAGGCTGCTCCAAGCCCTGTCCAGCCTGGCCTTGAACACTGCCAGGGATCCAGGGGCAGCCACAGCTTCTCTGGGCACCTGTGCCAGGGCCTGCCCACCCTCACAGGGAGAATTTAAAGGAGGAGATGACCAAACCTGACACAAATCAGGCTCGTATCCCCCAGAAGCAGGTCCCGTGTCCCCAGCAGGGCTCCCGGGCCAGCAGCCGTGACCGGGGGGGCTCTGCCGGTGCCGTTCTGCCGTTCCTGCCCCGGCTCTTTCTGCTCCACTGCAGAGATGTGCTATAAACCCTTCATTTCCTGACACACATGGGATGAGGCCAAGGGGTCGTGTTTTGGACAACCTGGCTTTTCCATGGCAACCGGCGCTGATGTCAGCGACGTGCAATGATCCGGAGGGGCCTTGGGAACGGAGAGCTCTCCAGGAATGGGGCAGGAGAGGGGGCTGAGGTGATGGGGGACACGCTCGCACGGGGCTGGGGCTGCACGAGAGCAGCCCAAGCAAAGTTTTCCTTGGATGGCTCCACGCACAAACCGTGGCCCAACTGCTGCGGGGCTGGGGCAGCCGCAGCCGGGAGTGCCCTGCCCTGTCCCTCTGTCTGCAGCTCCCAGCCCTCCCCCTGTGCATCCCCCGCCCTTTCATCCTCCTGCAGCCAAAAGGCCCCGGCCAGCTGCTCTTGCACAACTCTGGCTAAACCCTCTGACTGTCTCCTCTCCTGACCAACTCCTCCTCATCATCCCCTCTCCCCTCCTGACCACTTCCTCAACATCTCCTCTCCTGGCCATCCCCTCCCCTCTCCTGACCATCTCCTCTCCTGGCCATCCCCTCCCCTCTCCATCCCATCCTCTCCTGACCCTCCCCTCTCCCCTCCTGACCATCTCCTCAACATCTCCTTTCCTGGCCATCCCCTCCCCTCTCCATCCCCTCTCCCCTCCTGACCATCTCCTCTCCTGGCCATCCCCTCCCCTCTCCATCCCATCTTCTCCTGACCCTCCCCTCTCCGTGTGGGTCATTTGCAGGATTTGGGGGCCGTGGTCAGCTCTGCTCCCCCTTCCCCGCCCTTTCCCCTCCCTGCTTTGTTCCTGCAGCCGCTGCTTCTCCCCCTTACAAACCCCCTCCCCACAGGGGAGCCCCTTTACAACAACCAGATAATTAAAACCTCGGGCAGAGAAGTTCTTTCTGCTCACGGTCACATCTGCTGCCCCGGGGCTCCCACGGCTCTCTTGCCGCAGTGTCTGTCTGTCTGTCTGTCTGTCCTGTCTGTCCGGGCTTCCTGTGGCTGGAGCCATCTGATACTGCAGCACTTCGCCCCTGGGCACGGTGCTGAGTGAGAGCCTGTCTGGGTTTGCTGCTGGAGGACAAACACGCTGAGTAACAACATCCCCTGTGCTGGGAGCTGCCCAGGAGCCGCGGCTCCGCCTCTGGGATTCCACGGGAAAACATGAGGGTCTCCTTCCCACCCCACAAACACCCACACAGGTGTGGGACCTCAGCTCGGACCCCATCCCTGACTGCTCTCGGAGGGTTTGTGGGACTGATCTGGGCATGTGGGTGGTAGGGACCTTAAAATCCATCCCGGTCCACCCCTGCCATGGCAGGGACACCTCCCATCACCCCAGGTTGCTCCAAGCCCTGTCCAACCTGGCTTTGAACACTCCCAGGGATGGGGCAGCCACGTCCTGTGCCAGGGCAACCTGTGCCAGGGCCTTACCATCCTTACAGGGAGGAATTCCTTCCCCAAATCCCCTCTAACCCTGCCCTCTGGCAGTTTAAAGCCACTGCCCCTTGTCCTGGCACTCCAGGTCTCTCTCCATCTTTCCTGCAGCTCCTCCAGGCACTGGAAGGCCACAATGGGATCACCCTAAATGAGCTCTTTTCCAGGATGAACAACCCCAATTCTGCCTGAAGGTCCTCCAGCACAGCAAGGACACAAGCAGGTAAAGCTGGCAGGGTGACCCAGGTGTGGTTTAACTCCTTGTCCTGCCCTGAGTCTCCATGTGACATCAGGGAATTGGTTTGAATGGCCTGGGACAGACACACCTTCCTGGGCAGTGCTCCCCCCAAAAAACACAACCAAAAATTCACTTCAAGGTGAACCAACCAACTTCTCAACAGAACCAAAAGATCTGAGGTTAAATGGACCCATTTTCATCAAAGAGCATCCCCAGCCTGCTGAGTGCTGACTCCAGGCTCTCCACACATCCTTCCCAGAGGGACCCAACACCGCCAGCGCCGCTCACAGGGGAAGGGGGAAAAAAACAGAGAAAAAAGAGAAAAAAACCAAAACAACACCACGTAAAACCTTCCAAAAATGTTGCACGAAAAGTGGCCACTCAGCAGAGCGAGGTTTCCTGCGCAGTGAGAGTTGGCTGGGGACAGAACAGGAAATCACTGCTTCCTGCCTGCAGAGGAAGCGCCTATCTCATACCCGTGATCAAAAACAAACAGCACTTCAATTAAACAAACAAAGGACCGAAAACTTCAACAGCTCCAGCCTGGGTCGGCTCCAGCCGCAGGGAAACGCGTCCAAAAATAAGAGGTTTGTAACCTTGAAAAGGCCCTTCAGCCCTTCCCCGGGCAGCGGGAGGGATCTGGCATCTCCAGGCTGGGATGCCACTCCAGGGATGGGGAAGAGGGTTCCAGTCATGGGTTTGGGGAAGGAGCATGTCTGTCTGTCCATCCATGGATCCATCCATCCAGGATCTATCCATCCTCATGTCCTTCCATTCATCCATCCATCATCCCCGTGTCTGTCCATCCATCCCTGTGTTCGTCTATCCATCCATCATCCATCCATCCGTCCATCATCCATCCCTGTGTCCATCCATCCATCCATCCATCCCTGTGTCCATCCATCCATCATCCATCCATCCATCCGTCCGTCCATCCATCCATCCATCCATCCCTGTGTCCATCTATCCATCCATCATCCATCCATCCCTGTGTCCATCTATCCATCCATCATCCATCCATCCCTGTGTCCGTCCATCCATCCATCATCCATCCATCCATCTGTCCATCCATCCATCCCTGTGTCCGTCCATCCATCCATCATCCATCATCCATCCATCCGTCCATCCCTGTGTCCGTCCATCCATCCCGGGGTCCCCCAGGCCGAGCCCCAAAGCCCCAGCATTGCTCATTCCCCACGTGTCCAGTGCTCTGGGCTTTTCCAAATCTGGGCTTCCTGGGAAAACTGTCCTCCCAGCATGGAAGTGAGCACAGAAGGAAAGACATGGGAAAGCCAAGGCTGTCCTGGGACTGTGTTTGCATCTCTCCATCCCCCACGCAGCACCTGGTGACCCCCAAGGCTCCATCTCCTCCTGCTCCTCCCCCAGTCCAGGGGTGCAAGGGCAGCCCCTCAAATCCCACCAGGCTCTGCTGTAGGTTTGCCCCAGGATGGGTTTTACAGGCACGAGGAATTTTTCTCCCGTGAGTTTTGCATTCAAAAGATGCCAAAACAACAGCAAAGCAGATCCAGCTCCAGACTGAGGCAATAACTATTCCAGAGTCACCGACAGCCCCGCCACGTCTTGGACAGCCAATTCCAAGGATGGGGAATGCTTGTGGCCACAGGGGTCTTTCTGTGTGGCCACCACACAAAACTTCATTATTTAGCAGTTTGCTGGTGATCTGAGAACCATCAGGTGCAGCCACCACTAAAGGCTGAGCTCAGACATGATTTTTGTTGCCTTACCCGCCTGGTTTGTCCGGGCAATAAATAATCTTACCTGTTTCCTGGCTCTGTGGCTGCTCGCTGCTTTTATTTGCTTTGAAAGTAAACTTCCTGATGAATTAGCCAAGCCTAATTAATATTTATTTAAAGTGCATCGTCCTGATGATGCAAACACAAAGCATGGCTGTGTCTGTCCAGGAGAGACAGACCGAGGGACAGACAGAAATAAGGTCATGGAATGGTTTAGGTTGGAAAAGGCTCCCAAGACCATCGAGTCCAGCTGTGGCCTCCTATCCCTGTGCACCATGAGGGTGGTCAGACACCTCCTATCACCTCAACCCCAGCTCCAGGGGGGCATTTCCAAGCACTTTGTCCCCGTTTCCCATCCACGTGTGACAACCCCAAGCTCAGCTTCACCACGGGAATGTGGCCGACAAGCCAGGACAGTGAAAGACAAAATCCCTGCAGTCCTTCAAGATGCCAAGAAGCTCCCCCAGGTGGGACCCCGAGTGCTCCCAGGGATGGGGAGCCCGGCAGGGACAGCACCAGGACAGGGTTTGAACCCAGAGCTGCTGTGCCCCTGTGGGTGTTTGCCCTCTGAACACTCATCTGAGGCTTCCCAAACCATGCCTGGACCTTCTTCAGCAGCACCTCAGCCCTGGCCTGACAGGTCCAAGCGTGGCTGATGCTGTTCCACCCCTCGCTGGAAAATCCATGCAACGTCCCTGGAAAGTTGATTGCTAATATGGAAATGCTGGCCCGGTTCCTCATTGTGCGAGTGCCAGGAGCACGGATGGGCTCCTGGAGGCTGCCAGGAGGGGACCAGGGCACAGAGGTGGGGGGACTTTCAGTGCTGGTGAAGTTCTTGTTGCCTTCAAAGTGAGGGAGCAGAATTCTGCCCCTGAAAAGCACTGTGAAATCTGAAGGTTTTATCTACATTTATATTAACACGAGTCAGCTCCTGCTGGAGAAATGCCCATCCCAGCAGGAGCACAGAGGTTTTGGAGGGTTCCTCCAGCCATGGACCTGAGCTCAGTGACAAACCTGGACACGCTTATTTCACCCACCTCATTCTGCTACTTTAAAGCCCAATTTCATCCATGTCCTTCAGCTTAGACCATGGGATTTAAGGTCAACCTGTCACACTCACCTTAAACCCCACAACACCTTGTCCGTTGTCAGAGAAACCAGAGAGCTGCCCAAAATTGCTGGATTTAGTAGAGATCGAGAACAAACAAACACAGCTGCACTGGGACAGAAGGAACTGGTCCCAGTTAGACGAGAAATGGGATTTTATGGAGGGAAAAACTCAAAACTCTATCAAAGCTACTCTGAGTTGCCCCATGACAGACTGCACAGGCTCTCTAAGGACTCTGCACAAACCATGAGCTCTGCAGGTCCCCTGAAGGACTTCCAGTGGTGTTTTGAGCAGTTTTGTGCTGCAGAACACAGGAGAATATTTACATTTGTACTACAAGAACATGCTGTGCTCCAGCAGCTACCTGAACCGACACAGAGCCCCAGACGGTCTTAGTGCAGCCCTAACGAGCAATAAAATGTTCTTTTATGCCTTGTTTGATCATTCCCTGTTTACGAGGCCCAGGATCCTGTGAATCATGTTTTATCCCAGCCAGCAGACACTGGAGACACACGGGATGAAGAGGAGAAACTCAGAGGCGGGGGGGCCACCAGATAACAACATCTGGGCTGCGTTTGGCTGCACGAAATTCCCTCTTCAGCCCAGGGCTCATCCCACTCGGGCTGATGATCCACCAGCACACCACAGGCCCCCATGCGAACCAGTTACAGTTTCCTGGGAAGGTAAAGGGTGGGATCCCGTCCTGGGAGATGCAAATCCAGCAGCAGCTTCATCATCACTTGTCCCGAATCCCCTTAATGAACACGCGCCAGGCTCCGGCCGAGCCGTCCCGGATTTCGCCTCCTGCTTTTTGCGCATGAGACCATCCCAGCAGCTCCCCGGGGCAAAGCCAGACCCCGGGGCACACGATGTGCCCCTGCCCTCCTTCTGCACCCCCAGAACCCACACGAAGCCGCCCGAGGTGCGCCCCCCTGAGCGCCTTCCCAGATTCCACTCCAGCATCCCCCGAGTGCGCAGCCCCGGAGGCGCGGGGAAGATCTTCCTCCACAGCCCGGCTCAGTCACGCCTGATTGCATCATGTTTGTTTTTCTTTGCCTTTGAGGTCAGGATTCCTCCCACCTTGCCCAGAGCCAGGTTCTGCCCGGTCTCACACGGCGGGGTGACCCAAATCCAGGGGCGCGGCTGGGTGGCAAAGCCTTTCCAGCACGAGTTTGCTGGGAACAGCATCCATGGGGACAGCGGCTGTGGGGACAGCGCCAGCCCGTCCCCGGGCGGTGCTGGCTGGGTCTGGGGGGGATTTTACACTCGCAGCATCTGCTCCTTGCGCTACCTGATCCCTCCGGAGCCGGGGGCAGCGAGCGGAGCCGGCGCTGCGGGACCGGACACCGGGAGCGGCCGCGCCGCGGATGCGGGGACCGGCAGAGCCACCAGCAGCTACTCACCCTGGCTTTGTCCTTGCATCCAGAGGAATTAAAGCCCTTGGAGAGGAGGTCTCATTGTTCAAGCTGTGCTTAAGGGAGGCAGCTGCTTTCTTTATATCTCAAGATTCACTAAAGTTCAGGAAGAGAGAGAGAGAGAAAGAGAGGGGACGGCAAAGGGGAGGGACTGAGCGCAGGGCCCAGAGGCCGTATAGAATGACAATGGAAGGAAATGCTTTATCAAACCTAGAAAGCCAACCCTGCCCTGGGAACACAGAGGGAGAAAAAAAAAAAAAAGAAAGAAAAAACTTGCAGAAGAAAAGCGAGTTCAGCTGCCCCGGGTCCCTCCCTTGGCAGCGGAGCCCTCCCCCCCAGCCCCTCACTCCCAAACACAATGAGAGCGCCGGTGGAAATCGTCAGGCTCAAACACTTTTTTTTTCATTAAACAGAGAGAAGTTTCAGTTCTTTTAAAAAAAAAAAAAAATCCGACAACCAAACCCTGCCCGGGAATGGGAATGTGACGCTCTTCCCCCTCCCCCGGCTGCAGCCGTCCAAGTTTCTATGAGTCAAACGTTTGCAATGTGTTACCGAAATGTTACCAAGCTGGAATGCAGCATCCAGAGGGTTCAGCTCATAAAACTTTTGTTTGTTGGCCGGGAGAAAGTGTCACCGGCACAGAATTCGGTTCTTCCTCTTCTTGCTTTTGTTTTTCCCATCCCGGAGAGGGTTAAGTGGTTGTGCAGGGCTGACACCCGATGAGGGCGGCATTAACCCAGCGCTCCCGGTCCCAGAGGGGACGGAAATTGTGCAGTTTGGTGAGAAACGAAGGGAAACGGGGCAGTCTGAGAGAGCAGGTGGGAAACGAGAGAAATAAAGCCCTACAGACACAAAATCCGGGAATGGTTTGGGTTGGAAGGGGCCTTAAAGCTCAGCTTGTTCCACCCCTGCCATGGGCAGGGACACTTTCCATTAAATCAGGCTGCTCCAAGCCCCATCCCAGGGCACAGCCAGGGACAGACCCCAGCTCCTGAAGCACAACTTCCCAGACACAAACTTTGGGATTTTGAGGTCAGAAAAATGCTGTTTCCTCATCTGGCTGTCCTGAGGGTAGGCCCGAGATGGGAACTTCCACCCAAGACAGCAAAATCTTGGCCCAACTTCTTCCAGCAGCATCTGCTGGGTCTGAAACACTGAGGGACAGGGACACAGCAGCATCTGCTGGATCTGAAATGCTGAGGGACAGGGACACAGCAGCATCTGCTGGGTCTGAAATGCTGAGGGACAGGGACACAGCAGCATCTGCTGGATCTGAAATGCTGAGGGACAGGGACACAGCAGCATCTGCTGGGTCTGAAACACTGAGGGACAGGGACACAGCAGCATCTGCTGGATCTGCCGGGAGTTTGGGCCACAGCTCTGAGCTTTGCTCAGAGCAAAGAAGAGTTCATGAGGATGATGAGTGCAAGAAGGAAAGCAGGAGAGAGGGGAGGAAACCAAGGACTATCCTGCAGCGCTTGCAAGCCTGAGTCTTTCCAGGAGGTGGCTCTTTCCACCTGAATTCCCACTCCTGAAACCTTCCCAAGGGTGTAGCCTTCACCTTGCTGAAGGACCTTCAGGGTTCAGCTCCAGGAGGAGATGGTGATGCTCTTCCTGCCTCACCCAGCCCTGTCCAACAGCAGCTGGTCTCATGTGGGGCTGGCTGCAGGTTCTGCCTCTGTCCTGGGAAGGGAAATCTCCAGCAGCCGGGAGGATCCTCCCAGGAGCCTTCCAGAGGGACGGGCTCCACCTCATCCGCTGAGGCTGCCCTGCTTTGTGCAGAGAGCACAGGAACTCTCCTGGGAGAGGAGCTGGGCTCCCTGTCCTGCTCCTGAAGAGTCACAGTCAACCTGTCCTGGCAATTTCCAGCCCAAGCACTAATTGTCTTTATCCTTTCATGCCAACGGGAACAATGGCAGTGGAAAAGGAGGACTTGTGGTCATCCTTCTCCCACCTCTAAAGGCCCAGTGATGCCAGCCCTGCAGAAGTCCCACAGGTGAAAAAAAATTGTTCATGGCATTTTTATGGCACTGTTCTTAGATAAAAGAGTCTGGTATTCTGAAATAGGAGAAAAAAAAATAAAAGATAAAGATCACAGGGAGAGATCTGAGGGGAAAGGCAATGGTCGTGGGCGAGATGTGCTGAGGAGGGAGTTTGGCCACCAGCCAGGCAGGACTGAGTGCCCAGGACAGGGTCACTCCTCTCCAGGGCTGAGCCAGCTCCTATAATGAGCTACAAACTTTTGCCTAGTTGGACCTTTGCATCATTTGCACGTTAGGTGTAAGGACAGGCAGGAACTGCCAAAAGCAGAGCTGCTCAAAGGCCAGGAGCAGATAAGAGACACTGCCCTGCTCAACAAAGAGAATTTCCAAACCTGAGGAAGTGAGGCAATCCTGGCTAATTAAGATGACTGACCAAAGTCTCCTAGGAGGAAGAAAGAGGGTGAAAGATGAAAATCTTTGTGTTTCAAGGGTGAAGAGACCAGGAAAGCTCACCTGGGAAGGTGGGAGGTGCCCCTGCCCATGGCAGGGGGTGGGACTGGAGAGGCCCTCAGGTCCCTTCCAACCCAAATTGTTCTGTGATGAGCAGGTGGAAAATCCAGGCTGCTATTTCTGTCACCAACGAGGCCACAGCAGGTCCCAGATGATGTTTAGGAGTATAAAAGGGTGGATGGATTTTGGAAAACCTTCGGGTAACAGTTTGAGCTTTGCTGAAACCCCCCGTGCTGTATCTCCTTCAGGATCTCCTCCCTCCCACTCCAGGCACAAGGACCAAGCTGTGCTGCTGAGTCCCAGGGTCCTGAGCCCATCAGACTCATCCCAAATGCTGGCAAGAGCCCAGCCCTGGCTCTCAGCAGCCACAATCCTGCTCCCACAGCCCTGAGATCCCCTCCCTGCCCGGGGAGAGGGATCTGCCAGCAGTGCCCTCAGACACAAAGCAGAGCAGCCGTGGCTGAGAGGCTGCAGCAGCAGCGTGGGCAGCCCGTGCCCGAGGCAGGGAAGGGGAGCTGCCTGCAGCCACAGCTCTCCATAGAAGGCAGGGAAGGAGCAGGTTTGTTTCTGCAGGAGGACAAGAGTTATGGCTGCGACAAACGGCGGCTAAAAATACCCCAAGGGCCCAGGAGGGCACTTGGGAGGGACCCAGACCCTTGGCATGTCTGGGGCAAAGGTGGCAGTGCCACACGTGGGGCATTGTGGCCTCCTGCCAGCCACTAAGGGGAGGGCACCCAAGGGGCAGAATTGGGGTGGCCCAGACCCACAAACAGAGCCCTGTTCTAGGTCTGTGCCCCTGTTTTAGGGTCTGTGCCCCTGTTTTAGGGTCTGGAGGCAGCAGCCTGGCCCAGCCTCTTTGGTGGGAATTAGGGCATAATTTAAGCTCTGCAGGTGCTGCACACTGATATTAGGATTGAGCAGGAAATGGAGATACCAACTCCTGGGGACTCTCAGGATGCCCCTGAGCTCAGAACAGGGCTCAGCTGTCCCCAGACTCTGTCCATGTGACAAACACCAAGAAGGTTTTGGATATGAGATGTCCGTGCCACTCACACCTCTGAGCCCAGAGACCTTCCCAGTGGGATGCACTCACTGACTGGGAGAGCCCAGCACAAATTCCCAGTGGGATGCACTCACTGACTGGGACAGCCCAGCACAAATTCCCAATGGGATGCACTCACTGACTGGGAGAGCCCAGCTCACATTCCCAGTGGGATGCACTCACTGACTGGGACAGCCCAGCACAAATTCTCAATGGGATGCACTCACTGACTGGGAGAGCCCAGCACAAATTCCCAGTGGGATGCACTCACTCACTGGGAGAGCCCAGGACAAATTCCCAGTGGGATGCACTCACTGACTGGGAGAGCCCAGCTCATATTCCTGGTGGGATGTTCCCACTGCAGCTGCTCAGCCACCAGGAGCCCCAGAGGGGAGCACAGGCAGGTAAAACTCACCTGTTCTCATCTGTTCTCCCAGCTCTGAGCTTCTAAGGATGGAGGAGGCATCACCAACGTCCAGTCCAGCACCGCCCTGGAGGCCTCACCCACCAGCAAATCTGCTTGAACCATTTCCCATCTCAAGTTTCAGCTGCAGAAAAGCATTTCAAATCATTTCTCCTCTTTTGAAGGGGCTGGTCCCTGTGGATGGCTCTGCAGCGAGGGTGTGAGGAGGATCTTGCCTGGCCTGGGTCCCAGTAAATCACAGTTCAGAGACAGCTGAACTCCATTTTATGATTATTAACCCCAGCCCTGCTCATTTGTTTGGCCTGTCTGAGGCTATATTTAGTAATGGGTGCAGGCATGGCCGGGGGGAATTGTGTGCAGCTGTTAAACACAGCCCCCCACCTTCCCAAAAAATGAATTAAAAATAAATAAATAAATAAAAAGCTAAAAAAACAGGAAGACTATGGCTGGAAAATGAGAAGCAGCTGTGAAGAGGAGGGATGAGGTGTCATACAGGGAGGACTGACTTCAAACCTTGCAGGAAATGTATGAGAAATTTCCCGGCCACTTTTGTAATCCATCATCCTCCTCCTGTGTCCCGTGGTGGCTCTTGGCTCCTGCCACAGCCTGTGAGTGCCAGGGCCAGGAGCATCTCGGGCTGGGCTCAGCAGGAGCAGCCACAGAAGTGGCTGTTTGCTCTTGCATTGCCATCAACAACGTCCTGCTGTGCCTTTGTGACAGTCCCAAATCACCACAGATGGATTAAAATGTCACCAACAGGCAGGTGCTGAACTGAGGGAGCTCCAGGGCTGGTTCTGGGAGTTTCAACAATGGAAAGCTTTGAGCAGGGGTGGTGAAACACTCTGAGCATTCTCATGTGCTGAGGGAGTGCAGGACAGGACCAGGATGGAAAAACAGAGGTGGAGAAATGTGGAGGTGCCTTGATGAGATCAGCATTCTCTTCCTGCCCCCTTCAGCCACAGATCCTGGCACAGAGCAGCAGGAGAATCTCTTCCTCATCATGGTTCGTTTTGGGGCTGTCAAAGAGGGGTAAACCAGGTGAGGTGATGGGGCTTGGAGAGCTCTGGTCCAGGGGGATTGTCCCTGTCCATGGCAGGAACATGGAATGAGATGAGCTTGAGGTCTCCCCCAATCCAAACCATTCTGGGATTCTGATTTATTCCCCATTCCTGGAGGACTTCAGAACAGGAAGGAGAGTGTGGGGGAGGAAAGGGAGTGTGACACTGAAGCCCTGGTAGCAGGCAGAGTGGCCCTGGCATGGAGGAAACCAGGGCTGAACCCATCTCTTGGCTCTTCCCCAGTTTTCCTGGTGGCTCTAACGGCAGCGCCGGCACCTGAGCCGCTGCTGGGGCAGGTGCTGCAGCAGTTTAACGTTTCCTCAGGAGGCAGAGCTCAGGGGAGGCAATGCCAATGCCCAGCTCATGCCCTGCTTTGGGGAGGGATGCCAGTGCAGCAGCTGGGCAGGTGAACCCGAGTGCTGACCTGGAAATCACCCACAGGTGGGGCCTGGGGTCCGTTCCTGGGGTCCGCACCCTTGCCCTCCCACCCTTGCTCATAGTTTCCTGTTTGCCCATGACTTTGGGGTGAGGAGGGCCTGGCTGAGTTTGTTTTCCTGCAGCACAGGCTGCTCTCAGCAGGGCATGGGGAGCTGGCTTCCCCTGGGCTGTGGTTTCAGCAGCTGCCAGCCCCGGGCTCCACCACAGTCAGGTGTGCAGAGACCGCACAGGAGCATGGGGAGCTGACATCAAGGTGCTCATCTGCAAAGGAAGGGGCTCCCAACTGAAGCTCCTCCTGCGTGGTCGGCTTGTGGTGACCCAGCCCAGCCCTCCCTGGCAGCACCAGGCTCGGCCCCACGCTCTGGTTCTGCACCTGCTGCCTCCAAGGCTCCTCCCAGGGACAGGTCCTTGTTTGCTTCTCGGCCAAGCACGAGCAAAGGTCTGGGAGGGAAATGGGAGATCAGATTCCCTCTGTGGAGATCAGATTCCCTCTCTGGAAGGTGTCTCAGGCTCACCACGGTTTTCAGTGTGACAGGGACTGTCAGTGTCCCTCTGTGGGCCCTGGGGAAAGAGCGCTGAAGTCAGAGAAGCCCAGAATCCCTGAGGCTGGAAAAGCTCTGCAGGATCATTGAGTCCAAGCTGTGCCCAAATCCCCACCTTGTCACCAGCCCAGAGCCCACCCAACCTGTGCCCAAATCCCCTCCTTGTCACCAGCCCAGAGCCCACCCAACCTGTGCCCAAATCCCTTCCTTGTCACCAGCCCAGAGCTCTGAGTGCCACCTCCAGTCCTTCCTGGGACACCTCCAGGGATGGGCACTCCAAACCTCCCTGGGCAGCCCCTGCCAAGGCCTGAGCACCTTTTCCATGGGGAAATTCTTCCTCAGAGTCCAGGCAGAGCTCAGCAAGGCTCTGCCCCCTGCCTATCTCTGGCCAGGATCCCCCAGTCCTGCTTTGGGTCTCTAAGCCCAGATGATTTTCTCTTTTTCTCTAAAGAGAAAGGAGAGCTGGGACAGTGGCACAGCCCTTGAGAAACTCTGGCTCTGTACAAACACATTCAAAACTCAGAACTTCTTTTCCATCCCAAATTTGCAGCAGCCTGGAGGGATTTAACCCCTTGTTTTGCTGCTCCATCTCAATCTCATGTGCAGACAGGAGAGGGAGAATGTGGAGAGAGAATCTGATTCACTTTGCAAATCCCCAGTTGGGAGAAGGAGTTTGATTTACCAAGGCCAGAGGTAGTAGAGCTTGGACAGGAATTTGCACTAAACCTTTGACACACAAGACATTTCCCTTTCAGGCCAAGACAAACAAAGGAAGGAAGTGTCTGGGACTTTTAAAGCGACCTAGTGGAGACAGGTAAGGGCAGATAAGGGCTGAAGGAAGAGTGGGCTGGGCGAGGGAAGTATCCAGTTTTACAGATTTGTAGGAATCCTGAGTGCTCTGCAAATCAGGCTGAGGGAAGGCAAAACCACCTGAGGAAGGGCCCTTTGCACTGAGAGAAAGAGGCTGAACATCCCTGAAGTGCTGAGCATGGCCTTTCTATTCACTCCCTGCCTTTTTTCCACTCACTCTGCAGAGTTCTGTGTGCCTGAGGCTGGCAGGGTTTCGAGCTCACCAGCAGGCTCTGCAGAGTCTCCTGCCAGACCCCGAGATTTCTCAGCATCATCCTTGGTGTAAAAGAGTCTTTGCCCCTTTCCTGCACTCAGGTCCTGCAATAAAAAAAGCAGTTGGAGCTGTTCCTGTGAAAGAGAGAATAACAGTGTGTGGTAGAGAGATGGAAACAATCCCACATGATAAAAAAACTCTTCACTGATGCTGTTCTCTGTCCCTGTGCTGGGGACACGGGGGATTCTCGTGTTTCCAGGGCTGGGAATGGGGGCAGCCAGGAGCCTTCCGTGGGGCAGCACTCAGGAGTGGCTCCCCTCTGGCTGTGGCAGCTCTGCCTGACTCTGCCAGGAAGCCAGACCTCCCCCCAGCCTGGCAAACAATGACTTTCCTTGGTACAACATCCCTGATCCCTCACCCCTGTAGAACAGGACTGAGGTTCAATCATCCCAGCTGACAGATTCAAAATGCCAGGCTTAACCTTGCTGTACAGGGTTAATTTCCCTCTCAGGATTTCAGTTTCTCCCTGTTTGGTGACTCCACCTGTTCCCTCCCTGAATCCCCCTGGGAACATTTTGCTCTTTGACCTCAAATCTTTCCCTTCTCCACTAAATTGCTCCAGTTTGTTTTTAACCCTTTTTTCCTCGCTCAAGATACAGCACAGTGAGATTCATGAGGAGGCCCCGTGGGATCCCCAGAAGGGATGGAAGATAATTGCTGGGCCAGAAGGAGCAGGGGGGTCCTCAGTGCTGTCCCCACAGCCACAGAGTCACTGACCCCGCTCCTTGGCCTTATCTCCTGGTGAGTTTTGCATTCTGAGTCATTAAACAAACACAGGGACTGCTCTCCCTGGCCAGGACTCCCAGGGCCCAGAGCAAGGCTTGGATGAGGTTCCTCCACACGCCGAGTCTGAGAGCATGAAAAACAAAGCTGCTGCTTTCTGGGTTATTTATAAAGCAAACTGCACAAATAAACCTTTCCTACCCAGAACAGTCAAGGTTATGAATCCATAATTCTCCTTCCCTACGGGGACCTCGTTTGTGACTCATTCCTGGCCAACCTCGGGGGCTCTCAGTGCACGAGCTGGGAACGAGGAGCTGCTCACAGCGAGGAAGAGCTTGGCAGAGGCAGCTGAAGGCTCCCTGCGAGGGCTGAGCACGGGCCACCCTCCTTCCTTACCACTGAGCCCAGGAAAGCCATCTGTGGGACAATCAAATCCTTTCAAATCCCAGAGAATTGCCTGGAGCACCATCTGGAGGCAGCTCCGGGAAGGCGTGGGCAGAGCTGTGACACCTTTCCCGGGATGGGGACATGGGTGTCCCTCTGTCACTGGGGATCCTCCATGAGGAGTTCCCATCCCACCAGGACCTGAGGTTCAAGGTCCCTGAGCTGCAGATCCTTGTCCTCTTCTGTCTCTCTTGGACCAAGTCTGCTCCTGCATATCCTGCCCAGCCATCAGCTCTTCTGGCAGGTGGCCCCAAAATTAAGGTTTTCCACAGTCAGTCTCTCTCCTGTGTCCCTGGGAACTGGGAAGGAGCCCCTTGGATCACATTTTTTTCCCCAATCTGTGCATTTACAACCATGGTGTAACTTTTTGCCCGTGTTTCTCTGCTCTCCATTAGTTCATGTTGCTGGAGCACAGATGGATCTGCCTGAAATTAGGGAGTATTTCTCCAGAAGTCCTTGGTCTGTTTGGGCTTGATTTGCTATCGATTTTTGCTGCTCTTGATTTGTTATCGATTTTTCTAAGATTTTCTCTCAAAGACCAGTCTGACTAAAAGTATCTTCTGCTGGGTTTGACCACAGCTTTGCTATCCTGCTCCATCTTTCTGATAACATTCGTGTAGTGCTGGGTGCCATTTCCCTCTGCACTCTGGAAGTGGAAATGATTACATTTTTAAATTCTGCTGATGCTGAGAAGAGCTGTGATTTCTAAGAAGCAACGCTGTGCATGCCGTGACACGTTTCATGTCTCAGCACTCAGCTGTGCTCTGAGCCTTCAGTGAAGAGCCTGGAATCGTTTTTTTTTCAGGGATTTGCTTTCTGTAATCTGATCATTCATGTTGTTCACAAAGACAACTTGATTTTTCAATATGTGATCCGCTTTCTCCATGGCTGATTGAGGCTTCCTGCACAATGAGCTGACTCTTTGTTGCCAATTCCTGAGGAATTCTCACCAAACACGGCCTTAGAAAACATTTGCGTGGCTGCAGCTCTGTGGCTGCTTTAGGATGCCCACCCTGGGCAGCTCAGGGAATGTGTTTAAGGCTGATGCATCCCTGGCTGTTGTTTTTCTCTTCATCTCCTATGTCCACAGCATTAAACACTTCCTTCCCCTTCAGCCCTCGAGGCTTTTCTTAAAGCTGGAACCCCAGGGGCAGCTTGAGCAGGGCCTCCCTATCACCAGAATCTGCTTATCTGCAGCTCAAAGGAAATTCTGCTTGGCTGCTGAGTTCCAGCTCCGGATGAAACCATGAAACGATGAAATGATGAAATGCCCGCACGGCAGAGCCTCGGTGAGAGGGGCTCAGGAGCTGCTCCCCAGGAAGATTGGCTGGGAAAACAATCAGGGGCTCTCCTTGCACGGGGTCAGAGCCAGCCCAGTGCCACAGGACTCGTCCAAGGCTCTCAGGGCAAGAGGTTTCAGGATTTCGGTGCTTCAGAGAGAGCACCGAGAGACGAGGGACAATAAAATAAAGTCGATAAACATTTACTTGGGGAGAAAGATCTCAAGGTTGAAACATCAAATAAAACACCGTGGAATGAAATACGATCGCAAGGACTGGATGAAGCCATTAGAAAGTCTGGGCAGGTTTAAGAGCTCACTTGTGTGGAAAAGGGGGAGTTTGGTATTTTCAAGTGTTTCTACACCACTCACGGCGTTCCCCAGGGCCTGGAGCGTGCTCGTGCTGCTAAAAATAAACCACTCAGGAAGGCTCTGACAGCCTTCTCAGAGCTTCAGGTGCTCTGAGCTGAAAAAGAGGAGAAAAAGCCACGAGAAAAGAATGGATGAGGCTGTTAGATGTGCCTGGGTGAGAAATAACCACCTTCAGCTCTGCCTGACAGAGGAGTGAGCAGGGAGCTGTGGTCTCACTGGGGGGAAATTATAGTTTAGAGAAAACAGCTCACCTCTGTCCCTTTGTTTCCTGAAAGCTGATGGAGGAAGACTCAGAATTAGGGAGAGAGAGAGAGAGAGTTTGTTTTCTCTTTCTAGAAGACACCGCATGTTTTTATTCTCCCCATTCTTTGTGCATGTGTTTAGATAAAAGTTAGGACGCAAAGGCTTTGATGGGTTGGTGCCAAGCTAAAGCTCAAGAAAACAAACCTCAACCTTCAAGGCCGAGAGGTTCAGTGGGTCGTTAAAGCCAGTCCTGCTCGCACAGGAAATCACATCATGTAATCTCGTTTGGGACTTTGGCAAAGGATAAAATCCTTCTCAGGAGGGAGCACTGCCATTTCAGAGAGCAACAGCCCAAGAGAAACACAGCATTTGAGGGAGCAGGGATTTTTCAGGATCTGCCTGCAGAAATACCCAGGCTCCATCCCTGGTTGGGAGAGCAATCATTAATTTCATGGCAATTAAAATGACCTTCCTTTCCAAGCTACCTACAGAAGCCTCCACCAAGAGAGGTGAGAAGGAAACATCCCCCTGCCTCATCCAGGACCTGTTCCACCGTTCCTGATCCAATTCTTGAACTTCTCAAAACCACAATTTACTTCTATCCTTCTGTTCTGCACGGAAACCACAGACAATTGTCCTCTGTGCAGGGCTTGTCGCAGTCTTGGATACGCTCTGGAGTGATTTTATCCGAAGCGTTTCTTTCTCTTTCTCATGGGCCATGTGGAACAGTATCAAAAGCCATAAAACTTTATGTATTTACAGCCTCTTCTGGGAGCACAGCGCTCAGAACATCATTGTAGATGTAAATTAGCTCAATTATCTTTGCTTGGGATGGTTGGATCTTGCCCAATTACCGTTGCAGTTTCTCATTCTCTGCGGTGCTGACAAACAACGCGTTTAAGTGCTTGTTCCACTGTTTTCCCAATCCCAACACCACATAATTCTCTCTGATCTTCAGTCTCTGTTTTAAGAGAAACCTTTGGCACTTTTCCTTGATCGTTTTCCATCCTCTCTGGGTTAAAGTTCCCTTCTTGGCTTTCTGGCACCTGCTGAGTGAATTTAATCTTACCAAATCACCTCAAAGTGTACTATGAATTCTAGTGCATCTCTACCCTGCTTTTTCCTTACTACACTGAGATTTCTCTCCTCTCTCAATTATAACCCTCATCTGATCCATCACCCTTTGAAGGTTTGACATTTCAGCCTTCTTGGCATTGCCCTCCATCAGCTTCTTGTCTGGAGATCACTGAGATCCACTGATCCCTTCCTCATACAGAAACTTCTCTGTTAATTGCCAGTGAGAACTGCTGCTGCAATCTTATCAAATCGGAACACTGCAATTTTTCATTACTTTCATGCCATGATAGCTGGGCCACGTGCCTTTGGACCAGCTGCTGGAGTCAGAAGTTCTGATTTTTCCCTTGTGCTCTGGCTTTCATTAGTTAACAACACTGAAAATCGCATGGATTCTCTTGTACCCTCTCCTGGTCACCTCCTCATCGATTCATTTCTGGAGTAAACAACAAAGAAAGAGTATAAAAGAGTGGCTGCTCTCTCTGTGCCCTCATTGTGCTCTGAGCTGAACCATTCCCAGTCCCCTGGAATGACTGAGCAGGTCCTGGACGCGCCCATCACTGCAAAACCACAGCACTGACACCCTCGAGGGGTATCTGAATTCAGGGACTGCTCCAAGGGGAGCTGCAGGAGCCTCTTCCAGCATTTCACACAGAATCCCTGAATGATTCAGGTTGGAAAAGCCCTCTGAGACCAAGCTGTGCCTGATCCCCACCTTGTCACCCACACCAGTGCACTGAGTGCCACGTCCACTCATTCCCTGGACATCTCCAGGAGACCAGCCCCTTCTAATGTCTGACCACCCTTTCCATAAAGACATTCTTCCTGAATTTCCTTTTTTGAACTTTCCTTTTTGAATTTCCTGAACTTCTGCTCGCTCCCAGATGGGGTGAATACTACAGCCCCTCACAGGGCAGGAGCTGGATCAAAAGGGAGAGTTAAGAACTCCCAACATCCCAATCTCTCCCAGTGCTCCCCACTGAGGTGCTGCTGCTCTCCCTGCCCCAGATGAGCCCCGAGTGGCTCTGGAGCTTCCCAGCCTGGCTGAGCAGCAAATGCTCTGGGTTTATCACCCCATCAGAGCAGTTGGAAGACAGTTGAGTGTCTCTGGGGTGCTGATAGCAGGGAAGGCTTTGCTCTGGGAGATAAGCTGCCCTCCCTGAGCAGCCAGGGGAGGCCGTTGGTATCTCAGTGTCTTCCAGCCCCTCCAGACACACCCTGGGTGCTGGGCATGGCGAGGAGCCGGGGGCAGTTAACCCAACCCCTCGCTATCATCGGTGCTCTGCTCCCTGCAATCGTTTCTCCTGTGCTGATCAAGGCTCTGCAGTGACCTCATTGCCTCACCCAGCTGTAAACAGGCACTCATGGTTTTGGAGATGGATTAATTCAGGAGAGAAAGGTGCTTCGGGAAGGTAGTTGAAAGGTTTTGAAATGCACAACAGCTCCATTTTCTGCTTGAGCGGCTGCCCAGGAGAGAAAAGCATCACAAGCAGCCCCTGTCGGGTTTGGAGGGAACCAGGGGTGTCTGGAATGCAGCTATTCCCTGCCAGCTCCAGCCAGAGCTCCCTGGGTCACCCCACAGCAGCAAATCCAGGCTCTGGTGGTCACCCAACACTCAGGTGGGAGCAAGGCAGAAAGTCCAGGTGATCTTTACCCAGAGGAATCAGTAGATCCAAGCACCACTGTCACAGTGAGGGTGTGCAGAGGCTGCACATCCAAAGCATTTGAAAACAAGGAGAGCAAATATTGTGGTGAGGCAACAATATTGGTTTCACAGTTTCTGTCTATATTGCATAAAAAATATTTTCTTTTTCGTTTTAAATGCTGCCCAGTCCTTCCCTTGGGCCCTGCTCAGCTCAGAAGGATAAACACCCTCCCCAGGGTCCTGCTCTGTTTTCCCTCCCTCTTTTCACCCATGGGAAACCACCTCCTTCCCAAATATAGATATTTTCATCCAAATAAAGGGGAGGGGGTTGGAATATTGTTAAAAAATAATCCAGCTGCGAGGCAGAAATCTGAAAGTGGTGCAAAAGCATCGCTCTTTTTCACAGGCTGGGGAGAGAACGGCACTGCAAAAACCCAGCAGTGTCATCCGTGGGGAGCCTCTGCCATCTGCTGGCACCGAGTCCTGCAGCAACGCCTGTGCCTGGAAGAGAGTGTCAGCCAACAGACAGGGGGGAAAATGGGCATTTTTGAAGTTCCTAAGCCCTTTTCTAGGAGAAACATTACCTGGTTTTGTCTGATTAAAAATACTGAGGTCATAGAAAGGTTTATGTTTGGAGGGACGTAAAAAATCATCCAGTTCCACACTCCTGTCGTGGTTCCACCAGACCAGGGTCCTCCAAGCCCCATCCAGCCTGGCCTTGGGAACTTCCAGGGATCCAGAACAAGCCACAGCTGCTCTGGGCACCTGTGCCAGGCCTTCAGCACCTCCCCAGTAAAGGATTCTCTCCTCAAGTTTCCAGGCAGGTGGAGACCCCAGGTTTTCAGCCAGGGATTTGTACAAAGCCATGAATTAAACAGCTCTGTGCAAGGTTTAAAGTCTGCTTTTGCCACCTTCTTTCCCTGGAGAGGTTTGTACTCCCTGTGGGAGCAGCACAGCCAATGGGAGCTGAAAAGGTGTAACAGAAACTGTGACAAACACCTTTCTGTCATCTGAATTACTCAGAGCAGCCTCACCTGGACTTGAATGCCAGTAAGGAAGTTAGAGACAATTAACAGACTTTCAGCCAGGACTCAAACCCTGTCAGGGAAATTCTGCGACCACACCTCAAAGTATTTTTAGTTCTGGCCTTGGCTACTGAGATGGAGCTTCTTGAAGCTCCCCAGTGCTGCAGGCACTCTTTGCAGAACAGCATTTCCAAGATCTGTCTTTCCTGCTCCATGTTGCAGCTCACTCCGGTGGTTCAGAGCCCCTTCCTTGTGGGCCAGAATCAGCTGAAGGGACTTTATAACAAACAGGTACTTTTCTGGACAAATAAACCAGGATTTCCTTTCAACCAGCTCAGAATTCGATCAGTGTTATTTGATGTAATAGAATGTTTTGAAGCCAAGGACTGTTTTCAAACCACCAACAAAAATATTTGTATTATTTTTTCCTCTGCATCTCATTGCAGCTCTTTTGCTTTTCCTTCCCACCATTTATCTTTCACAACACCAAACCTTGCCTGTACTTCCTATTTGGCTGCTGGTTGGTAGTTTTCTCATTTGCTGTTATTTTTGACTTCCATCCAAGCTTTGTATGATATTAATAGCTGTTGCACAGAACTGTAATCATCCTCAAACCAGCCCTAATATTAGCAGAAGTAGCCAAGAACTGTTGTCAAGGCCTGAGGGATTTGAGCAGTGAATTTTCTCCTCCATCCTGCCAGTTCTGCCCCAGCCCAGGGACACAAAACATCTGCCCAGCACCCAACTCACACAGCCCCATCGTGGCCACCTCAGGCAAGAGAAAAGCAGCTTGGTCAAGCCCAAATGCACAGAAAGATGTTGAAAGAAGATGCTGATGTGAAGATTCAAGAATTAGATGTTACCCGTTGTCTAATTAATGCTTCTGCCTAATCAAGATAGAGCAATCACTCATTGTTCATCCAGCAGTGCTAACACTAATAGCCAAATTACTCATTTTCTATTAAAGGTTGTCAGCAATAGAAAAAAATAAACACAGGGGATAAAAGCATCTCCCCTGCTCCTCCAGCAGTAAATTCTCCTCCTTCCTTTGCGCTGCTGCAGTGACTCATCAGCATCCTGAGGGGAAGTAGTGATGGGTTTTTTCTTCTTTGCTGGGAGGAATATGATTCTAAGGCTGGTGGTTTCTTCCTTCCCTGTTTAGAGTTTACTTGAGGCTACTTTTTAAAATGTATTTTCTACTGTTCTCTCCACTGGGATCTTTCTTCCCAGGGCTGCAGTCCCATTACACCCAGACATACCACGTGTTCTGCATTTTACCTGTATTTTTTCTGTCACTTCCACTGGTTTCTGCCACCTGCCAAAACCTCAGTGGTCAGTAGTGGCTTCCTGGTGAGTTGCTGATAGCCCTGGGGCCATCTCCAGCTCAGCATCCTGTGCTCTGTCAGCACTTCCTGCTCCTTAGGGAAGGAGCTGGGATTTACCCCATGTGCACTTGTACCTCACACCGAACTGTGCAAATGCAATTGTCATCCCCTTTTTGTTGGGAAGTTTCTGTGACAGGCAGATGAGAAACTCCAGCAAAGCTGCCAGGGCAGATCCAGATGAGCCCTGGGGACACAGTCCTGCAGAGTCACAAGGAGCCTTTGGCTCATCACTGATGATGCCAACATAATGCCATGCTTCCATTCAGAGGATCCTTCATCACCTTACACCAGGTTCTTCCTCAAAGCTCTAACACTGAAGTCCTTTTCAGCAAGAAGGTCTCCAGGGGGGAGTCCAGACCCTGCTGCTCTGACCACAGGGTTCCCCTTCCTGTCTATCCAGACCCCAGTACCATTTTATCAAGGGAAGGAGATAACTTCTGGATAGGAAGAGAATACTTTCATTTTTGGTTTAAGCTCTTCCTGTTTCATTTCATCCTAGGTAAGAGGTTTCATCTGACTCCACCCAGGAGAGAGCTTTCCTATTTAAGGCTGTCTCCAGGTTACACTGTTCTGTCCAGGACCTGCTGCTGTGTGGAAGAGGTGCAGCCAAGCCATTGTCCCTTGACAGCAACATGATGCCCGCAGCAAATCTGAGGTGAGTGCACAGCATCCCTTCTTGTCCCAGCTCCCACAGTGACAGGGTGAGGGGAGACAAGGCTCAGCACAGCATCCTGGCTCAGCATCTCACCGTGGTGAAGGGTGGAAAAAGCCTCTGAAAGTCACCTTGCCCAAGGCTCTGCTCAAGCAGGTCCACCCCTGACTGCATCCAGACAGCTTTGGTGTCTCTCTGAGGCTAGAGACAGTTTTCCTGCACAACCTGTCCAGGAAAACTGTGCAAGACCTCTCTTCTTATCACTGTTAAGTTTCCTGATGTCCAGATGGAGCTTCATGGGCTTGTTTGTGCCCTTTTTGCCCTGGCACTGGGCACCACTAAAAAACCTGGCATTGCTTTGCACCCTCCCTTCAGGTATTTCTACAGTTTTAAGATCCTTCCGAGCCTTCTCTTCTCTAGGCTGAACAGTCTTAGCTCTCTCAGACTTTCCTCATGGAAGAGACACTCCAGTCTAACACTTTCCTTACCCTGCTGGGCTCTTTCTTGAGCCATTTCTTCACCCTTCAGCTGAAGGCACAGTCCCTGCTTCCTCCCCACAGGTGAAATAAGAGAAACCAGTCTTTCAACTTGTGGGTGGGGCTGGCTCTGCTCTCCCTTTTTTCAGCCCATCCAGGGGCCTTTGCCTCAGGTGAGAGAGCAGCCCTGGCTCCAGGCACTGGTGATTCCATTCCTGGCTTGCTGTTCTCTAATGGGAAAGCTCACAGAGAGCTCCCTGAAAAATGGGCTGATTGGAACAAGGATTTGCAGGTTCTTTAGTAGCCTGAGCACTAGGGATGTGTTGAGCAACTGGAGAGAGTCTCCTCCTCCACCTTCCCTCCTCTGTGTGAGCACACCCCTTAATAACTCATCATTCCCTCTTTGTAGCATGGAGCAGCTGAAGGAGAAGCTGGATGTCCTTCAGTGTCACTTCACCTGGATGTTGGGTGTTGATTCTTTCAGTCCTTGGCATCTCCTGCAGAAGTTGGATGTTGAGATCAAGCACACAGCCCACCAGAACCGGGTGGCCCTCCTGGGGCTCCAGGCCTACCTGCACCAGCTGAACAACCAGAGCACAGAAGCTCTGCAGAGCCTCAAAGCTGCTAGCGAGCACAACAAGGAGGAGAGGCATCTCCTGACATCTACTGCTGGCTCTTTGATCATCTACTGGAATTATGCTTGGATCCACTACCTTCAGGGCTCCTATCAGGAGGCTGAAACCTACCTGGAACAAGTTCAGCAGCTCCACCCAACTCCTTGGGATGTGCGGCTGATCCCGTATATCCAGGCCCAGAAGGGCTGGTCCCTCCTGGCTATCAGAGCCCGAAACGGGGAACGGGCAAGAGAGTGCTTCAATGTGGCCTTGATGCTTGATCCAGAGAACAGCTCTTTCCGTACTGGGCTTGCAATGGCTCTTTATTCCTCCTGGAATTTCTCCTGGCAACCTGATATTGAAAGAGAAGCCAGAATCCAGTTGGAAAGAATTGTCTACACGCAGCCAGAAAACTACAGAGCCAAAATATATTTGGCCAAGCTACTTAAACAAGTTGATAAGGAAAAATCAATTGCCTTGGTTAGAGAATGTGCCGAGAGAAGCTCTGACCCCGAGGTCCTCAAACTATCAGTTTTGTTCTGGATGCCACTGTCAACAGAGCAAGCGTTTGAGACCATCCAGCAAGCCCTGCAGCAGGACGTGGGTTACCACCTTCTCTACCAGGCCTTGGCCAACTGCTACAAGCAACGCTGGCTTAAAGCAAATCAGAGAGACAGGGATAAGATACGGTGTAGAGCCATCAAGGACCTCCAGCAAATTGTTCAGGAACATCCAGACCTTGACCTTACACTTGTCAAGCTGCACTTGGCAGAGTTCATTGGTGTAAAAAAGCCAGCACAGGAAGAACGGATCTACGAGGAGCTGCAGGAGAGAATTGACACCCTGAGCCTCAGGTGCCGTCAAGCCCTGAATCTCTTCTGGGGAGATTTCTTCCTCAGCCGGGAGAAATGCAAGGTTAGGGCAAAAGCCAAGTTCATGGAATGCTACAAAATTCCTGTGCAGACAGACCTGAGGAGGGACTGTGGGCACAGGCTGTTGAAGATGGCTGAGACCTACCAGCACCATGGTGACGCTGACGCTGCCAACGCCATCCACCACTTCCTCCAAGAGGCTGACCAGCACCTGCCCAGGGAACCTACACTTGGTTTGGATGATGAGGATCACCCTAGCCCACAGAGAATAAGGCATGACTTTTCTCAAGGCTAGAAGACCAAAAGGACCGTCTGGCTCTGCACAGCAGGCTCATCCCTCACATGGACATGATGGTTCTGTCAGCTCCTCACATTGTCCCATTGCTCAGCCATCAAATCCAGGCCCACCTGTGGGTAACCAAGTGCCAAACCTTACACACGCTGCTGTGTCCTGCTTCTCCCAGAGGGAAGGAGAACAAGAGTGAAGAATTTGTCTTACAGGGTCTCAGCGCAATCTTCTGCAGGTGTGGACCTGCATCTCTTCCTTGGAGCTGCCATAGATCAGAACCAAATGCTAATTAGGGCAATGTGAGAAATCAACTCATTAATTGTAAGAATTCTACCATTTGCAATGAACCAGCAGGTGAACTCCTCCGCAAGATCAGTGAGGAGCCATGATGAAGGTGAAGTCCTTCTGTACAGGACACAGATGGTCACTGGCCCGTCCAAATGCATTAAATGCTGCTGATTAAGGAGCCCACAGGGGTGATTTTATCTGCATTAATCCTCAGAAGCACATGCATGCCCGTCCCTGCCTGGACATAAACCAGGAGCTTTCTTGTACTGGTTCCCACCAGGAGTGATATTTTCATCCCTGTTTCTGGAGCCAAACTGAGGCTTTTAAAAATCTTTTGATTAATAAATATTTCTCTGCATGATTTCTCCTTGCTGGTGTCTTCTTGCAGCCTGAAGCATTCAGAGCACAGAATGCCAAAGATCCGCCCTCCCCTCACTGTTCTCACTCTCCATCCCCCAGGCCCTTCCCACTTGGAATTTGTGCCCTTACCTGCAGGCACAGGTGGGCACCCCCATCCCAGTCACATGCCCAAGCACTGCCAAGGTCACCTTTGTGCCCAGCAGTACCCGAGTGGGGGTGGCTTCCTCAGATGTCCCCAAATCTACCTGTCCCCACAGAGCAGTGCCACAGGGACCAGAGCAGATGTCCCTCAGCAGGTCCCACCAACAGTGACCGTGTATCTGCTCCAGTGAGGAACAGGCAAGGACCTAGTCTAGGAGAAGATGGTCCAGGAAAGAACCAAGTGTGCCCAGAACCAGAATTTGGGTAAGGAAAACACACCTTAGTGCCCTGCTCCTGCACACCTGGTGTGTCTGAGAACCCAGAAACACCCCCTTGCTCAGGGCCCCAGCAGTGAGTCAGCACCAGTGTGCAAACACTTCACCCCTAGACCTCACAATCAAGGGGGAAGAGAAACACCCCAGGCCAGCACACCCGCCCTGGGCTATTTCACCTCCCAACACAAACAGTGGGGACCAAACGTGCCATCCTCCTCTGTCCCCTGGACCCAGGAGCCACAGCCCAGGGCAGGATCCTGCCCCCAGCAGCAAAATTGGCTGGGATCAGTCCTTGGGGCAGGAGCTCCTCAGAGCAGCCCCTCAGCCTCCAGTGAGGCCACACACGCCTGGGTGAAAATACACAAGTTAAAACCACGAGCCAGAGAACACAAAACTGTGGGTCATGTAAAACATCAAGATTTACTTAACTGCACAGTCAGGACAGCTTTCCAAAGCTCAATAAAAACAGCTACTCAATAAACTCGTGTGTGTTGCACAGGTGTCTTCACACAGCACTGGGCAAGGTCCCAGACCCTGACCTGGGAAAGCAGGACTCCCACCCCCACTGAACCACCCTCCCTCCCCTCACCAGCATGAGCTGCACTAATTCCTTTGGGCTACCCAGGAATCCTTTGGCTTTGCATCTACACCCTCCTCTATGGCATTCACCCTTTGCAAACACAGTACCAGGAAATGTTCCTTCAGAGGAGCCACAATCCCTCGGGCATTTCATTCAAGAGAGGCTTTTGCCCACCAGCCCAGTCCAACACTGCCATCCTCAGGATTCCAGCTGCACCACCAGCCAGGTGAGACAGACTGTGCTGATGGAAAGCCTGGATTCTGACAAAGTTCAGACACTGCTGTGCCAAGAACATCCTACAGAGTCCCAAAAACCCCAACCAACTGACCCTCATTTTGTGACTGCTCTACTTCTCACAGGGAGAAAACCAGATGTTAGTGAAAATGCCAGTTCTATAGAGTTTTTTTAATGATTAACACTGAACAAATCCTGCTTGTTACGGTCTTCACCAATACTACATTCAGCACAGCATTAGATAATAAAAATAAATTGCACTATAAAATCCCATTAAACGTCTCAGTTAAGCTGAAAGATAAAGGCAAAACATTACTTCACATAAGCTGTCAGGGGCCACGGAGAGAACCTGTATTTCTTCTACTTGTGAGCATTGGTGTGCAAATGCCAGGACAAGACCAACTCCCAGATCTTCACTTCAGCATAGGAGAGGCAAAGAAGTTACCCTGATGCCCAAGCTGGGTTGTTGACTTGCTTTTGCTCCCAAATCTAATTCAAGAAAAACACAAGAATATCAGTTTGGAATTCTGGACACAGATGTCCAACACTCTCCCTTTTTCCAGGGAACATTCACCCAAATTTCACCCACCTCCCAAACAATATTCCTCTCCCTCCCACGAGAGGATGTTTGTTACCCAAATCTGCTGCTCCCACTGCACAGACTGAGGGAGGGTTCACTGAGTAGTAAGTGCAGGCTGCCCCAAAATGTCTCAGTTCTCCTCAAGCACCCAAAATCACCTGCAGTCATCCCAAACATGGCATGACAGCACCCCCTGGCACTTAGCACTTACTTGGGGGTGGTCTTGCTGAAGGTGGAGCGGACCCTCTGGGACAGGGAGCTGGATGAGGGTGTCTTGGAGAGCTGGTGCTCTGGGGTGGTGAGAGGTCCCAGGATGCTCACTGCCAAAAGAGAGCAGCACAGTGTGGGGACAGATGAAGTTTTCTTTGCCATGCAGGGAACATCAGGCATTCCCTGGCATCTGTGAAAAGCACTAGACAAATCTGGCACTTCCTGGCACACTTTGCTTTTCCCTCTCCCTCCATGAAGTGAGGAGTGGCTGGCTCTGAGAGTCTCCCAGGCTGCGTGGATTGAGGGTTCTTGTTTTTAGTAACAGAGCAGAAGGCAGGATTACCTTGAACCTCAGGTGTTCGTGGAGTGGAATAGGCATTGGTGTTTTCAATCACGTGTGCTGGGTCAATGTTCTCCTGCTCCACCATCATCAGCTGGCTCCAGTAGTCCATGGGCAGCAGCAGGAGCCGTTCCACCACCTACAGAGACACCTGTGAGTCACTGATCACAGAATCATGGAATGGTTTGGGCTGGAAGAGAGAAAAATCACCAAGGTTTTTCCTACCTTGGGCTGACGCTTTGTGTCTTGCAGGAGGGTCATGGGGTCAGGATCTGGTACCGCATGGGCAACTATGGTGGGGCCAAAGACTTTGGCCAGATTGGAGATGTCCATTTTAGTGTCCGGGCTCTGAGCCACCCTGCATCAAAAGAAATTAAGAAAGAATATAGCTTCCACTCTTCACTTGTGATACAAGTCCCCTGTCCCACACACACTTGGCCTCTGAGTGAGCAGGTTTGTTCCAGAATGAAGAGTTCACGCTCACGAGCAGTAACCAGCCCCAATTAGAAAAAGCACCAGTGGGGGAACCTTTCCCTTTCAGATCACAGAATGGTTTGGGTTGGGAGGGACCTTTGAGATCACCTGGTTCCCACCCCCCTGCCCATCAGAATGTACCTCTGCAGGTGGACCATGAGGAAAGCCAAGGTGTCCCTATTGGCCTGAGGAAGTTCTCCAACTGCTTGGTACATAGCAGCGATGCTGTTATCCTCATCTGGGATTTCTAGCAGGAAAAAATAATATTTAGATCTAAAAAAGTGCTCCAAGAAGATGCAATATTCCCCTCACAGCTACAGCTACCCCAAGAAATAAAGAAGCCAGAAACTTCTCAAGCTGTGCTAATAATCTTGTGTTTTGCCCAACTAGAACTCAGGCATGAGGGCTCCACAGAGCACCACAGCCTGCTGGCTCACTTGACAGCAAAACCACAACCACTGAGCCTCAGGAAAGAGCTGGAATTCCTCACCTGCAGCTTTCATGAAAGTCTTGTTTAACCGGAAAGTGAGCAGGGGCTCTTTCAGGCTGCGCAGGAAGTCCTTGAGAAGGCCGCAGATGGCGTGGATATCGTCCACCTTACTGAGCAAAGGAATGTTCTTTGCTCTGAGAAACTTCTCCTTCAGTTCCCTCACAGTCTTGTCACAGCCAGAGATACGGTAAATGCCTGTCTGTTGGCACAAAGTTTGGCTCAGAGGTGGTCATCTGGTTTTCTTCCATCCCCACCTGTGTAACCCACCGAGTAGCACAATGCACACCATAAATAAGGGATATTTGGGTTAACAATTTGCTTCCCTAACACCACAACCCATTTCATTACCATTGTTTCACACCTCATTTTCTTCTTACCTCATGCAGCCCTCGTTGCTCAATCTCATTAACACAGTGCACAATGATGGAAGGGATCATTGGAGGAGTAGAAGGGACAAAATCCATCAAGGTGCCCTAAAAGGCAGAAGGGAAAGTAAAAAAAAAAAGATGGATTCAGTCACCAAGACATGGAAAATACTCTCTCAGGAATTCAAAGCAAGATCTACGGTCTGAAAACAAGAATTGTTGCTCTTCTCAGGACTGATGAAGAAACATCACATCCATCAGCACAATGTTGCATCTCCTGCCCAGAGCTGCCACCTTCCCCACTCAACGCCCTCCTACCATCACACCCCTACACCCCCTCCCTGCTTGTGCAATGATGCATTAGCGAGCTCATTTGCATGTCATTATGCAGCTCTGAGCAACAGGAGCTTTGCTGAGGAAGGCAGCCTTGGAGATGAGCAAGTCCCAAGCTAAGGTGGCCCCTCTGGTAGCCAGCCTCAGGCCCAGGGCACTGACCACCTCTCCAATGCGGACCAGAGTGCCCATCAGCGTGAGGATGAGCCATGATGGCCCCTCTGGTAGCCAGCCCCAGGCCCAGGGCACTGACCCACCTCTCCAATGCGGACTGGAGTGCCCGTCAGCGTGGGGATGAGCCAGGATGGCCCCCCTGATAGCCAGGCCCGGGGCACTGACCCACCTCTCCAATGCGGACTGGAGTGCCTGTCAGCGTGGGGATGCAGGGCAGGGGGCAGCGCTCCCGGCACTCGGGGTGAGCCACCACCCGGCAGTCTCTGCACTTCAGGGAGATCTTCCCAAACTTGACTCTCTTTCCACAGGGGACACACGATTCTGGCTTGATAACCTGGTGATCCAGAGCACACAGATGGGAGAGATTAGTGCAGCGTAGTAACTCAGCAGGAATTAAACTGGGTAACAGTTCTCTGATCCATGCAGGTAACTGGTACAGGTCATATTGACCTGAGACTAACAATAGAATCATGGAATAGCCTGAATCGGAAGAGAGCCCAGAGATCATCAGTGCAGCTCCTGGCCCTGCATAGACACCCCAACAATCCCACCCTGTGCATCCCTGGGAGCATTTTCCAAATGCTCCTGGAGCTCTGGCAGCCTCAGGGCAATGCCCATTCCCAGGGGAGCCTGTTAAGTGCATGACCCCCCTCTGGGAGAAGAACCTTTTCCCAATATCCAACCTAAACCTCCCTTGACACAGCTGGCAGCCTCTTATCACACACATTTCAAGATGGAAGGAGATGCTTTTCCATCTCCTCCTGCCTGCAGACCCACCGTCTTTGAAACAAAGTCGTGCAGCCTCACTCCCCCGTTGTGCTGCGGGGTGCTGGAGCCATCAGTGTCCTGCTTGGATTCCAACTGCTTACTGCCTATGCTGGACTCGCTATTCCAGGGCTGCAAAGGACCTGGAAGACACAAGAGGAAGAGGCTGGAATCACCCTCTGCCCCCAGAAGCAGCTCCCAGGTCCTGGAAGGAATAAGGAACATTTCAGGATAACCCGCGTAGCTGTGTCAGGACAGGATGGGGATGTTACACCTACTGCTCTTCCTCCGGCTCCTCCGAGGGTAAGGCACAGTCTGGATGGTAGAAATGGCTTCAATTGGGCCACCATCGTTGGGGACCATCACAGTGGTCTTTGCTACTATGGACTCATTAGCCTGGAATGACAAATACACCAGTGGCAGGAATGCTGACAGAACACGGGAGTTCCAGCGGCCCTGGAAACAGGCAGGAACTGTGGCCAGGTGTACACAAACCCAGCTGTGAGCACCATACCTGGTCTGCTGTGTTGCTGATGGATCTGGATTTCTTCTGAGGAACTGAGGGGCCTTCAGCAAACTGCCTGGAAGAGCGCTAAAAAGAGAGCACATTCTTGTCTCAAAGCAGGAATGCTGCTCACTTGGCATTACACTGGCCCAGGATGACTAGAAGGACTGAACACCTCATGCATCTGTGGTGTGTGCAGACAAGTCCTTCAGGGGTACCTCTGCTTCGTGGCAACCTTGAAGGTGCCAGGAAGAATTAGAGAATCTCTTTCAAATAGTTTTCCTAGCCAGCTTTATAATTCAGATCAGAAAAAAAAGAAAAAAAAAAAGAAAAAAAAAAAAAAAAGAAACCCGACCTAAGAAAGGAGGACAAAAAAGCCCCAACAAGCCCACAAACTACACACACAAAAAACAGCAACTAAGCAAGTCCCAGACTCTTCCCAGCTCCACTAGGTGATGGTTTCAGGCTCCTTCTCATCTGTATATTCTGCAGATTAAAGCAGAACGACCACAAGCTCCTTTACAGAATAGAAAAATGCTAAATTCATACACCATTTTCCCCTAATCTGGGAGCTGTTAATAATCTCCAAATGTTTTCTTACAAACACCAGACTTTAATACTAAATTTCAGTCTAAACCTCCAGAGCAGCAGCACAGCCATGCGAGGTCAGACTGTTTTTAGTGGCTCAGAGGTCACTACAGGTGGCTGTGAGGTGACAGATGGTGGCATTGTGGCAGCCAGGGGGAACAATGGAAACTATGTGACAGGAACAATTGAACAGTACCCGCTTCTCTCTCCTCTTCAGCCTGACAGCTTTCACCACCGAGGAATCCCAGTCCTGGGGGGAAAAACACAGCACTGGTTAATGGTAAATACCACACAGCCCCTGGCTAGGGCTTTAATCAAATTTTAGCCAACAGCACACTCGGGAAATGCAAATCAGCTCAGCCAGGTTAATATCCCAGTCATCTAAACACAAAGGGTCTCTGGAGATCAACCCCCTCCCCTCGGGCTTTACAGGGGAGGAGAACTTCAGAAATGGAGTTACATTACCAGTGAGTCATCGCTCTTGTCAAAGCTGATGTCTGACAGAATTGAGCCAGATTCATCTATTGTAGACAGCCTAAAAAACAAAAATTAGAAGGAGCTTGTATCAGTTTGGCTTTCAGTCAGTCACGGTTCCAGAACAATCCCACTGACTCAGAAGAGCCGTATTTTAAAGTGGAACAAAAAGGGAAACTGTTGACACGGGTGCAGAATGTGTCACAGGGGCCAACAGCTGGATTGATGCCTGACACCTCAGATAAAATGCTGTTTCCCTACCTTTTGTTGCCTGCACTTCCCACAGAAGCCTGTGGCCTGTTCAGGAAGGCGAGGACAGACTTCTGCTCCTCGCTGAGCTGGATGCTGCCGGAGGCATCACACATGAGCAGCTCCCGAATCAGCTGGATTTGCCGCTCCTGTGAGCACAGATAACATCAGCAGCTGGATGCGCTGTGTTTAATTACTGTAAGACCCGACCGAGTGCTTGAGATACCAGAGATAAGCTCTCAGAACTCGTGTCAATGGACTGCTAATGGCTGCAGGCAGGTAATGGCAGCCCAGACAGGTAATGGCAGCTCAGCTCCATCAGCAGCCAGTCTCCTTTCCCAGATCAAAGCAGAAGGCTGCTCCGAGGAGCCGAGCCAATTCCTTGCTTTTTTTTTTCTCCTTTCCTCCCCATGAGTGCCAGTCCTTATTTGCCACTGATCAATGGAGTTTAATCGCCTTGTCTCCACACTCTCAAGAGCTGACAGGTAACACAGGAATTACTCACCAGCTTCTCACAGTCCATTTCAGCTTTTTGCCTCCGTTTGATCTCCACATCCACCTGATTGCGGGCGTGTTTCAGCTTCACGTCCAGGGCACTGCGCTCAGCTTCCGTCTTCATGAGAAGATCTTTGTACCTGCTGAGCTCCTGCTCCGCTTTCTGCCATTTCCTCCGGTTCTCCTCAAAGCTCTTGGCTAACTGAATAAACTCTGGGGAGAGAACACGTGAAGCTTTAGCTGGGCAGGCAGAGGAGCAGCTGACAACAGGTATGTGTTCACACAGAATCCCAGGATTCCTGAGGTTGGAAAAGAACCTCTAAGAGCACTGAGTCCAAGCTGATCCCCACCTTGTCACCCAGCCCAGAGCACTGAGTGCCACCTCCAGTCATTCCTTAGACACCTCCAGGGATGGGCACTCCAAACCTCCCTGGGCAGACCCCTCCAATCCCTGACTGCTCTTTCCAGGAAGAAATTCTTCCTCCTGATGCCCAACCTGCTCCCAAATGAGGCGTGGAGAACCCAGCCTTTGGGCCAACCCAGCCACACAAGAGATGTCCATGAGCTCTTTTATTTTTCAGACCAAGCCCTTCCTGTCAGCACCAGCCAGAAGAGCTGGAACACGAGACAAAGCCAGTTTGCTACAAGCAAAACGTGGCCCTGCACAGAAATTCAGCTGGGACTTGATGTTTCCCCACAAAGGAAAAACCCAGATTAGACCGGTTTTAGCATCTCCAGCAGATTTTTCAGGAACAAAACTCACGGCATTCGTTTCCTTCGCTCAGGAGCTCGGCCTGGCGCGTGAGCTGGTCGTACAGACCCCGCAGGTTCACCATGGCAATCTCCATCCTCCTGCCAAAAAACTACAGCTAAACAAGCAGCCCAGCCCTTCCCTCCCACCCCCGAGCAGAAACCAGCCCAAAGGAAAGAGAACCAGCCTCAGAGTCACTGGTTGCAACGCTTCCAGGCGGGTTCGAGGAGCTGCACGAACAAAACTCATGTTTTATGGAGATATATGCATCTATCTTCTCTCACTGGGAATGAATATCCACAGCCCTCCACAGTTTATGGATAACAGAGCCTCGGAGAGAAGCAGATCTGCCCATCTTAGTGCTTCCACTGTCCCCCAGCACAGCACAGAGGCTCAAAACCCAAGGCAAGATGAGGGATCCCAAGTCCTTCCCTTCCAAAAGGATACAGAACCCAGCCCGTGCCCTGTCTACAAATAACTTGGTACTATATAGGCCACTAAAAACCTGCAAGTTTTCAGCACTTTGTAAGATAAAAATAGGAGCAACATTCCGGGGAATTTTAATACAGTTTTAAATTTAGCTGCATTTTAACTTACAGCTCCTCCTGCAAATAGCTGTTAAAATTCAACCAGTCAGCACATTTCCCTCAAACAGCAGCAACAACGGCATAAACAGAGGCAGCGAAGGGGAAAGTCTCCAACTCAGCAAGACAGAAATGACTTCACCAATGCGAGAGGTGGCTGGGGCAGGCAGGGCTGGGAAATGAGCTGGTGCTGGTGGGAGAAGTGCCAGGAAGGAACAAAACCCGCCAACACTTTGAGGTACCTGTTCCACAGGTACAGAGTTCACGACACACCGATACCTCGATATTTTCTCTATTAATTGCACTGCGAGGTGAGGAAGAGCTCTGCCGTTGTGGTGGGAGCTCACAGCACGGGGCACGCCCAGCTCGGTGCCCCGAAGACCAGCACCAGCAGCACCATCCCCGCGCCCACCGCGACCCCCGAGGCCGAGAGGCCGCAGGGCCCAGCCCGGCCCGTACAGCGCCCTCCGAGCCGGGCCACCGGGGCTCCGACACCGCCATGGGCCTGGGCGGGTCCGGGATCCGCTCCCCTCAGCCGTCCCCTCAGCCCTCAGCGGTCCCCTCAGCCCTCAGCGGTCCCCTCAGCCCTCAGCGGTCCACTGAGGGGTCCCCTCAGGGGTCCCCTCAGCCCTCAGCGGTCCCCTCAGCCCTCCGGATGCCCCGCACTCCCCGGAGCCCCCGGTTCCTCCCAGCTCGCCCCCCGCCCGTCCCTTTACTCACCCGAGCCCCCCGGGCTCCCCTCAGGGTCCCTCACCCGGGCCGCGGCTCCGGCCCCAGCGGCGCGCGCAACCCCAACGGCCCCGCGCTCCGGTTTGAATCCGCGCCGCCAGCCAATCCCCGCGCGCCCAGGCTCCCCCCCCCATCTCCCCGGCCTCTCATTGGCTGCGCTCAGTGGGCTCCTGAAGCCGGCCCGGCGCCATGTCTGCTGAGGGCGTGGCCTGCCTGCTCGGCGGGGCCATCTTTGCTGCTGGCGCCAGCGCGCGTTGCTTAGCAACGCCGGGACGCCGGGAGGGCCCGGGACCCTCAGGCCTGGGCCTGCTCCTTGACCACCGCTCCAAAGGGGCTGTTTTGGGTAGGAAAAGCCCTTATCAGGTCAAACCTGGTTGTTATTTCCAGCTAAGCCATTGACAGGGCTCGTGTGGGCCTGAACCCCCTGTGCTGGTTCTACGAAAGATCAGTGCAAGAGGCTGGGTGCAGCCGGGTGGTGTTGAAATTCAGCATGAGACTGTTTATGAAGTGTTGTCACTTGAAAAATACAATGCCTTGCCTGCTTTTTGTCTTTAAACGTTGATTTGAGTAACAGCCGGCAACTTGTGCCGAAGGCGAAACCATTTCAAGCCACGTATGAGTCTTCCCTGTGCAGGCGTTTAATATGCAAACGGATAAAACCCAAACCCAACAATTACACAAAGGGAATTCACATAATCATAAAATAACAACGTGCTTTAATCTTTTAAATCTGAAACAAAACAGCGGGTAATTGAAGAATGGGTATTAGCAATTAGAAAGCGGAACTAAATGCTGAAAATTGCGCAGAGGAAAGGGGAGTTCATAAAGCAGATTGCTCTCATCATCCAGCTGCTTTGTTGGAGCTGCTTTATTTAGGGTATATAGTTTGTTTTAACTTAATAATAATTAATTTGTAATAGATTGTAAAAAGCCTCAAGATCTGTGGAAAAGTAAACATTACCAAGGCTTCCTTGAAGAAGAAAGCCAAAATTATCTACATTTATAGGGGAGCTGAGGCCTAGAAGAGACACAACTCGTCCTCTGAGCCAGTGGCCAAGTGAGGGAAAGGTTCTGACCTTGACAGTTCAGGAAATCACCCAAAATCCCAATTTGCCCTTGTCTGGGAAGAAGCTGGAGGTTGAAAGTTACACCTGGCTCTGCCTCTGGTGCAGGTACATCCCCAGTGAGACGAGGCTCAGCTGTTTTGGTGTCAGCCCAGGGCCTCCTGCAGCTCCTGCCTGTAATTAAATCCTCACAGCTAAGATGTCTCTATTGGCAGATCGTATTTATAGGCAGGCGAGTTGTTTTAGTGTCGCTCTGAAGAGTTAAGGAGGCTTTTGCTCATAAGCAAATTCTGCTCCCTTTCAAATTGTCATCCGCAATCTTGTGCCAATAAAAAAGGCACATTGTTTTAGATGATTGCCCCCGCGGTGCTTGTTGTGAGTTACTGCAGTCGGGGCTGGGCTCGTGCTGCACAAATTACATTTCTTCCATATGTGTTCAACCATCGTCCTTCCAAAGCCTCCTCTCAATCAGGAGGGTCTGAGCACCCCAAAAAGCTTCTCAGGACCCCCCCTCCCACCTGTGATGTGGACATGGAAAATGGGTCCCTGCTCAGTCCCAGGCTCTAAATCCATTGTGGAGACTCTTTCCTCCTCCCGGGTTGATGAATGATGAGAGCACAGAGGTCAGCAGCACCTTTCATTTGGAGCTTTATTCCACGGGAGAAGAAAGGCACAAGGGCTGAGGGCCTTTTCAGGAGCTGCTTTATGGCAAAGTAATTATATTCTCTTTTTGTTTGTGTCAGGAAAGGGGGGGGAGAAGCCTTGAAATGTCTCATCTGGGAAACCGTTAATAGAATTTATGCTAATTTGATGATTCCGGCGATTACTGGCGGAAGCACTTCACATTCTCAGGCAGCAGAAATTCTCCTCCAGCTCCTCCCTCAGCCTTGCTGGGTTGGTCTTCAGCCCATTCTCCTCCTCCAGGCACCCCAGACCCTTCACTGGGCAGCACTGGCTGACCCCAGACTGTGACCCCAGACTGCAGCAGTACCACGTCACCAGGATTAGTGCCGATCCCAATGGCATCCCTGGTGACCCCATTCCTCAATCTTTTGGGGAAAATGGAAGGAAACCTGCCCCAGTGCCTCAGAGTGTGAGCAGAGAGCAAAGCCAAAGCTCTCCCTGCCAGCCTCATCCTCTGGTGAAGCTTTGCAAACACCGATTGCTCTGCCCAGCTCCTGTAATTAACTCTGCAATTGCAAACCCATTTGTGCAGCTTTGTGCTCAGGGGAAACCTTTATTAAGATCCTTTTAATCCAAAACCAGTTAGACCACGATAGTCTTCATAAACAGTCATTCAAAAAATGAAAAGGCGGAGGGAAGCAACGGGAATTAGAAACTTTAGGACAGCAGGGGGGAAAAAACTCTTTTCCCCTTTCGCTAGGGGAAAAAAAAGGAGAAAAAAACTATCTTAGGTGCATTTCCCTTGTTGCATTCATACAGCAGGGGTGTTAAAAATGAGTTGTTCAGTAGTGTGAGGGAAAAAATCCATCAGGCTGAGCAGGGAGGGCAGCCGGGGTTTAGCCAGAGGGAGATGGAGCTTTCAGGGAATTAATTTCTGGTTTCTCCCGTCTGGCCAGAGCCAGAGGCCGGCAGATGGCATCAGGCTCATGTGCTGGGTGGGAGCTGCAGGGCCTCAGCCATCCCTCAGCAGGGCAAAATGTGGCCAGAGCATCATCCAGGGGGCTGGGAGGAGGTGGAGAGCTCATGGGGTCTGTGAAGAGGGGGATAAAGGAGCCCATGGGGTCTGTGAGGAGGAGGATGAAGGAGCCCATGGGGTCTGTGAGGAGGAGGATGAGGAGCCTATGGGGTCTGTGAGGAGGAGGATGAGGAGCCCATGGGGTCTGTGACGAGGAGGCCAAAGGGGCTCTGGTTTTGCCATCAAACAACAAACCAGGTTCATCTGTGATGTCCCACCTGAGAGAACCCGGGATGTTTCTTTCATCAGCTTTGGGGTGAAGATCACTTGAATGGGATGAGCCAAACCCACTGTAAACAGTGCATTAATGGCAGCAGAGAAGCCACGGCCTTATCCTGAACTCCTTAAAAAACAAAGGGAGTCTCTATTGCCTTCATCTGGCTTTTAATGAATGACCTCTTGTCGCCCGGAGCTGCGTGCGGTGACAAAGGACCTTTGTGGGCTGATATTTATGATTTCATTTAAGCCAGGGAGTAAGCTAAGGGAGAGGGCTGGAAAATAAGAGCTGAGCTGATGGTTCTGTCTTTAAACTCAAGGGATCTTTATCTAGTTTTTGTATTAATACAGTTGTCATCTCTTAAATATTTGAGCGACTCACAGCCGTGAATGCTCTCATGCCAGAGGGACTCACTGACTCCAGCTCTCCCAAGCTCACACCCTCCTCTGGACCCGAATTCTAGGGAGGAGGGAAAGGTTTGCATTTTCCTAGTGCCCCCCAAACCTTGGCCACACATGAAGCCTGCTGTGAGTGCCCACAACCTGCTCGTGGGGGGCCCCGGGCTCCAACGCCCCTCCCCACACCAGCGACTTGCCAACACTGATAAATTTTTGCCTTTTCCTTCGGCAGGCCTTGGTGGAGGATTAACCAGCTGGGAGTCGGGAGTAAGAGCATGTCCCCTCTCCTTTGCCATGCAAACAGAGAAAATTAATCTTCCAGCTTCCTCTGATATTTGGGCTGAATTACAAGCTGGGAGCGGAGATAAAGCGCGGGCGAAGGAAGGCACAGGTACAGCGGAGCCGGGCTGCTGGCACAGGCCTTTGTCCGTGCAGATAACGCTCCCCTCCTGGAGTCATGCATAATTCACCAGCCTGCCTCCCTCCTCCTGGTCATCCCTCCCTCTGCTCACTCTCTTCTCCTCTCTGAGCAGCTGGAAGCTCCGTGTCCGAGAGAGCCGTCGTGTGTTTGTGTGCAGAGCCACATCAAACCGCAGTGACAGCGTGGGTCTTGTTGGGACAAAGGTAAGGGGAGCTCGTCCCCTCTGCCTGGAGGCTGATGGAGCTGTGGATGACACCCCGCAGCCTGTGCTGGCATGGGACACCAGTGTCACCCTGCAGTTCCCACCTGCAGTCCAGCCAAAGCACAGCAGCACAGTGCCAGGGCCTGGCTGTGTTTGAAATGCCTATCACATCCCAGCTCTGCCAACCACACCATCTCCCTAAATCCCTCCACGTTCTACTTGGATAGAGGTTACATCCTCCGGGATACCAACCCCAGCATTAACAGACACCAACTGCATTTTATTTGGTCGATCATCCGGAGGCTCTTGACAGAACTGTGCCACACAGAGCGGGAAAGCCATGGAGGTTTTCCACAGCCACCAAGAGTTCCTCTTCCAGAACAAAGCCAGAACAACCCCGGTCACTCCCAGCCAAACAGCAAACACACACACACACACACAATGATTTTTGCTTTGTAAACAAAAGCGGTGCCATGAGTTTAATAACCACTGCTTGGGAGTAATTGGGGCGATTATTGTATGGCCCAGGGGGAAAATTGCAGCTTGTTATCTCCAGGGAGTAGCATTAGGATCCAGCAGATAATCAGGCCGTTATTTGTTGCACTTCAGATGACATTTCTCATGGATTTAGAAACGATAGTGATCAAGCCATATTGTCAGAGCCACTGCCAAACTGCGGAGTCCAGAGACCTGGAAGCTAAATAGCACCTGAAGCTGCCTGGGACAGCTGCTCTTCCAGCAGGAATAACAGACTTATGTGCCACATTGAGCTCAAAGACATCCAGACCTCAGTAACACTCATCTTGTCTTTAATTTGAGCTTCTCATAAGAGAGACAGCACTCAGGATGAGGATGCAAAGGGGGGATAGCAGCCTTAGCATGCCAACAACCAGATCTATACTCATACTCAGGTTTCTTGAGACCTTCCCTCCTGTTTCTCCCTCTCCACCACAATCAATGGCCTCTGCCTGTCCCCTCGCCTCCAGCAGCCTTGAAATCTGAGGCTTGGGCAGGAGCTGCAGCATCAGGGCTGTTGTCTGCAACAGCAGCACTGGGCACCTTCCCTGTGCCACAGACCCCTCCCCTGAGCATCACCTTCCCTGTGCCACCAACCCATCCCCTGAGCAGCACCTTCCCTGTGCCATGAACCCATCCCCTGAGCAGCACCTTCCCCGTGCCATGAACCCATCCCCTGAGCAGCACCTTCCCCTGTGCCACAGACCCATCTGCTGAGCAGCACCTTCCCTGTGCCACCAACCCATCCCCTGAGCAGCACCTTCCCCGTGCCACCAACCCATCCCCTGAGCAGCACCTTCCCTATGCCACCAACCCATCCCCTGAGCAGCACCTTCCCTGTGCCACAACCCCATCCCCTGAGCAGCACCTTCCCCGTGCCATGAACCCATCCCCTGAGCAGCACCTTCCCCGTGCCATGAACCCATCCCCTGAGCAGCACCTTCCCTGTGCCACAACCCCATCCCCTGAGCAGCACCTTCCCTGTGCCACCAACCCATCCCCTGAGCAGCACCTTCCCTGTGCCACAACTCCATCCCTTGAGCAGCACCTTCCCTGTGCCATGAACCCATCCCCTGAGCAGCACCTTCCCTGTGCCCCAACCCCATCCCCTGAGCAGCACCTTCCCTGTGCCATGAACCCATCTCCTAAGCAGCTCCATCAATGCCCCATCTCTCTAAGATATTTGTGCACCCCCTAGAGCAGCTTTCAGCCCCTCGAGGGTTTCTGAGCTGGGGGAGGCAGTTGCAGCAAGCCCAGATGGGGCAAGACACAGCACAGTGGCACAGCTCCCAGTGACACAGCCCCAGCAGCAGCCCCGCTCCTGGCACCCCACACCGTGCTCACCCAGCACCCAGCTGCAAAGGGGGATTTTTAGCAAGGCTAAACCCTGCCAGAAGCCCTGGCACACTCTCTTTTGTAGGTTTGCTGCACAGGAGCATCCCCAAATCCTGGTTTGGGCTCTGCTCCCAGGGATGGGCTCACAGAGGACACGGCAGCACCTCGGCCCCCACATGACGCCAGCGATGAGGATCCTGCCAGGCCAGGAGAGCTGAGCCAAGGCAGCTCCGCTATTGATCCCCGATCAATGACAGCTCAAGGCCTGGAAATGACAGCGCCTTTCCCCAGGCCTCAGCTCCCAGCCCAGGCTGGAGGCTCACGCAGAGGTTTAGCAATAATCCGAGGCAGCAGCGGGGATGGGAAGAGCCTCTTGCAGCAGGTGGGTTGTTCAACAAATTGGACACATAACGAGACAAAAGGCACAGAGGAGGGAGATCTGGTGGGACTGGACCTTTATCTCTGGCACACTGGCCGCCAAATCTTTGTGTGCAATATTTATCAAGGGTGAGCGGACAGGAGAATTGGCAGTCGATGCATAAGTGAGGAATTAAAGCCACTGCCATCCTTATCTCCCCGGCAGAGAGGCGAGGGGAGGGGTGGGCGGGAGCTGCGAGCCAGCCCAGGGCAATCGACTTTGAAACCATTTGTGGATTTAACGAGTCCAAACTTTATTAGCTCAGCTGATGGGGAGCAGAGCAGAAGCACCGAGAGGGCAAACCAGCACATCCACATCCTCCGGCTGCTGAGCTGAGCGCTGCCTCCGGGCAGGCATTTCCACCGGAAAGTCCCTTGTGTCACTGATCAGACATTGCACGGCTGGGGACAGGGCAGAGCCGCCCCGGAGGCTCCACGTTAAGGGGTCTGTGGTCTTTCAAGCCGAGTTAAACTTCACTTTTAAACCGAGGAGTTTAGGAGATGCTGCACTTTCTCTCCTAGTTTCTCTCATCAGTGAGACAAAGGCAGACGATGCTCTGCCCTCGGGATAGTCGCGTTTTGCACAGTCAGAGATGCAGCTCCTGGGGACTGCTTGGCCCTTCCAGCCACCCTGAGAATCTGCCCCAGGGGACACAGCCAGGAAAAACACAGGGGAAGGGATGGATCCAGCTCCCATAACCGCAGAGCTCCAGGTCAGTCCATCGAGGGGGTTTGTGCACGTACCATCCCCAGGGAGGGCAGCTCAGCCTCCCGGCCGGGTGCCCCAGCCCTGCTGGCTGTGGATGGCGAGCAAAGGGCTGCTCCATTGCCAGCATCCCCTGGGAATCCCCAGTGATCACATAACGGCTGTAATTAACTCGATTATTGGCTTTTCTTTTGCTGAGACTGCACGTTCAAGATGGGCTCCATCTGCTCCTTGCATGGGCCTGGCTGCTGCGGGAGGGGACAAAGCCCCTCCTTCCAGAGAAATGTGTCATTTCTGCCAACGGGGGACAAGGACAAGGCCATGCTGGGGGGCAGCAGCAGCCCCTGGACAATGGCTGTGGGTCCAGCTGCCCAACTCCCCCAGCCCTTTTACCACACACCAAACTCTGCCAACCATCCTCGTCCCCCTGGGCACCCACCAGCCCTGGACCCGGCTCCACCGGGGCCATCAGCTTCCTTAAATTGTTTAAGGGGATTTGCATCTCTCTGTTTAATTTCTCTTCGACACAAACAAGAGCCCAGGAAGCCAAGTGGGAGATGCTGGACTGCCGTGTATGAGGTGGCTGCTGGGAGGAAGATGCTCTGATCTCTGTGCCTGGAGCATCCAGGGCCACATTCCCCCCCCTGCACCGCACAATCCCTCCCGCAGAAATGGGACACGAGCACCGAGAAAGCGTCAACAGCAGAGTAATTCCCAGCTACAGCCCTTTCCAGGCAGGCTCCCCCTTTGGCCCTGCCGTGGTTCTCATAAATCCTCCCCAGGTTATTCCAGCCGCTGTCACGGAGCCGTGGCAGCAAATCTGAGCTTAGCTGGGAGCGGCGCACGTGGCGCTCGCGGGTCCCCCAGCACCCATCTGCGCCGCCTTTGTCTCCGCAGCCTTTGAGCCGCTCTTCCCCTCCTCTCTGCTGCAAAGAAACGCATTAGTTGCAACATTGCTTTAATTTGTTTGCCAGCTTTCGGAGATGGAGAGGCTCCTGCTCCCATCGGTGCCGTTTGAGGATGCCGGCAGCGTTAACCCTTTGGCTCCCACACCCCCGAGCCGCTGGAGAGGCTTTGGCACACCCGAGACTCGCGAGCTGCCTCCTCCAAGCCGGCTCTGCAGCCGAGCTGGCACTTCCCAGATGGAGGGATCCATTTCCCCTTCCAGCTACCCTCAGCATTTCCGTAATGAGATGAGTTTTGTTGTGACCACAACCAGTGTCAGAGGGAATAAAAGACAAAGTGATCCAGACGGGGTCTATGGCAGCGACAAGGACACGAGGACAAACAGCCACCAGCAAAGCCAGGGCAGTGCGGGTGGAGAAATGGTGTGGGATGAGTGGGGCAGCACAGGGGACAGGCTGGATCCACACCTAGGGAGGGGCTGGGGGTTCCTGTTGTCCTGTGACACTCGTGGCACATCCCGGGATCACACCTGAGTGCTGTGACCTGCTCCTGGCCCGGGCCTTCACCAAGGTGCCTTTGGACACAGCCCTGGGAACACCAGCATGGCCCAACAGGGGCATTTCTGCTCAGGTAGCTCCAAAGCAGCTTTTGATAGGGATATCAGAACAGGAGAGAGCAAGGAGCCAGGAGGGATGGCCTTGGGCAGCACTGCAGGGCTGCTGGCAGCCACACAGATCCCTGCTTGAGCCAGTGTCCTGTGGAATGAGTTTGTTTGATCTGTGCCCCACACTTCCACATTCAGGTCCCACCCAGCCTGAGCATCTTCAGCCCCTTCAGTCCAGGGCAGCAGCCCCAGGGCTCTGTGTGTCCCAGGAGATGTTTTCCCTGGACAGTGGGTGAAACAAGTGGGCATGGCAGGAGCCACCCAAGGTGGAATTTGTGCACAGGGGAAGTGTTTCAGGACAGTGGTTGAGCAGGAGTCAGTGGTTTTGCATTGCCTCATGCTAATTGCTCGAGCTAATGAAGCCACACACCCATCTTGGTGATTTTCCACAGGGTTTCCATCCGCCTTTGGTTTTTAAGGTGCTGTCCACAATTCCGGGAAGATGCAGCAGATTGAATGCGAGATTCCGGGATGGAAAAAGAGCAGAAACAACCCTGAAGGAGCTGCAGAAAACACACTCAGCCCCGAAGCAGGTGAGGGGCACCCAGATGCAAGCAGCAGGAGGAGGAATTCCCAGCTATCCAGCCCCAGGCGTGCAATGTTGGTGCAACACAGACACAGCGTTACGGCTCTTGCTGAGGCTGCTGGTGAGGAGGTGTTCCTGCCCTCCCACAGGGTACCATCCCCTGGGAGTTTGCTGCCTGCCTCTTGGGGATGCTTCCTGCTGCCAAAACCCCAGCAGAGACCAAGCCACCTTCCCCATGGCTCCGTGCCTCCACCCTGCTCTGCAAGGTGCACGGTTGTTAAGCAGTTCAACCTCCTTTTCATCCCGAGCGCAGCTCTGAAGGTTTAAATAGAAAGATATCAAAATAAAAGATAATTGTTGAGAAAGATGAATAGGGGGAGAAAAAAACCCCATCAGCACGGAGGAACTCTTGTCTAATTTCTCACCCACGCAGAGCACAGCGATATTAGTGCCTTCGACTCTGGTTCCTAAAAGCTTTCATGGCTTTATTACCAGCTCCCCGAACAGCTTGTCCTTTTAATAAGCCAAGGCCTCCAGATAGCAGATCTGCCCATGGGAGATCCCATCAGGACGTGGTTAATCCAGGCAGAAATAGCACAAAGCATCATCATACTCACCTGACTGAGGAAGCCCTTGTCTGAGGCAGGAAAAGGTTAAAGCCCATCCCAAAAAGCAGGGGGAGAGGGGAGGGAGGGAGAGCTGAAGCTCCTCTGTGCCGGGTTAACCGGTGCTGCCGGGTGTCCTCGCCTTCTCCATCAGCCCTGCTCTCCACAGCCGCTGGCATTGGCCATGGAGGCCTTTAATTATCCAAACTGCTGCCCCTCACAAAATTAAATGCTGCTGAGGATGACTCAGTGTTTAATGGACTGGCTGCTCCTCACGCCGGGAGAGCCAAGCGGGTGCAAGCGAGAGCACGGCACAACACGGCATAAATCACCCGGAGACACCGCTCACGGGGCCGCTGACCCAGCGGCCTGGAGCAGCCACTGCTGTGTTTAAACACTGCTGTTTTCACTCAGCATAACCCCGAGGGGAACTCCTGGGAGCAGCAGCTCTGGCCATTGCAGCTCGATCCTCCACCCAGGCCAGCTGTGACCCTTCCCCAGGTACCACCACGTGGATGTGCCTGATTTAGAAATCCCACAGATTCACCCAGCTGGCTGTGCTGGCTTCTCTGTTCCCGGGATTTAGATGCCGTGGTTTCCTTTGGAAAGGTCTCAGCAATGGTCAGATGTGGTTTAGAGGGCAAACAGGTGCCAGAGGATGTGATGCAAAGCTTGTCTCTGCCTTTGCTCACCCGCCCAGGACGGCACCACGCTCGGGGCCAGCCCAAGCCAGCATGGCAAGAAGCAGCTCCGTTAATAGCCTCGTTAGTCTCACCAAGATGCTGAGGCTTTGGCTTCCAGCAGATAATTAACGATGTGCTCATGAATTAGGAAACCCTGGACCTCTACCAGGATCTCTGTGGAGGCAACGGAGCTGCTCGTGGTTCAGAGCTGGAGCAGAGCGATGCCTCGAGGAGCAGCACGAAGCAAAGGGCACGGCCAGCAGGGACTGGCAGAGCCCTTCTTTGCCCATCTTTAAGGGCAAGACCAGTTTTTCTCCAGGTACCTGACACCTGGAGCTGACAAACAGGAAAATTTTCTCCATGGGAAATGTTGTCAAGCGCTGGCACAGGCTGTCCTGGGCAGTGGTGGAGGCACCATTCCATTCCTGGAGGGATTTAAGGCATGTGGATGAGGTGCTTGAGGACAGTGTGGTGGCCTTGGCAGTGCTGGGGCAGCAGTCAGAGGATGATCTTGGAAGTGTTTTCCATTTAAAGGATTATGTGTGGATGCAAGAGTCCCTAATGCTGGAGCTGCCCCACCAGCGAGAAAGGCACCCTTAAGAAGTCCTAACAAGGCCCCACGGTGCCTCATTTGAATACAATTTACTGTCGCTAATGATGCTGATGGTTATTTCCCCAAGTTAGGAAGTATTTGGCCCCAAAATGGGCTCCTGGAAGCAATTTCAGAGGCAGTCTGTAATGCTGGAGCTGATGGAAGCAATTTACAACCCATTAGCAGAGATCGCTGTGAAGATATTTTACACTTCACTCTGCCCAGGTTTATGGGGGGATGGAATTTTTCCTCCTTCTCCTTTGGAATTTTTGTCCTGGATGGGGTGAACACCTGAGCACTGCCTCAGCAGCTCCAGCAGCTTTGCCATGTGCCAATGGTGACTTCTGAATTAAATCTCTTAAATACACAAACACAATCCCAGACTGCAGGGCCAGGCACCTCCAGAGCCTCATGCTCCAGGAAGGGATTATTGACCATTATTAATTAATTTGCCTCTGGACAGCAGCAGATGCAGGTAAAGAAGCAAATTGCAAGCCAGGGCTGCCTCCATGGAAGGAATAATAGCACGGCACAACCCCAAAAAAGCATGGAAAAGCATCACTTATCCAACCCTGCCCTGGGGATGCTCTTCCAAGCAGCAGGATGGGAGCTGCTTTCCGTAACTGGGGTGTGTGTGGTGGAGCAGGGACAAGCCCTGCTCCACCACACACTGGGAAGGTGAGAGTAGGCTTGGAGGCCCTGAGTTATCCCCTGGCCCAAGCTCCTGAGGTGTTCCCAAGACACGTCTGGGATCCTGCCTGTCTGCCAGAGCCAGCCCTGGGAGCCTCAGCTCTGCAGCACCTTCCCTTAATTACTTTTTTCATTCTAATTAGATCTGAGGGCAGGCTGAGGGGAGCCCTGGTTGCTGAATCCGTGCTCTGAGCACCCATTTTATACGAGAGGACTCCACCACCTGTCACTAACCCACCCCTCGAAGCCTTTGTGTCTTGCAGTTATCACCTGGGGCTGTTACCTCCTCACCCATCCCACAGCCCTCTGCTGGTTCTGCTGTCTCTCCCAGCAGGAATTAACACAACCCTCACGTGGCTTCCCCAAAAAATAACACGGAAACGCTCCCAACCCCACGCTCCACTCGATTCCAAGGATGCAGCTGCATTCTCCCTGGATGAGGGCCAGCAGTAAGGAACTTTCCTCTGGCTGCTCTCCTCCTCCCTGTAGAAAAGTCTTGGGGTGTTTGGGGCCTCAACAGCTCCACGAGGCCCCCAGGAAAGGTTCTCCACCCAGGGGACGCCTCTTCCCGGGGGTTTCTTGCTCACCAGAAATGAAGGACTCCCAAGAACATCCACGTGCTCACCTGCTCCAGCTGAGACCTCCTCCCTCCCTCCCTGCCCAGCCCGCGCTGCTGCCGGGGATTTACTGTCAATAAAACCACTGCAGAGAGCGACTCCTCATCTGGAGGAAGAGAAGGAGGAGGAGGGGGGAACAGCCACTTTGTCAGTGTCCTTCTCCCTTATCCCAGCAGCACATCCCTCTCCGGGCTCCATCAGGATGCTCATGGAGGGACAGCCAGCGAGGGGCAGCTGTGGGCCCGGCAAGGAGCGATGCCGGCTGCAGAGCAGAGCGGGAAAGGCAGAGCTGGTGCCAACTGGGAATGCCAATGCTGCTCTCCCAGCCTCGCAGCCAGGGCAGGGCTGTCCCTGAACCTGGCAAGGGGGGGCACTGGCTCAGGGGGTGTCCCTGTCCCCCAGCTCTGTTGCTCCCAGGTGCTCCCGAGCAGGTCCCGCTGTAAAACCCAGAGCTCCTGCTCGGTCAGGGGAGAGGATGCTCTGGGAAAGGACCAAACCGAGTGTGCCCAAGCCGTGGGATTTTGGGGACAGGGTACATGTGCCTCACCCTGCTGTATCCCTGAGTGCCCACGCTCCTGTTTGCTGCAGTTCAGGTGGGGACACCGTGCTGGGAAGGCACCTCTGGGCAGGGACACAGCTCATGCCAACCCTGAGGTCTGGCTGTCCCTTTCCAACATCACACTTGTAAAGGACATTGAAGCATCCTTTTCCATTTGACTGCAGCCACCTTACTGGGAGCAGTGGGTGGGCTCCTGCTGCAGCCTCCTCACCCCGAGCTGCTGCTGGGGGGGCTCAGCTTGGGTGACGAGGGCACCCCGCTCCCCGGGCAGTCACGGGGGCTCAGTTTGGGTGACGAGGGCACCCCGCTCCCCGGGCAGTCACGGGGGCTCAGTTTGGGTGACGAGGGCACCCCGCTCCCCGGGCAGTGACAGGGAGCAGCCGCAGGCAGTGGGAGATGTGCTGGCACTGGGGGGAGCTGGGCACTGCTGTGCCCCCTTGCTCTGCCCCGGGGAGGAGCAGAGCACCCGGTGCCTCCTGCCCCGGGAGCAGCCCGGGGACAGCGGCAGAAGGACGGCGCTGAGAAAGGGGCGGCGTGTCCTGAGCAGGGCGAGGGCCCAGCGCCTCCAGCAGGGTCAGTCCCTGTCATCGTGACACGAGTGACAGGCAGCAGAGCGGGGCTGCACGGGGTGAGCCCGGGGTGGACACTCGAGGACACGTGTGCCCCATGGCCAGAAAAGGGCTGGAAGCCACCGGTGTCCCCCAAAAGGATCGACCCCAGGGTGTCCAGCACCCGCCCCGGCGCTGGGGCCAGCACGGGTGAAGCCTGAAGGGCGGGGGAGGCCGCGGCAGGGGAGACTCGGGTCAGGGCTGTGGGATGGGGCCGGGGGGCTCCGGCGGAGCGAGGAGCGAGGAGCCCGAGCATCCCTGGAAGGCGCTGGGGGATGGGAGCGGCACACGCACACGCACACACACATTACCCACATGCACACGGCAGCAGCACCAACAGCCCCTGCCAGCGCCTGCAATCGCTGGAGCGCCGCTCCTGCGCCTCTCCCTCCTCCTCCTCCTCCTCCTCCTCCTCCTTCTCCTCCTCCTCCTCCTCCTCGCTGCCCACCGGCCTGCGGCACCCCTCACCCCTCCGCGGCCTCCGGCCCCACCAGCGCTCAGACAATGACTTCATGCGGATTATGCATCTGAAGAAATCACCAGCTCCCAGATAGCCACAGGGGGAGGTATCCATGTGTTTGGCAGGGAAGCAGCCTCCTGCTCGCCTTCCTTCTCCTCCTCTTATCTCCTCGCACACGGCAGCTGCCTCCTCTCCAGCGATGGTCGCCTGCGGTCCCCCCGCGCGGCGCTGAGCGAGGCCCCGGCGCATCCCCGCTCCCACGCTTGCACCAAGGTACCA
>WBNO01030914.1:85911-107850 GCA_013400575.1 Peucedramus taeniatus
GGCACAGCACCCCAATCCTGCCGTGGGATGGGGAGGGCAGGGAGGAGGTGGGAGGGGGGAAATGCAAGAGGCTGCATCCAAATAAATGTATTTATGTATATATATATATATATGCATGTCTGGGTGTATATATATATATATGTAGGCTTGGGGGCAAGAGCAGGGCACAGCGAAGCATCTGCCCCTCGCGGGCGCTGCCGGGCGCGTCCCTGCCCGGGGCTGCCGTGGGCTGGGCACCCACAGCACCCACGAGGCACCCACGGGCTCCCTTCTCGGCAGAGTGGCCACCCCGGGGTGCTGGCACTGACCATGATGGACCTGAAAGTGGACGAGGAGGAGGTGGACAGCGGGCAGCCGGTGAGCATCCAGGCCTTCGCCAGCAGCTCCACCCTGCACGGGCTCTCGCACATCTTCTCGTACGAGCGGCTGTCGCTGAAGCGCGTGGTCTGGGCTCTTTGCTTCCTGGGCTCGCTGGCGCTGCTGGCCCTCGTCTGCACCAACCGCATCCAGTACTACTTCCTGTACCCCCACGTCACCAAGCTGGACGAGGTGGCGGCCACCAGGCTCACCTTCCCCGCCGTCACCTTCTGCAACCTCAACGAGTTCCGCTTCAGCCGAGTGACCAAGAATGACCTGTACCACGCCGGCGAGCTCCTGGCCTTGCTCAATAACAGGTGGGTGCCGGCGCCTGGAGGTGGCCCCAGGTGACATCTCAGTCAGTCTGGATGCGGCCAAGAGCCACCAGGTCCTGCTGATGCTCCTGGGCTCCCACACTGGGCTGCCCCACGTGGCTCCAGTCCCATCCCCAGTGTGCAGCACATGCAGCAAGGCCAGGGCCACTCCCTGGGTTCCTGTGGGGCTGATCCAGCACAGCTGGCTCCAGTGCCATGTCTGGGTGCCATCCCATGCAGGGAGGCCGGGGTGCCAGCAGGTGAAGCCACTGACCCACCCCCCAGCATGGTGCCATTCCTTGGGCTGTGGAAGCCCCTCACTCGTGGCTGTGGTGGCTCCTTGGTGCTGCCAAGCCACTGTCAAGAGCCCGGTGCACTCCCTGCCCGTGCCAATGCCAAGGGGCTCCACTGCACCCCTCCTGCCCCAGGGAGGGGTTTTCAGGCATGACAGCAGAGCTGAGACCCAGCACATTCAGCCCCTGTCCCAGCAATGTCACCACCTCACCAGGACGCCACCAAAGGCACAGGGCAGGTGCCTGGGTGGCCTTAGCCAGGGCTGGTGCTGCTGGATCAGCAGTGGGACAAGTGGGATGGGTTTGGAAGGTGGCCACGGCCCAGCTTCTCCTCATCCATCCTTCTTCCACCCCTCGTGTGCCTCTGGGCCCCTTTGTGCTGTTGGATGCTCTGGAAATGCCACGCGCAAGGTGGGGCTGTGCTGAGCCCATGCAGGGGGCACTCCTGGGAACCCTAAGTGGCCTTAGCCAGTGGGAGCAGCCACCACAGCCAGGCCTGAGCCTCTTCCTGCTCTTTCCCCCAAGATACGAGATCCCAGACATCCAGACAGCCGATGAGAAGCAGCTGGAAATCCTGCAGGACAAGGCCAACTTCCGAAACTTCAAGCCCAAACCTTTCAACATGCTGGAGTTTTATGACCGGGCTGGCCACGACATCCGGGAGATGCTGCTGTCCTGCTTCTTCCGTGGGGAGCAATGCACCCCTGAAGACTTCAAAGTGGTGAGTGACCCGTGGGCCCTGCCCAGTGCCACCTTTCCCCCATGCAAGGAGGGCGTTTGCCCACCTGTAGCTGCTGCTGCCTCCTCCCAGCTCGGAAGGGACCGGCAGCACCGTCACCGAGGGGCTGCCGTTGGGTTTTGGAGGTCTGGGTTGTCCCCAGGAGCACGTGGGGCTCCGTACAGCTCCGTGGGCTGCTCCCACGTGGGCACAGCTCCCCGGGATCGTTTGGGCTCTGCAAAGCAGGGTTGTGCCGGGCTGGGAGCTGCCATGGTGAGGAGGCTCCAGTGGAAAAGCAGGGAGAACACGGATGGCCGAATCCCTTGGGAACACGGGTCCCAGTGGCTCCGTGCTGCGCCCTGCCATGGAGGTCGTTCTTGTGTTGGTGGATCCAGCACACAATAAAGCCTTTATCCCTTCTCTGCCTGGCCCCATCCAGCTGGGAACGGAACAGTGCCGACTATTCGGGTGCTGCCTACTCAATTCGGCAGCCGCTGCTCTTCCCGAGCAGCTCCGGCGTGGAGCCCCTGTCCCTGAGCTCTTCGGGGTCCCCATCCTCGTCACCAGCCCAGGGATGTCCCCCTCTGTCCCACGCTGAGCACGGCCGGGCGCGTGCAGAGCCCAGGTCCCGGCGCAGTTCGGGTGATTTTAATCCTCGGCATTAAATTCCCGTCATGGGCTCTTTCCACGAGCAGGTGTCTGTTGTCAGCCATGAGGCGTTTTGTTTGTTAAATGGAGGCACGTTGAGCCCGGAGGGGGCTGGATCCCCTCCAGCAGGGCCGGCGAGCGGGGCCAGCTCCAGCCCGTGCCCGGCTCTTCCCAGGGCACGGCCGCGTTTTCTGTGCCCAACCATCCTCAGGGAGCTTCATCCCAGCTCCCTCCCTTCATCTCTGGGGTTCCAAATCCCTGTGTTCTGCATCCCCTTCAACTGGCAAAAGCCAAACAAGCTTGCAGCTGGTTTGTTATTCCTGCCTGGATTATTCCTTGCGAGCAGGTTGGGATGATTGAATGGATTTGATTAGAGGAAGCTGCATCTCTGCTGCATCTCTGCTGCTCTTCGGGGTCCCCTTGCAGCCTGGCACGGGGAGGTCTGTGTGTGGTGGGGCTGGGATGGGGTCTTGGCACTCTCAGGAGCTTGTAGGGGATTGTCTCAGCAGCAAATCCCTGCTGCTCCCTGCAGGGGCTGAGCTGGGCTCGGTGCTGCTCTGGGCCTGGTGGCCCCGGCTGGGCTGGGGGTGCTGGGGGCCAGCACCTGGGCTTGCACCATCAGCCCACGCTGCCCCACCTTCCCTCACAGGGGCTGGGTCCCCTCTGCACTTTGGGAAGCCCCTTCAGTGTCCAGGGACGTTTCTGCATCCAGGGCTGGCCCTGTTCTCTCACTGACCCAGAGGGATCTGCCAGGGGGAGCTTGGGGGCTGCCCAGACCCCACAGCCTGGGGCAGACGGGGACAGCCTGGGGATCAGTGGGGACAGCCTGGGGGTCAGTGGGGACAGCCTGGGGATCAGTGGGGACAGCCTGGGGCAGATGGGGACAGCCTGGGGATCAGTGGGGACAGCCTGGGGCAGATGGGGACAGCCTGGGGATCAGTGGGGACAGCCTGGGGCAGATGGGGACAGCCTGGGGATCAGTGGGGACAGCCTGGGGCAGATGGGGACAGCCTGGGGATCAGTGGGGACAGCCTGGGGCAGATGGGGACAGCCTGGGGATCAGTGGGGACAGCCTGGGGCAGATGGGGACAGCCTGGGGATCAGTGGGGACAGCCTGGGGCAGATGGGGACAGCCTGGGGATCAGTGGGGACAGCCTGGGGCAGATGGGGACAGCCTGGGGATCAGTGGGGACAGCCTGGGGCAGATGGGGACAGCCTGGGGATCAGTGGGGACAGCCTGGGGCAGATGGGGACAGCCTGGGGATCAGTGGGGACAGCCTGGGGCAGATGGGGACAGCCTGGGGATCAGTGGGGACAGCCTGGGGCAGATGGGGACAGCCTGGGGATCAGTGGGGACAGCCTGGGGCAGATGGGGACAGCCTGGGGATCAGTGGGGACAGCCTGGGACAGATGGGGACAGCCTGGGGGTCAGTGGGGACAGCCGGGGGTCCCGGGCCCGGCCGGGGGGCGATGCTGGTGCCGGCACAGGCAGCTCCGGGGCCCGGACACGCCGCGGTGCCGCCTTATCTGCGCCGCCTTATCTGTCCCCGGCAGAAGGGAGGGCTCGGGGCAGCCGCGGCGAATGTAAATGAGGGGCTGCCGGAGCAGAAATACCTGGGGTGAGAGGAGGCAGAGCAGGAGCCGCCTCCTGCCGAGTCCCCCCGCTCGCTGCCGGGCTGGGGGAGCAGCGGCACCGGAGCAGGGACCCCCCCGTGCTGGGGGCACTGCCCGTGTGCCCCCCAAACACCCACCCGGAGCAGCCGGGGGGGGCTGCGGGCTGGTCTCGCCCCCCAGGTCCGCCCAGAGCGTCACCTGCAGCCGGGACAGGGTCCCTGGCACAGGGGGCTCGTGCTGGGCGCCGTGGAGAAGCCCATCCTGGGATGGTTTGAGCTCTTCCCACCTCTTCTTTCATCCTAATTAATTTATTAGGATTTATAAGTCATCAGCAGCCACCTCGGGGGTCCTGGCATTGCTCATCCCCCTCCGTGTGCCCCCCAGCTGTGTGCAGGGTACAGGGACACTCCGGTGGAGCTGAGCAGGCTCAGGCTCATCCCAAACTGCAGAGTGAACCCTCTAAACAGACCAGGGGGGACCATTGGCCCTCCCCAGCTCTGTCCTGGCTCCTCACAGCCCCTCCAGCACCAGGGCAGTGTTTGGTGCCCACCAGAGCCCCCCCTGCAGCAGCCCAGACAGGGACAAGGATGCACAGGGACGTGGCCTGATCTCCTCCCCAAAATCCTGGCATGACCTGAAAGCCTGGAGAGGCAAACACAAAGCTGAGGGGCAAGTCTTGACCTCCCTCAGGACATGGCCCTGAGGGACACGGGCTGAGATGTCCCCACCCCCAGGGCTGTGCCCAGAGCCCCACACAGGGGTGGGACAGGCAGGGGATGGACACATTTTCCTTTGCAGGAGGGGGCTCGCCCTCGCTCTCGCCCTTTTCGGGGCCACGCTCCCTGGCACCCTCATTAGCTGCACGGATCAATGTTTCACTATTCCTTCATTATTTATGAGCTGGAGTCCTCCCTCCCCTGCGGGAGCTCTCAGCTCCCCCCGCTCGCTCTTCCTCCCCTCCCTGCGAGGTTCCCCGGGGCCTCGCACATCCACAGGGATCGGAGAGGCCCACCAGCCCCATCCCTGGGCTCTAAATCCCAGGGAAAAAGGAGAAGCGCAGTCAATGAGCTTCCTCTGCACACCCAGGATGGGAATTGTGGCTGCACGGAACCTCAGGAAGGTTCCCGGTGCTTGGGAAGCCCCTTTGGGTGGTGGGTGCAGCCTGGGGGGACAGGAGTGGCTGTGCCCGGGGTGGCACAATGTGCATTTGCAGCTTTTCCTTCTCACACCCTGTGAACCCATCCCGGGGAGGGCCCCACCCCGAGCTCCCTGTCCTGCCCCGGGGCACGGTGGCTGAGCCAGGAGCCCTGGGCAGGGCGCATGGGACAGCCTGGGTGAGCTGGAGAGGATTAAGACCTCTGGACCGTTTCCATGAGGCTCCAGGGCTGAGCTGGCACTAGGGAGAATTGAGTTTGACGTGGAGATCATGCCGCTGCCTTTTGCATTGGATTCTGCATCCTCTGCCCTGGAAACACCGGGTGCACAGAGCCAGAGCCGGGGAGGGAGCGGGAAGGGTCTGCAGCAGTCCCAGCAAACCCCAACCACACTCGTCCTCTCCTCCTTCCTCCCATCTCCGGGGCAGTGCAGGAGCTCCCGTGATGGAGAACAGATCCTGCTCCCCACAGCACCCCAGTGCTCCCTGCTGAGCCTCCCCACCCTCCTCCTGACCCCACTGCGCCTCGGTGAACCCCACTAGACACCTCTGGATCCTGCTGCACCCCTCAGACTCTGCTAAACCCAGTGAGTGCCCCTCTGCACCCCCAAAACCTCTTTGCACCCCTGGCAAAGAGGGTGGGCTCCCTGCTCAGCCCACAGCCCACCCCGCTCCAGCTGGGGGTGTTGGAGCTCTGCTCCTGCCCCTCGGGAACACGGCAGCTTCTCCCCCTGAAAAAAACCCCTTGTGTGGGTCAAAGCTGCCCCGTTGGTGGGTGCTGGGGTGCCCTGCAGCACCCGTGGGATCTCGGAGGGATGGGCACAGTAGGACACGCTCAGGGGTGCTCAGGCGGGGGTGCTGCTGCTCCCCTGCTCCCCCTGGCTCTCACCCCTGCAGGATCCAGGCCCCAGCCCCTTCCAGGGGACCCCAAATGCAGGCCTGGCCCCCCGTGGCCCCCCACGGCAGTCACAAGGCCGGAGCCCCGCAGCGAGCGGAGCATCCCCGCGGTGCAGCGTTAGTGGATAATCACGGAGCCGGAGTGAGAAGCATCTCCAACACAGCTGGAGAGACCGGGCGCGGGAATTACTGATACCCAGACATTTCCTGGAGCTTTTGACAGTTAATAAACAAACCGCATGGGTCCATCTGGCTCTGGAAAAACAACTTGGGGACAGCGTGTGGGCACCAGGCGCGGCCGCTGGCCCCAGACAGTCCCGTCCTGGTTTGGGGCTGGTTCCCAGCAGCATTCCGAGCCCCGGCAGATCCCAGCGGAGCCGGTGCATTTACAAATTCTGTAAGACATTCGAGTGATTTATGCAAATCACCTTTTAAAGCGGCACACAGGCTCCTAAATAACTTATAAGCGTTGGAAACTGCTGGCACGGATCCGTTGTTTCTGAGCACTGATTCACCTCGGGCATCCCGGTGGCGTCCCCAGGGGCCCGGCTGAGCATCCTCACCTGGATCACCGGCAAACTCCGCCCGGCTCTTCCTCACACCGGCCTCTCTCCAGCCGAGCAGCAGCAGGGTTTGACCCCCGGGGTGGCCCCGTTTTCCGGACGAATGAAGCGAATCCCGCGGGACACGGGCGAGATAATCGGAGGTGACGGAGCAGAGGAGCCGCCGCGCACGGGACCGCAGCCGCTTGCTGGTGGTGACTCGGCTCTCCCGGGAAGCGCAGCGGGTTGGGAGTGCCCCAGCTCTGTTGTCTGCTCGGCAGCTCGGAGATTTTCCCGTATCGCTGTATTTTGCTCACAGCAAATCATCCGGAAAGCAGCCGTGAGCTGTTTCGCCCTCGGGCAGGGAGCAGAGACACTCAGGCGTTGCTCCTCGGCTGCCTCCTTGTCCCAGCTTCACCCAGGCATTCCCAGGCCTGGTCAGGCAGAACAGGGGAGCCCTCGGCTGTGGCTTTGCTCATCCCACACTGACACGGATGTGGATGGGAACTCTTGTGGGAAGTTGGCTGCTCTTCACTCTCCCTTTGCACCAGGACAGCGACAGCGCGGCCCCGGCACCACCGAGCCCTCCACGACTGATCCTGGCCAAGATGGGGCAGAAGAGGATCAGGAACAAGAGGGACGAGAACCCAGCCCTGGCGTGGCACGGTGAGAGGCCACCACGTGCCTGCACACCACAGCCACTTCATTAGAGCTGTGAATGGCACATCCAGCACCTGAACCCCAGAGCTCTGGAAAATGGTGGGATTAGAGGAGAAGGACTTGTGGGATCAGGATCAGGCTCAGCTCATTTAGTCCCTGGCTCTGCCCCAGCAGCACCCCCTGCACAGCAGCACCGTGCACACCCGGAGGGGTCACACACCCCCAAAGCTCTACACACACCCAGAGGGGTCACACTCACAAAAAGCACCTTGCACGTGTGGAGATGTCACACCCCAAAGCACTTTGCACACCCGGAGGCGCCACACACACCCAGAGGTGTCATGCCAAGAGCTCAGAGCATCTCAGCTTCACCTCTGGCCAATCCCGTTCCTCTCACAATGCCTTTGCACATAAAGACTCATTAACAAATGAATTATTAATGATTATTAATAAGCTGTAATGGCATCTGTGGCTGCTGGAGGAGATGAGGAGGCTTTCGAGTGGTATTGGACCGCAGTGGAGGTGAGGATTTCACGGCTGAGGACAGGGCACGTGTGTCCCAGGGGATGCACAGGCTGGAAGCACAGCCCTGGACAGCACAGCAGATGAGGGGGTCCAAGCTGTTCCCCTCAGCCTCCCTTTGGTGTTTCTCCCAACCCCGGGCTGGGCAATAGCAAGGAGCTCTCTTGGGTTCCAAAGGACCTGCCCAGGAACCTCCTGGTGCCATTCTCTCTTCTCTCCCTGATATCAAGTGGGGAGAAGCCAGGCTGGAGGGGGCAGATCCCCTGAGCCTCTGGAGCCACAGATCTCCACAGGGAGAGCAGGAAATTAACTGTCTCATGGCTTTTTTGCCTCAGTTTAATTTCTCTGGCATTTTAGAGCCACCTGTGTTTTATCGCCTGTGGAGCTTGGCCGGGGCTCCCAAGGCAACGCTGCAATTCCTGCTCCAGCCAGGGTTCAAGGAGCTCCTCACCAGCTCTTATTTATTTATACAGCCCTGACACTTGGATATTATAACCAATTATTTATTTTTGGAGGGTTTTTTTCTGTTTGGAGGCTTTGGTGTGTTTGCATCCAGGCTCTCAGCCCAAGGACAGAGCTGGGGCAGGGTGTTCCCACCCACTCTGTGATTTATCAGGGATTTTAAATCCTTGCTCTCCTGGCAGGGACAGGAAGACCCTTCCAGAGCCACCACATGCCAGGGCTGTGTGACTGCTCTGTTTGGATTAGATTAGATTTGAAAAGCGTGATACGTGCGGAGCGAGCACAGCAAGGAAACCAGACCGGAACACCGTGGGCTTTTCCCCCCTCCAATAAAAGCGCCGGCTCGAATCTGCCTGCGTGAACTGTCTGAGTGGTTGTGAAGGATGTCGGAAAAAATCGCAACCTGCTTACGGCTGATTCGTGATGGGCAGGAAACACGGGAAGGCGTTGGGATGAGGGTCCGCGGGAATAATCCGGGATGCGCAGGAATTAGCGACACCTCGGCGGCATCCTCCGCATCCTGGCAGAGTCCTGGCGACCCCTGCACGGCGCAAGGGGCACTGCCCGCGGGTGAATCACCGGGAAGCTTCAGCGCTACAAACAGGTTCAATCCTAGGAGCGTTAACAGATCCTGGAGAGGAGGATGCGGCGGCTCGGAGCCGGCACGGCGGATCACAGCCGGGACACGCTGGGCTGCCCACGGAGCTGCGGGGGGGTCCCGGCTGAGCCCCCCGAGAGTGGCTGCAGGTGGCCTCAGGGCCCGGGGCAGCAGCACCGGCACCCGGCAGGGCTGGCTGGGAAGAGCTTGCCCAGGAAAGCTTTGAAAGATTAATAGAGTTTAAATGGAAGCGTTTGGAGAGGAGATAAGGCTCATCTGATATGAAATCATATGGAACAACGGGATCCAGGGAGGCCCTGGCTCTATAATGAAGTCCACTTAGCACATTACTCACCATAATGTGCTTTTTATTAAAGTCCTGTGCTGCAGGTGCTGAGTCTGCAGCCGGGACCGCGGGGCTGGAATGGCACAGGCACCTGGAGTACCGGACCCTGCCGCCAGCAGCAGCCGGGATGCGGCGTGGAAAAGGCACCTTCGGCTTCCTGTTCCCCACCCCCTGTTTGATCCGGGGACGCGACTCTGGCATCACCGAGCCCGCGGCTGGGGCTGGTGGGCCTGCAGGGACGGGGTGGAGAGGAGGCGGAGGTGGGGAATAATACAGAGGAAAAACTCCTTTTTAATCATCAATTTTTCTGCATTAGAATGTGACATGCTAATCCACTGTGAAGCGTCTAATCTGGGGGATAAAGGGCCGGATAACACAAGCTGCGCCCGGCTTGGCTGGTGGAGCGAGCCGAGGCAAGGTGGCAGCATCTGATAAAGGGTGCAGGATTAGTCCCGGCACAGATCCCGCCTGCCCGGGCAATCCCACCTTGCTTGGCTGCCTCTGCTCTGTCTCTCGCCAGGGTCAGGGAAGGATCTGCAGCCCTGGAGCCGTCCCAGAGCGGCTCATCCCGCCCGGAGCTGCCGTGGCAGCGCTGCCGGCGCCTCCACCACCATCTTGGCAGCTCTGGGAGCTCCAAAGCACATCCCCGGGCCAAGACACGTGGAAAAACTCATTTCTCTTCCTTCCGATTGGCACACCCGGGTGCGTGGTGGGTGCAGGACAGCCCAGCCGTGGGGTCTCCATCTGCCCCAAATGTCCACCCCCACGTGCTGCTTTGGCTGCCTCATCCCAGCCCTCATCCCATCCCTTCCTAGCAGCCAGCTCCGACCTCCAGGCACCCCCAGGGATGACGTGGGCAGTTCAGCCCCGGCTCAGCCAGTCTTTGGCAGGGACGGGCAGTCACAAAACCGAGCGGGTCCGGCTCCCGGGGCGCTTTCGGCGACAGCCTCCCCGGGGCTCGGAGACCTGGGATAACAGAGCTTGCAATGTTGTTTTCTCCTCGCCTCCTCGGGGATTGGTTTATCTCTATGAATAACTCCATCCCGGCTTTGATCTCCTCTGCCATTAAAGCGTGACAGGCTGTGAAATGTGCTGTTGCTGCCGTCAAATCCCGCTCCCGCTTCCCCCCCGCCGCCTCCGTGCTCCCCCGCTCCGGGAAACCTCCTTTCCCAGGCCCGTGAGGAGCTGCAGAGCAGCGAGCGGGGCCGAACCTCCCCGGGACAGTGGCCAAATACGGTGCTGGAGGCAGGAAAAACCCATCTCCTCCTCCCATCCCACACCTCTCACCGGGGCGGGGAGGAGGGCACGGAGCATCCCCGGTCCCAGCGCCGGCTCGGGTGTGGCGGCATCACCCCAGCGCCCGCCACGGGGGCTGATGTCACGGCTAATTATAGCATCCCCCGTCCCTCGCCCCCGCCAAAGCTTTACCTGAGAGAGGGTAAAAATAACTCCCGGCGAGGGAGGAGCTGGAACGAGCCCAAGGACTCCTCCAGCATCTCCAAAACTCGCACAAAGCAGGACGGCACCCCCCTGTTTGCAGCACACGGCCGCGCTTTGTCCCCAGTCTGGGGGTCAGGACGCGCTCCCCTCGGCGCTGGTGCCACCGAGCTCCAGGCTGCGGCTCTCCCCGGTCACCTTCACCCCGGCTCGGGTGTCGGCGCTGGGACAGGTGGCGGTAACCGGAGCCGGGCCCTGCTGCTGGGAACCAGCCCCGGCGCACCCCGCGAGCTGGTTAAGCAGAGCGAAGCAGGTTAATGGCCCCAGCCGATGATGGAATGTTTTCATTACAGCATCTCTCTCTCTCCCTGCTGCAATCGCTCCCAAGAAGACACATTAAACCTCCCCGCGCCGAGGGAGCGGATCCGCCCCTCGCTCGCACCATCAGGGACTGGCTGATGGCCCCGGGCAGCGCCGCTCACCTGTCCGAGCCCTGCCGGGGCTAAACAACCCCCTCGACCTGCAGTTCCTTAATTCCATTTCCCTTCTGCTCTGCCCCCCAACATCCATGGCACAGGAACCCAGTGCCAGAGCTGGGAGCAGCAGAAATCCCAACCCCAAACCCAGATAGCTCCTACCTGCTCCTCCCTGTCCCGAGCATCCTCCATGGCAGCCTGGGTGGGATCAGCCCAGTGTGTTCCCAGCCTGCTCCCACAGGGCTGAGCCAGCCCAGCTCTCCCAAACCCCCTGCCAGGAGCAGCCCCGATGCTGTTACAGCCCTGCCCTGCAGCTGCAGCTCATCCCCACCACAGGCACAGGGCACCTGTGACGTGGCCCCCCTGTCCTGGTGGCTCCCAGCCACCCAATCCACCTTCCTGACTCTTTCTTAGGAAGAGTTTTCATCTCAGATCCTCTGGGATGCTCCAAAAGGAGCAACCTTGAACTTGGCCTGATGAAATTTCATCCCGTGGCTCTGGTGCTCGTCCCCAAGGTCATCCACTCTTTCTCCCAGGTCCCCAAGTGGCACTTGCCAGTGTCCCTCTTCTACAAGGGCCCTATTGAAGGGAATATTGAGCTCGGGGAGCCCCAGCACGGGACACCCCAGTGTCACCTCATGGATCAGTGCCCCTGGCAGGGATCCCCAGCGCTTGTTCCATCGGCATCACCTGCCCAGGAGTCTCAGATAACTCTGCTGGCATCAGATCAGATTTTTACTGAGTTCCTGACTGATTTATTCTCCCTGTTTGCGGTGTCCATGGGCACTGGGATGTGCTCAGGGACTGGAACCCCGCAGGGTGCAAGGGCCAGGAGACACAGCAGCTGAACTGAGGGGCTGGGAGCTTCTCCCACCCAGGCACCAGCCCAAAGCTCCCATCCAGCCCTGCACATCCAAGTGCTGCCAGATTTAGATTCTCCCCCGGTGCCGGGATGGGGATGGAGATTGCTCTGTGGTCTCTGGATGCTTTTATGAAGTGCTGAGTACAGGAAAACTGCAAACCACGAGAAGGGGCTGTGCTGCTGCAGAGAGGAGACGCCCGTGCTCCCGGCAGCTCCATCCCAGCATCCTGCACCAGAGCTGCTCCCTGGGACCCCCAGCCCGGCCAGTTCAGCAGCACAAGGCCTGGAGCCATTCCTTGAGGGAAGAGCTGGCTCCCTGTGCCCCACTGGGATCTGAAGCACGAGGTGACGTGCCCAGCACTGACTGAGCTCTGCAGAAGGACTCAGTAACTGGACAGCACCCAAATCCTGCCAAGACCAACCCTGCTCAGAGGAGGATGGACCTCACCCCACTGGGAATGTTGGATTTGCTGGATTCTCAGGTGCACACGCTGGTGCCCTGCGGCACACGGGGATGAGCCTGCAGGGATGGGCACTGCCAGGGCAGGAGGAGCATCCTAGGAGCCTGAGGACACCACAGCATCCTTCCCCCAACCTGGACCACCACTGAACCAAGACAGGGTCACAGGCATTTTGGGAAAACCTCTGGCTCCAGCGTCCCTGGAGATGAGTGCAGAGAGCCTGGCATACGGCAGCTCTGGAGACAGCCGGGGACCCAGCAGGGAGGGCCTGGGCCTGGCTGGAGCAGCTGCTCGGGCTGCCAGGGCCAGACCACGCAAGGATGGAGGGCACGGCGTGGGGATGCAGGACCTGCACACCTGCACACTCTGTGTGCCCCTCGGCCTGGCAGCCCCTCGGGACCCCAGGCAGCGCTGGGAGCTCCCACGGCGCTCCTGGAGCTGGTCATGTCTCTGCTCCAGTGATGTCTCTGCTCCGGTGATGTCTCTGCTCTGTCCTGGCAGCCGGAGCCGGCCGGTCCCGGGAGGCCCGGGGAGCCCGCGGAACCGCCCCTTGCTCCTCCTCCCCTCCTGCTCCTGATATACCCTCCTGGCTCCGGCCTCTCCGAGCATCCCTCTGCTCCTCTCCCTCTCTCCTGCTCACCTCACTCCTTTTCCCTTCTCCATTTCTCCTCTCTGGACTTGCCCCTTCCCCCTCCCCTGCTCTCCCCAGCCCCTCTCTGCTGAGGAACTGACTGAAGACCCCCAGGCTGGGGCAGGGCAGGGGCCAAGACCCCCACACCAGAGCCAGGACTCCACACTAAAGCTGGGACCCGCAGGCTGGGCAATGCCTCTCCAGATATTCTGCACCATCTCCTTCTCCAGTGAGGAAGCACCAGAAGACGCCACAGCCCCTGGGAAGGGAGAAGATGAAGCAGACGAGTTCCTATATGGGCAGGAGGAGGATGAAGAGGACGAGGAGGACGCAGGGGCAACCACAGACTTCGTGGCCTTTGCCAGCAGCTGCACCATGCACGGGCTGAGCCACATCTTCGTGGAGGGCAGCCTGGGCGCCCGGCAGGCGCTGTGGGCACTGGCCTTCCTCCTCTCCCTCTCCGTCTTCCTCTACCAGGTGGCCGACCGCATCGCCTACTACCTGGAGTACCACCACGTCACGCTGCTCAGCGAGGAGGACAGCCCCGAGATGACCTTCCCCGCCGTCACCTTCTGCAACATCAACCGTGTGCGGCTCTCGCAGCTCAGCCACGAGGACTTGCTCTACCTGGCCCCTCTGGTCGACTACGAGCCTGGGATGGAGCTGGGCTTCACCCCGGCCCGGCCCGGCCCCTGGGAGGAGGACGAGCCCCTAAATTTGTACGGGTTTTTTAACCGCACTTGCCACCAGCTGGAGGACATGCTGCTGAGCTGCAGCTACCGCGGCCAGCGCTGCGGCCCCGGGGACTTTGCGCCGGTGAGTAGCCCCGGGGTGGCCCCGCACGGGGAGCAGCTCCGGAGCTGATCGGTGTCGGATCAGGCACGGCAGGTGACGCTGCCCTTGGAGCTTGCTTAGGGACAGGCTGATATTTCATCCCCATCTGCCAGAGCTGGGGACGGCACCGGCTGGGGAGATGCTCTGGTGGGATGTCGAGCATACCCCTGAGGCTGTGTTTGCCTGGCACCTCCATCCTGGTGCCATCAGGGCTTGTGGGGCACCATGTGGTGCGAGCCCACTGCCCTCACATGCCCCTTGCCCAGGCTGGCAGCAGCTCCGTGGTGTTGGGGCCGTGCCGGCTGCCGGAGGCAAGAGCTGCAATGGCCAAGGAGGGATGGGGGGGTCCAGGATCCCATCCAGCCCCATCCTCTGCAGGGATGGAGGAGAGCTTGGAGGAGGCATTGGTGCAGGCATCAGGCTGAGTGCCACCACCTTGGAGAGCCACAGCTGCCGTGGGCTCTCTGGGGCTGGAAATCTGCAGTGTCTCCCCCGAGTCCATCCCTGTGGGAACATCCCCTCCTCCACCAGGGCCAGGATGAACAGTTCCAACACTGAGAGATCCCACGGGTCAGGACCCCGGGTCGGACCATGCCCAGGCTGTGATGGCTGAGTTTTGGGGTTGGGGACACTCTTCTGGCTCCGTGCTGTGGCTCCACACAGAGGGGCCTCAGCCTCAGCCCCGTGTCCTCTCCTGCAGGTCTTTACCCGCTACGGGAAGTGCTACACCTTCAACGCGGGGCAGGACGGGAAGCCCCGGCTCATCACCATGAAGGGGGGCACTGGCAACGGCCTGGAGATCATGCTGGACATCCAGCAGGACGAGTACCTGCCAGTGTGGGGGGAAACAGGTAACCCACTGCCCACTCAGTCACCGCCAGCTCCTGGGGTGCTGCCCAGCCCCTTCCCAGCTCCCCAGCCCCTTCCCAGCTCCCCAGACCACAGATCCACATCCCTGAGGCTCCCTTCTCTTCCCTCCTTCCATTTCTCATCACTTCTGGTCTTTCCTTTCCCTTTTCCTCCTTGTCTTTGCTCTNCCTTCCCAGGCCCTTCCCAACTCCCCAGCCCCTTCCCAGCTCCCCAGACCACAGATCCACATCCCTGAGGCTCCCTTCTCTTCCCTCCTTCCATTTCTCATCACTTCTGGTCTTTCCTTTCCCTTTTCCTCCTTGTCTTTGCTCTTTGCCATGGCAACTCCCCATCGTTTAGACACGCAGCCATCACTTGTTTATAAATAGAGTCAAATACTTTCCCTGCCACACTCCTGGGTGTGGAGCAGGGGGGTCGGGGCAGAGGGGGCAAGGACATGGTGCAGCAAACAGATGGACAGATGGATGGACACGTGGCTGAATGACTTGGCCCAGGGGGAGAGTGGGAGGCAGAAGTTGTAGTTCCTCTCACAGCAGGCTCGGCTGTCCCCTTGGAGCAGGGACAATGCTGTGCTCACCCCACCTCTCTCTGCCACAGATGAGACCTCGTTCGAAGCCGGGATCAAGGTGCAGATTCACAGCCAGGACGAGCCCCCTCTGATCGACCAGCTGGGCTTCGGGGTGGCTCCCGGCTTCCAGACCTTCGTGTCCTGCCAGGAGCAGCGGGTAGGAACTGGGCAGGTGTGGGATGTCCCCTCCCACCCTGTGCTGCGGGAGCAGAGCCTCCTCGCTGTGCTCCTGTCCCCACGCTGGATGGAGAGGAGGACCCAGTCCTGGGGACCAATGCCACGAGGGTGTCTGTGACACCTACCCTGAGAGAGGGGGTTCTCTCCTCACTCCTGGCTTCTCTCCCCTTCCAGCTCATCTACCTGCCTCCTCCCTGGGGCGACTGCAAGGCTGTGGCGGGCGACTCGGAGTTCTACGACACCTACAGCATCACGGCGTGTCGGATCGACTGCGAGACGCGGTACCTGGTGGAGAACTGCAACTGCCGCATGGTGCACATGCCAGGTGAGCCCCGTGCCTGGCCTAGCCCCGGCCCAGCCTCCAGCGTGGTCTCCTGGAACACCTGGAACACCTGGAACACCTGCTCTGTGTCTCCCCAGGCGATGCCCCTTACTGCACCCCGGAGCAGTACAAGGAGTGCGCGGATCCAGCCTTAGGTGAGGCTGCCCAGCCCCGCGGGTGGGACAGAGCCGTGGCCTTGGGTTTCTCCATCTCGCCATCGCCCTCTCTCCCTGCACAGATTTCCTGGTGGAGAAGGACAATGAGTACTGCATCTGCGAGATGCCCTGCAACATGACCCGCTACGGCAAAGAGCTCTCCATGGTCAAGATCCCCAGCAAGGCCTCGGCCAAGTACCTGGCCAAGAAGTACAACAAGTCGGAGCAGTACATCGGGTAAGGCGCCGTGGCTGCGGTGGTGGGGCAGGGTCTGGTTCTTTCAACCCAAACCTCAGCCCGATGCCACTTCTGTCCTGCACAGGGAGAACATTCTGGTGCTGGATATCTTTTTTGAAGCCCTGAACTATGAGACGATTGAGCAGAAGAAGGCGTATGAGGTGGCGGGCTTGCTGGGTAAGTGTTGGTGGCTGTGGGGAGCCCTGGGACTGTCCCCAGCCAGAGTCCCCCAGCGAGGCGGCCTCGTGCTGGCCCTGTCACCACGGCCCATTCCCAAGGCACCGGGATGTGCCAACAGCACAGACATGGAGCAGGGCACCCCACTGCCATGACCGGGCACCAGCCACAGCAGTGACAAGTTCTGCCCCTTTCTCTGCTCCCTCTGCCACCCAACTCTGGACTCAGGCCACCCTGATGGCTTCCCTCTCCTCTGCAGGTGACATTGGAGGGCAGATGGGACTGTTCATTGGGGCCAGCATCCTCACAGTGCTGGAGCTATTCGACTACGCCTATGAGGTGAGTGTCTCCTCCATCCATCCCACGGCTGTACTCCTGTGGGACGTGTGGAAGGGCCACCCATGAGCCCCACGGTGCTGAAACGTGGCTCTGGCAGGTGATAAAGCACCGGCTGTGCCGGCGGGGCAAGTGCCGCAAGAACCACAAGAGGAACAACACAGACAAGGGCGTCGCGCTGAGCATGGACGACGTCAAGCGCCACGTGAGTGTGGGGCACAGCACGGTCCCCTCCTGCCTGTCCCCTCCTGCCTGTCCCCTCCTGCTTGTCCTCTCCTGTTTGTCCCCTCCTGCCTGTCCCCTCCTGCTTGTCCTCTCCTGTCTGTCCCCTCCTGTCTGTCCCCTCCTGTCTGTCCCCTCCTGCTTGTCCCCTCCTGCCTGTCCCCTCCTGCCTGTCCCCTCCTGCTTGTCCTCTCCTGTTTGTCCCCTCCTGTCTGTCCCCTCCTGCTTGTCCCCTCCTGTCTGTCCCCTCCTGCAGCTCGGGGGCTGCCCGAGAGGTGACGTGGGGTGGGGAGTCACCATTTTGGGGAGCCCCTGGGAAAGGAGCAGAGGGCCCAGGCAGAGATGCTGTGGAGGGATGGCTCTGGGTCTCTGCAAGGACCTGGATGGAAGCAGCAGCCCCAACATCCCGTTTATCCTGCAGAATCCCTGTGAAAGCATACGGGGGCACCCAGCAGGCATGACGTACGCAGCCAACATCCTACCTCACCACCCGGCCCGGGGCACCTTTGAGGACTTCACCTGCTAACCGACGTTTGGATGTACAACCTGAGCTACCAAAGCCCTGCGAGAGCTGCCCTTCTCCCCGCCAGCGCCAGCGGAGAGACACATCTAGGGGGCCTTTGCTCCTCGGCACGGTGGGACACGGACAAGAGCGACGGCCTCGGATTTCGGGGCGGGCAGTGGGGTCGGGCAACGCCAGACCCCGGCGCAGCCCCCGTGGCAGCTGCTCTGCGCCTGCCCTGCTCCTTCAGAGACTCCAGGATGCTCCAGCCCGGCCGTCCCGCGGAGCGGGAGCGACACGCACAGTGGGCCAGGGCACGGGCCTGCCCCGGCTCCCCCTTGGCTCCCCTCGGCCTTTTTAACTAAAACCCAGAAGCCAAGAAGAAGCAGCCGTTCGGCCGCAGTCTCCATCCACAGCCCTGTCCGTCTGTCCTCCGTCGTCTCCATGCTCATCCTACTCCAACGCCTTGGCCGTGCCTGCCGGGCCCCCTGTGCCTGGTGGGGGATCATTGGGGAGCCCCTGGCGTGCCTGGCACAGGGCAGCAGGCCAAGGGTCCCCAGAGAGCGCCTCCATCCCCCGGGACCGCAGCCCCGGCTCGCCCGGGCGCTCCCGGCACGAAGACGCGGCACCTCCACCTGTCCAGAACGTCTTCCTTGGCCCCTGCCCCGGGAGCAGCCCCGGGAGCACCGGAGGAGGCTCAGCTGGGAGGTGCCACCTCAGCTCTGAGGACACCGGGCACTGTCCCTCCTTGCCCACCCTTCCCGGGCTCTGGCAGCCTGGCCAGTTCCAGCCCTGCCCTGCGCTCCCTCCCATCCACGGGGAACCCTGTGGCCCCAGACCCAGCCATCCTCGGGGGGAAAGGCACAGGGAAACCCCTGGCCCCATTTGTCCCCAGCCGGGGACACCCCCTTGGCACCACCGTGGCTGGGCAGGCACCGGAGCCCCAAACCCCCAGGGATTCACAAACCCCGGGGGGTTTGGGGTGTCTGTGGGTTCCCAGGGCCACCACTGCCCCTCCCTGGCCCAGCCCTGCCCTGGCCAGGGTCCGTGGCCCCCCAGGCCTGTCAGAGCCCACCAGTCCCCTCCCGGGTCCCCATTTGGCCCCCCAGCCCGTCTCCCAGCCCCCAGGCCAGAGCCCTCCCCGGGCCCAAGTGCTACTTATCTTTAAGAGCTTTTGCAATAAGTCTTTTTAGTAATTTTGTTTTGTTTTTTTTTTCTAAACTGCAGTTTTGGCTTTTTATTCTTGTCATTTTTTATTCTTATTATTTGCTTCCTGACCAAAATTAGGAACTGGGGGTCAGTCCTTTGTATCCAGCGATCACCCAAAGACGACGGGTCGGCCACATCCATAAATTTTCTTATGGATTTCTCCTAATGTTTCATCACGTTTCATTTATTTATTTTCTTTCTTTCTCTTTCCCATTCAAGCTTTTAAAGATGGGGCTGGGATTTGACCTTGAGGCTCACCTGTTGAAGAAAACGCTTTTTTGTTATTATGTCATCGGCATTTTATATTTCTTATATATAATATATATGACTATATATATATGTGTACATATATATATATATATCTATATGCATCATGCCAGTGTAGATACCCATCCAGTAGCATTTAGGCCTTGTTCTTGTGCCATTTTTTTTTTCTGTTACTGATCTCTGAATGCCTTCAAGTGTATAAAGTGTGGAATTCTCTCCGGTATCTGTACTATGTACACACATTTTCATAGGAAGCACAATAAGATGACAGATGCATTGTACATCAATACCTGCTACTCTTAACAACGATGATATAAAGAATGATATAAATGATATAACTCCCCCACGCCGAGCCTTTCTCTCTTGCTGAGCTGCTGGAAATGCTCCCCCGAGGAGGCAGGTGGGGACAGCTCATCCCGGGATGGAGCTGAGGGAAAGGGAAGGGGAGGAAAAAGCTTTGGGCCAGATTTCATGAGCAGGGTGTGCCCTGGGTCAGAGCTGAGGCAGAGCTGAGCCTCCCTTTCCCGGGAGCTCGGTGCCTCATCGAGCTCCAGCCTCGCTGCCTTCCCGAGGAACTCCCCCAAGGGCTGGAGGAGAGAGGTGATTCCTGCTCCCGAGCAGGGAAAGGAGAATTAACACTCACAGAGCTGTTAATCCCTGACAGCTCCAGCACCTCTGTGGGTTGGGACCCCCCTGAGGTCTGACAGGAGCCACCAGGTGGAATTTCACCCTGGGAGCACAACCTGAATATAAACACACCTTTTGTTCTAAAAATTTCCAGCTACAAAGAGCAAAAGTAACAACAGCAGATCCAACAGTGGGCATCCAAAAAAAGCCCTCAGGACTCCATGGAGACTGAATAATAGGGAGTGGGAGTGGGCAGGGAACGCTGAAATGCCAACGCACACCCACCCCCGCCCTCCCCCCGGTCCCTTGGCTCCGACCGTGTCCCCTGGCTCCTGGAAATGGCAGAAATGCAGTTTTGCATCTCAACGAGAACAATCTCACCCCGCTCCGGCGCTTCCCGGCCAGAGCTGGAGCTGCAAAGGCCAAGGGTGGGACTGGAAGGAGAACGGCGGAGCCAGGAGGGCGTTAATGAACCCGATTAATCAGAGCCCCGCCGTGCCCGCTCCATCCCCGGCGCCGGGAGCTGTAATCCCCCCGGACCTGCCGGCCGTGCTGGGAGCAGGTCACCCCGGCCATCTGTCACAGCGCCGAGGGCTCGGGGGAGGTGTCTGAGCCCCAGGGGCAGCACCGCCCTGCAATTCCCGTGGAACGCAGCAGGAACCGGGATGGGACCTGCAAAAGCTGCTCTTTCCAGGCACAAGACTCCAACGTGTCCATTGGAGCACCGTGGGACGGCAGGAGTGGCTGGGAACATCAGCCTGGTGGGGATGCAGGGCTTGGGCTGTTTGGGAGCTGGGCACCTTCAGGCTGATCAGCATCTGAAGGTGTTTGGGATCCAGGCAGCCTCCCCCTGATCAGAATCCAGGGAGCCTCAGCTTATTTGAGGTCTGGGAGCCTCAACCTGTTCAGGGTCTAAAACTGTTTGGGATCCAGGGATCCTCCCTCTGATCGGGATCCAGGCAGCTTCAGCTTATTTGAGGTCTGGGAACCTTCAGCCTGTTCAGGATCCAGGGAGCCTCACCCTGTTCAGGATTTTAAGCTGTTTGGGATCCAGGGATCCTCTCCCTGATCAGGATCCAGGGATCCTCCCCCTGATCAGGATCCAGGCAGCCTCAGCTTATTTGAGGTCTGGGAACCTTCAGCCTGTTCAGGATCCAGGGAGCCTCAGCCCATGGAGACACCCAGCCCACTCAGGCTCTGTGGAGATCCCGGGATTCCACCACCTCCCCTCACGGCCAGAATTCCCGGTCCCCCCTCGCTGGCTGCCGGTGGCAACAGGCGCTGAGGGACAATGCCCCAGCCCCGATGCTGCTGCCCTGCAGCAGAGCCAGGCTGGCTGCACCAAAGTTTCCATGCAGCCACCAGCAGGTGCAGGGGAGCATTTCCAAAGCTGTTCCACCAAACCCTCGGGGCACGAGGAAGGAGGAAGGGCACACTGAGGTCACCCCGCAGCCTCTCCAGGCTGAACAATCCCGATTCTCCCAGCCTTTCCTCACAGCAGAGCTGCTCCATCCCTCGGATCCTCCTGGTGCCTCCTCCTGACTCACTCCAGCAGCTCCACGTCCTCCCTGTGCTGGGACCCCCAGGCTAGAGGCAGCGCTCATCAGATGATCATCGTTAATTGTTTAATTAATACTCGTGGTGTGACTGCGCACTTGGCTTTTTCCATGGATTAATGCTGACTGGATTTGTGTCCCTTTCCTCTCTGAGCACAGGAAACTGCTTCAGGGAGAAGGAACTTAATGTTAATACTTGCAGAAAGTGGCCTTTAACTCCAGCCTCCTGCCCTCTGAGGAACCCCAGGGGAGACAGGAATCCTTGTCCTGCTGCTCTGCCTGAACTTGCACGAACTGGACCCACTCATGGCCATTTGTTTTCTCCATAAACTTCATTCTTAAGAATTCCTGAGGAAAAGACCTCCAAGTCCAAGCTGTGAGTGATCCCCAGAGCACTGTGTGCCACGTCCAGTTGTTCCCTGGACATCTCCAGGGATGGCGACTCCTCCACCTCCCAGGGCAGCCCCTCACCACCCTTCCCATGGAGAAATTCCTCCTGAACCTTAGGGAGGGCAGCTCAGGAGAGGGGTGTCACTGCTACACCTGCACATCAGGGCCCTCCATCCCTGGGAGAGGCACATCCACCTCGCTCCGAGCACATTCCAGAGCAAGGGAGGCTCCAGCACCAGGGAACAGGGGCTGCAATCACGGCCTGGGAGCAGGGACTGACACCCCTGACCCTTCCCAGCATCTGGAATGATCCCACACCCCAATCCCACCCATCAAGGTCCTGTTCTCGAATTTCCTTTTCTGCATTCCCTGTCCCACACCCTCACGGTGCCCATTCCCTTCGCTGATCCCCTAGGACCCTGCACCCCCAATCCCACCCCTCAAGGTCCCCGTTCCCACCCCGATCCCCCAGGACCCTGCACCCCCAATCTCACCCCTC
>WBNO01030914.1:108188-142222 GCA_013400575.1 Peucedramus taeniatus
GGGCTGGAGCAGGCTCGCAAGCGGCCGGCGCCGCAGCAGCTGCAGCAGGTGCAGCCGCAGGCGGTGCCCAACCGCAACCACAAGTAAGGCACGGGGAGAGCGCGCGTCCCGGGGCCGGCGGGGACATCCCGGACAGTGCGAGCATCGCGGGGTAGCAGCAACAGCATCCTCTGGGCTGTCTCGGGGATCGGGAGGAATTTCTTCATGGAAACTGCCAGGCTTTGGAAGGGGCTGCCCAGGGAGGTGGTGGAGTTCCCGTGCTGGGAGGTTTCCAAAGAATGATGGATGTGGCACTGAGTGCTCTGGGTTGGTGACAGGGTGGGGATCAGGTTGGAGTCAAGGGTCTGGAAGGGCTTTTCTAAGCTCAGGGATTCTGGAGTTCTTGGCCATCCTGCAGCGGTCAGGGGGCTGAAGGGTCCAGTTGGGTTTTTGTGCAGTCCCCTGGTATTGGAGGACAACACTGGGCAGGGCAGGGCTGAGCTTATGTCACGTGCCTGCATCCTGATGTGATGCCCCAGTGAGAATGGAATCCACCCTGGATTTAAAATGCTGTTCCTGGAAAAGCCAATGCAAAGCTGATTGAGGCAGGAGAGTCACTTGGTGTGGGCGTTGTGTCAGGTCCTCCTTCCCAAGGGGTGAACCCCCTTCCCAATAGATGTAATTTCCTTTCTGAGTGCTCAGAGGTGTGGGGAGCATTGAGATAGGCAGTTAGCCACACTGCAGCAGGGCCCAGGTCACCCTGGCCAGGCAGTGCTGCAGGTTTGTGAGTTCTGTGCCCAGAACCTTTCCGATTTTCACGCCTCTTTTGCCTCTTGCTCCTGTCAGTGCCAAGAAGAAGAAGATGGCAGATAAAATCCTCCCGCAGCGGGTGAGTGGGACACGGGGAGGGGCTCAGGGGAGGTGAGGCAGCCTGGGGCACCCTGGGGAGCTGACGGGCATTTCCATCTTTGCTTGGCCACAGATCCGAGAGCTCGTGCCCGAATCCCAGGCCTACATGGACCTGCTGGCCTTCGAGAGGAAGCTGGACCAGACCATCATGAGGAAGCGCCTGGACATCCAGGAGGCTCTGAAACGCCCCATCAAGGTAGAGCAGTGCGTGGCTTGTAGCCAGGCTTTGGAGGCTCCTGAGTTCAGGCACTGAAGGGTCCTGTCCTGGCTATCAGGGGTCCCAGTGCTCTGGACATAGCCAAGGACTGTGACCAGCAGCAGCTCTGTCCTCCTGTCTGCTGCAGGAGAGGGGGAGTGCAGCTGAAAACGCTGAGCTCAGTTTTAGCAAAGCCCATGCAGGACAGTTGGCCCTGTGCAGGAGAGTTAACCCTGAGCTCTGGTTTTTCTCCCAGCAAAAGCGAAAGCTGCGTATTTTTATCTCCAACACCTTCAACCCCGCCAAGTCGGACGCAGAGGATGGCGAGGGAACCGTGGCCTCCTGGGAGCTTCGGGTGGAAGGACGGCTCTTGGAGGATGTAAGTGTGAGAAACCCAATCTCAGAGGAGACTGTGGATCTGGAGTTGGCAGTGAAACCAGTTTCCTAGTGTCTGAGAGCACAGCTGGGGCTTGATATCCTCCTTCATCTCTGTTTTCCAAGGAGTCTGATGGTGACGAGACCGAGAGCCCAGCTCGCAGACCGATGGGTGTCCCCATGGCAGGACACGAGTTGTCCAAAGTTCTTAGAGTTGTCAGAATCACTGGTGAGAGCAGCTCAGTGGCACTTGTGTCCCCGGCTCTGAGAAGCAGGGCACTGGCATTGTACGTAACTGCTGAGGGGTTTAACTCCTGCGAGCTCATCTTTAACTCCAGTCTTTCCTTTTCTGACTTGGAAACTTGATTTTTGAGCACACGTTGGTGAATTCAGGTGTTCAGAACTTACAGGAGCTGTTGTGCACGGTGGCTGTGCTTGAGTGCTGAGACTTGCTGCCCTAACCCTCTTCCTCCCTGTGTTGCTTGCAGTCTGCTCTGTCCAAATATGATGCCACCAAGCAGAAAAGGAAATTTTCGTCCTTCTTTAAATCTCTGGTCATTGAACTTGATAAAGACCTGTATGGCCCTGACAATCACCTAGTAGAGGTGAGCTGCTTTTTGCTGTGTTTCCTCTGAAAGTGGGTTGGTATTTCAGCAGGTGGGGTTTGTGTGTCATTTATCACTTGGGAGGTGGGAATCCTTGAGGCTCCTGGGAACCAGGAACTCTTGAATTCTCACTTTGGCTTTTCTTCTCACTTGCTGAAGGTCAGAACAAATGTATTAACTCTTGTTTCAAACTCTTAAGTAGGAAGAATTGGAGATTTCTCTAGGTGGGTGGGATTTACTGGCAAATCTGGGTGCCCAGCAGCAGGAGCAGGGGGGGAACCATGTTGGGGGGCTCCTGAATTCCCTCTCATGTTCCAGTGGCACAGGACTGCTACGACTCAGGAGACAGACGGCTTCCAGGTGAAGAGGCCGGGGGATGTGAACGTGCGCTGCACTGTCCTGCTGATGCTGGATTACCAGGTAACATAGTAGGGAAAAATTCCTCCCTCTGGGGGTCTGGAAGCCCCTGGCACAGCTGCCCAGGGAAGCTGTGGCTGCCCCTGGATCCCTGGAAGTGCCCAAGGCCAGGCTGGACAGGGCTTGGAGCACCCTGGGCTAGTGGAAGGTGCCCTTTGCCCATGGCAGGGGGTGGAATGAGATTTCTTTAAGATCCTTCCCAACCCAAACCACTCCATGGTCCTATGCTGGGAGCAGCAGTGCTGGGCACACACCATTGCCTGTGTCTGGGGCTGCCTCACCTCTCCGTGCTCTCTGTTCAGCCTCCCCAGTTCAAGCTGGATCCACGCCTGGCTCGGCTGCTGGGGATCCACACCCAGACCCGGCCCGTGATCATCCAGGCCCTGTGGCAGTACATCAAGACCCACAAGCTGCAGGACCCCCACGAGCGGGAGTTCGTCATCTGTGACAAGTACCTGCAGCAGGTGAGCAGTGGCAGGGCTGGGACAGCAGCACCTGGATCAGTTTGCAGTGTGGGCAGGCGGGGGAGGCTGCACCGAGCCCTGCTCCTCCCTCAGCCCTGTCTCTGTCACAGATATTTGAGTCGCAGCGGATGAAGTTCTCTGAGATCCCTCAAAGGCTTCACGCCTTGCTGATGCCCCCCGAACCGATCATCATCAATCATGTGATCAGGTGAGTTCCTGTTTCCAGGAAGGAGTGGGAGGGAGGGATGAGGCTGCCACGGGAAGACAATGTGCTATGTCCTGATTTTCAGCAGCAGTTCCCATGTTGCCTGTCACTGTTCCTTTGTACAAGAGCAGCCGCCTCTCTCATTACCACATCCCTCTTCCAAAGGCACTCCCACATCCCTGCTGTCCTTTGCTGTGGATAGAAACCTTCTTGGAGCAATCACTCTTTTCTTTTGCTGCAAAGCCATTGGTGGGCTTTAGCTGCTTTTGGGGCATGGCTTGTCCCTTTCCCTGCCTGCAGTCCATTTGTTGCAGCACCCCAGAGGAGCTGCATTTGCTGCTTTCTTGAACTGGTCCCAGACTTTGCCTTCTTTCTGGAGCTACTCCCTGATTGTGGCTTCTTGTGGATGTCCCCAGTGTTGACCCAAATGACCAGAAGAAAACAGCCTGCTATGATATTGACGTGGAGGTGGACGATACCCTGAAAACTCAGATGAATTCCTTTCTGCTCTCCACAGCCAGTCAACAGGAAATTGCTGCTCTGGATAACAAGGTAGGAAAAGCTCCTTCAGGTCTCCTGTCCTTGTTGCTGGGCAGGGATGTGTCTCTGGACACAGGACAGGAGTGCTCTGTTGTTTGGAAGCTGCAGTGGGATGAGCCATGTTTACAAACATGTGGCTGTACCTGGAAATGTGACTTTTAAAGCAAACTGTTTATGGGAAAATTGGTAATATTTAGAGAGCAGGAAACTGGGGGCTGGAAATCCTGGTAAGTGTAAGTTAACTAGAGAGTGTAAGAATTTGCCTTTGTGAGTTGGATCCCTTGATGTTTCTGACTTCTCCCCTGTTCAGCAGTTCCATTCTGTGTTTGTCTCCTTCAGATCCATGAAACAATTGAGACCATCAACCAGCTGAAGACACAGCGCGAGTTCATGCTGAGCTTTGCCCGAGATCCTCAGGGCTTCATCAACGACTGGCTCCAGTCCCAGTGCCGGGATCTGAAGGTAAAAGCTTTGTCTTGTGTGGAAGGTGGTCCAGTTCACACGCTTCCCTCATTAGAATGAGCTCCCACAGAGAGAAGGAGGCAATTTCCTCCTTGGAAAGCGAGGCTGGGATTTGAGTCAAGCATAAGAAGCTGACCTGAGTGCACTGAGATGTCTGTGAGGAAAGGGAAGGGGGTGGGTTTGCTCAGCACAGCCAGAGCTTTTGCTCTCACTGAGCTGTTGTGCCTTTGTGCTCCCAGACAATGACTGATGTCGTTGGGAATCCCGAGGAGGAGCGCAGAGCCGAGTTCTACTTCCAGCCGTGGGCGCAGGAAGCCGTGTGCCGATACTTCTACTCCAAGGTGAGGGATTCCTCCAAGGCAGGGTCCCTCTCCATGCCTGTCACTCCTTGGGGCACACAGTGCTGGGGGAAGGTGGTGGTTGCATCTTGGTCCCGGTTTGAGCTCGCCCTTTCCCAGCTGGCTCCTGTGTTAACTGGGTGCTCTGGTGCTGCACCACACGAGGGTGTTAATGCTGCGACTCGGCTCCTCTTGCAGGTGCAGCAGAGACGGCAGGAATTGGAGCAGGCCCTGGGGATCCGGAACACATAGGCTGCTCTGCTCCTCCCCAGGCACAAGCATCACAGCTGTTTGTGGAGACAGAGCTGCAGAGCTCACTGTTCCAGCTCACCGAATCCCACTCCGGCAGCGAGGCCCACGTTATTCATCCTGGCATTGTCCCTGAAGGGGCAAGTCCAGGACACCTGGGGCAAGCAGACAGGCTCCAATGAGCACACATTTCTACCTGGTTTTCTTCTTGACTGTTGCCTTGTCAGTCCCAAGGCTTCCATGAGCATCCCCGTGACTCTGCACTGCCCGTAGTGTCCCCGGTAGCCAGAGTGACTCAGAGCCTTCTCTCAGCCCATTCCTCCCCAGCCAGCATCTGGTTGGGCACTCAGAGCTGGTTCTGAAGCCTGGCTCTGCTTTAAGGTGTGGCTGGGCTCTTCCCTGCCACGTTTTACAGCCCGTGCCAGGCGCTGTCGTGGGCAGGATGCCATGAGCTGACATACCTCCCTGCCCTCACCCCCTCCTCAGAGGGTGCTGCTGCACTGGGCTGCCTCATAGGTCACTCTCCTCCTTGAGGAAGTTACTGAACTGTGTAGAGAATTGCTTCTTCCCTTCTCCCCTGCCCCATTCCCTTTGTGTTCCGTGATGGACTGTCCTAGGCTGGGATCATGGGGAGACAAGGCCTTGCCTTCCTCCAGGGATGTGGAAGCGTTGGAGTGATGCAGAGCTCTGCACTTCAAACACCTGCAAGTGGGTTCCAGCAAACCACGTGGCTGCTTGTTTTCCCTGGAGCAGGGAGAGGAGATGGAGCAGCTGCCTGGAATTCTGCAGGGACAGTGCTGTAGGCTCATTCCTTCAGGACAGTTGTCCTGTGTCACTTGCTGTGGGGACCAGAGGCTCCTTCATGTGGGTCCAAGGGTCCAAGGGCAGGACAGTCCTTGGAAATGGACATTTTTCCAAGCATATGTGAGTTAGCAGGTGTTTCCATGCTGAAGCTCCTGTGGTTTTTAGTCAAGTTTTAGGCTGTGGGGCTGCCATAGAGCCCAGCATGGTTCAGGAATGTACAAATAGATTTTCTCCACTGTGAGGAGTAGCAGCCCCAATGCCTCCTCCTGGAATGAGGTACTGGTGGTCAGGCTTAGGAGAATGAAATAGCTCCTCTTCACTCCAATCCCAGTTTCTGCTCGGGACTATAATGCAAATGGACTCAAAAGTTGGTCTGACTCTTGGAATAGCTGCAGGATCATGTTACTGATGAGCACTCGCCCAGTTCAGTGTGGCTGGGGAGGCTGCTGTGAGTTGGAGCACCTGGGTGGCCCTACTACTCCTTGTGTCTGTGTTACTACATGTCTGTGAGTAATAGACTCTCGACTTCCCCTCTCCTTTGCCCTTCTGAAATGCTCCTCCGTGGTACTGGGGCGAAGGTCTTGGTGCTGGAGAAGCAGCCCCTGACTCCTCAGGGTACTCCCACAGGAGGGATGCTGAGTCCTACGTAGGCAAACGTAGCTGTTGCAGAGTAACTGCTTTCTTAACTGAATATTACGGTTTTTTCCATGGACCAAAATTTTTTTTTGTACTGTATCCTTGTAGACGTCACCCAGTTTTAATAAAAGACTCCTGTGAAGGAAGCTGTCCTCCTCCTTCCATGCTGACAGCTTGCACTCTCCCAGCTGCCACGGGGGATGAGCCTGGTGACTCCCAGAGAAGGGACACGATTATCTCTGCTTGCTTCTTTTCAAAGCCAGCAGGGTTAAGTGACTGGAGAGAAAATGTTCTTCATATTTTGGCCTTTTATAGCGAGCCCTTCATGGAGGGATCTCGCTGCTTGCAGACTCTGCTAAGCCTTTGCAAAGTGCTTTTGTGGTAAACAAAGTAACTTGAGCAAAACTGGAAATCCAGTGGCCAATGCTAATAAATCCTGAGCTGCCTCATGTCCACTTGGCTGGATTGTGGCAGCCTGTTGGACATCCCAAGGGAGTAGGACAGAATTGGAAGGAAACTGTAATACAGTTTACACATAAGGGTTTAAAATTATGCAGAAGGGGATTTATTTTCTTCACCCTGCTTGTTTATAGAATGTGACTGCTTTGCTGCAGACCTAGGAGCCCCTGGGGCAAGGGAAGGATCCTCAGTGTGAAGGGGAAAGTGCTGCTGGCTGTGGTGGGGGCAGGAGCTGAGTCCTGGGGCTGCACCAGGCAGTTCCTGCTCCTTCGTTGAGGGGGAAATGGCACTTTTTAACAAGGGGGAGACAACGAAATGCTTTTATGCAGAAAGGCTCAGCAGTCACGAGTCACAGGCCTCACGGGGTCTGCAGCTTCCTCAAGAGGGGCAGCAGAGGGGCAGCTCTGACCCCTGCTCTTTGGGACAGTGACAGGACCCGGGGAAACGGCTGGAGCTGTGTTAGGGAGGTTGAGATAGATATTAGGAAAAGGGTATTTTCCCCCAGAGCGTGCTCAGGCACAGAACAGGCTCCCCAGGGAATGGTCACAAGCCTGACCCTGCCAGAGCTCCAGGGGCGTTTGGACAACGCTGTCAGGCACAGGCTGGGATTGTTGAGGGGTCCTGTTCAGGGCCAGGGCTTGAACTCACCAATCCTTGTGGGTCCCTTCCAGCTCAGGGTATTGCACGATTCTCTGATTCTATGACTCCTGGTTCTGGGGGATCTGAGCTGCTCCAGGGCAGCGCTTTGCACCTGCCACGCACGGAGCGGGTGCCCGGTGCCCCCGGGGCGAGGCGGGGCTGGGGGCGGGCCGGGGCCGCCCCTGCTCCGGGCAGCCTTGAAATAGCAGAGGCGGGTTCCAAACCCGCAGCGCCCCGTTCCCGGCACCATGGGTGGCAAGAAGGTTTGCATCGTGGGCTCTGGCAACTGGTGAGCGCCGGGCACCCGGGTCCCCTGGGCGAGCAGAGCGCGGTCCCTGTCCTCCCCTGGCCCCTCTCGGCACGCCCGGTAGCCGGTGCCAGCCGTCCCCATTCCTGCAGGTCACAGCGTGACCTGTGGTGCCTTGGGCTCCCCAGTGCCCACAGCCACGGCCTCCCTCTGCCCTCGCAGGGGCTCGGCCATCGCCAAGATCGCTGGCAGCAACGCAGCTCGGCTGAGCAGCTTTGAGAGCCAGGTGAACATGTGGGTGCTGCAGGAGGAGGTGGGCGGCCGGCGGCTCACGGACATCATCAACACGGAGCACGAGAATGTCAAGTATCTGCCGGGGCACAAGCTGCCCCCCAACGTGGTGAGTGTGCGCTGCCAGCAGTCTCTCCGAGGGGCACAGCTGACGGCTGGGCTTTGGGGAGAGGCCAGCAGCTCTGGGGGGCTGCTGGAGCCCCGGGCTGTGAAGGCAGGGGATGCACTGGGCTGTGCGGGGCTCAGATATGCCCTCCCACTGACCTTCATCTGTGCTTGGATGAGCTGCAGCCCTGGCTGCTCTCACTGCCCACCTTTGCCCCTGCTCTGGCATCCCACAGGCTGGGCTGGAGGCCATGTGGCTGCCTCTGAGCTGGCATCACCCCTCTCTGCTCTGGCATCATCCCACCAGCCCCTCTGCTGGCAGGGACCTCGGCATGGTGACTTTGGGCCCTTCCTTCCCATCCAGCTTCCCAGCCCCTAACAACACTCACACTCTATTCAGGTGGCAGAGCCAGACCTGCTCAAAGCCTGTGCAGGGGCCGATGTCCTCCTGTTCGTGGTGCCCCACCAGTTCATCGGCAAAGTCTGTGAGCAGCTCAAGGGCCACGTGAAGAAAGAGGCCGTTGGGATGTCACTCATCAAGGTGTGAGCAGCAGCAGCACTCACCAGGGTGCTGGGCCAAGGCAGGGCAGCTGGAAGCAGCCTGGCTTGGAGTGGCTGCTAAGGGAATCCAGGGATTTTGGAACAGAAATGGGCAATGGGGGGAAGAAGGGAAATGGGAGCAGAGTCTTCATGGGGATTTGGAGGTGTTAGTGGAGAAGGGTNGTGGGGGGAAGGGAAGTGGGGGCAGAGTCTTTGTGGGGATTTGGAGGTGTTAGTGGAGAAGGGTGAGGGTGTATGGGGGAAGAAGGGAAGTGGGGGCAGAGTCTTCGTGGGGATTTGGAGGTGTTGGTGGAGAAGGGTGAGGGCGTATGGGGGATCTCAGGTGCTGAGAGGAGCAGGGCACAGTTCTGCATGTCAGGATCACTCAGAACACTGCAGCACAGGGAATGGCAGGATTGGGGTGGAGGGCAGGTGTCCAGGAGGGACAGGTGCTCATTGTCTGGCTGGCAAGGTGGTGTTCAGTCAAAGGTTGGACTCAATGTCCTTGGAGATCTTTTCCAGTGTAATTGGTTCTGTGATCTCTGTTGCTGGCTGTCTCCCAGGGCGTGGATGAAGGACCAGATGGGCTGAGGCTGATCTCAGACATCATCCATGAGAAACTGGGAATAGAAATGAACGTGCTCATGGGGGCCAATATTGCCAATGAAGTGGCAGAAGAGAAGTTCTGTGAAACCACCATCGGTAAGGAGCCAACATCCCTTCTCATTAGCAGTTTTCATTTGTGATGAGCAGAAGAGGCAAAGGGTGGAGCTCGGTGCAGCTCAAACTCCTGCTGCCTTGGGTGAACTGGCCCTGTTCCCTGGGAACACTGGAGACTCCATAGGAGCTGGCTGAGCTCATTCCCAGGGTTTGTGATGGGATCACTCGCTTCATTAACAACAGAGTTGTGCAGCTGAAAGTTCCTGCCAGCATGGAGCCAGCATCAGGCAGCTTCCTGCCACAAATTAAAGGGGTGGGCAACAAGAGGCCCTTTAGGAATAAGTTCCATCTTTGATTTCCTTGGGCTTCACAGGATGCCCACCTGGATCTCATGTTATTGCCAGCCAGGGCTGCTTGGAAGTTCATCTGGTGACAGTTCCAACATCCTCCACACTGTTGGGGACTGTGCACAGAGCCAAAACAAACAGAACCATTTGCTGGGTCAGAAGTTGTGGCATTCAAAGTGTCTGTTTTATTAAACAACAGCAAACATGCTGGGCAGGAGGCTGGGGAATTGGAACAGAGCCCACAACCCCTGCAAGCACACAGGACCCTGCAGGGACAATCAGGACAGAAAGCTGCAACCCCAAACTTGCAACCTTTGAAGGTGCCTTTAAGCTACTGAGCATTCAGAAAGTCATTTCTGTCCTGCTTGACACAGCACATGGATTGTCCGTGTCTTCTGGGAGTGTCAAAGCTGAACATTGCTTATCTGTCAGGCAGTGTGTGCCTGACTCTGTGTGGACCTGCAAATGTTTTGCAACATTGGTTGTGCAATAGGTTCCTCTCAGTGGGTGACCTTCAGGAGAGCATGGACCTACCTCATGGTCTTCCCCATCATCTTCTTCCTCGTCCCTTTGTCTCCTCAGGCTGCAAGAACATGAAGCATGGGCAGATGCTGAAGGACCTGATGCAGACCCCCAACTTCCGTGTGTCGGTGGTGCAGGAAGCTGACACTGTAGAGATCTGTGGGGCTCTCAAGGTGAGCAGAGCCTGGGGCTCTGCAGGGAGCTCAGGGGGAGGAGGGATGATGGGCACTGGCACAGACAGCAGCCAGTGCTTGGGATCACACAGGTTGCTCACGGATTCAGCCAAGCCCTGAGTTCTGTTGAGATCCCTCCACATTGCCATTGTTTTCCAGAATGTGGTGGCTGTAGGAGCTGGTTTCTGTGATGGGCTTGGCTATGGTGACAACACAAAGGCTGCCGTGATCCGCCTGGGCCTGATGGAGATGATTGGCTTTGCCAAACTCTTCTGTAAGGGCCCCGTCACCTCCTCCACCTTCCTGGAGAGCTGCGGCGTTGCTGACCTCATCACCACCTGCTATGGGGGCCGCAACCGCAAGGTCGCCGAGGCTTTTGCCAAGACTGGGAAGGTGAGCAGAGCTGGAATGGCTGACACTGATATGTGTGTGGATGAAGCTGTGTCAGGGGAGGTTTAGGTGAGATATCAGGAAAAGGTTCTTCACCCAGAGGGTGGTCAGGCACTGAATAGGCTCCCCAAGGCTGTCGGAGCTCAAGGAGCATTTGGCCAACATTCTCAGGCACAGGGTGGGATTGTTGGGGTGTTTGTGTGGGGCCAGGAGTTCAACTGGATGATCCTTGTGGGTCCCTTCCAGCTCAGGATACTCCATGATTCTATGATCCCTGTATCAACGTGGTGAGCAGGCAGGGAGGGGATCCCACTTAGCACTGTGGGATCTGTCTGTGCTAGGCTAGAGCTGCAGCCCAGCTCCAGGGTAGGAGCGTGCTGCAGCAGCAGGGCTGCAGGTCCAGCTCCTCACTGCTGGCTTGTTTCAGTCCATCGAGCAGCTGGAGAAGGAGATGCTGAATGGGCAGAAGCTGCAGGGTCCCCAGACATCTGCTGAGCTGCATCGAATCCTCAAGAGCAAGAATGCAGTGGAGAAGTGAGTGCTGGAATCTCTGTGCTTTGTTGGGGTGGGGCTGGGACCTTTTCAGGAGCAGCAGGAGGGGAAAGCCCCCACCAGCTGGGCAGGAGTGGCCTGTTGGATGGGGCACAGTGCCATTGGCCCACCTGCTCCTGCATGCCATGACAGAAGTCGAGGTGCTCTGACTCTGCCATCTGTGGTGACTTTCTTTGTCTGCCCACAGGTTCCCTCTCTTCACTGCTGTGTATCGGATCTGCTACGAGGGAAAACCTGTCACTGACTTCATCACGTGTCTCCAGAACCACCCTGAGCACATGTAAGGGGCTCTGCCTGCAGACCACAGGTCCTGCCGAGATGTGCTGAGAGCTCCTGCCCACACCAACCTGATCTGCTGCCACAGCCTTGGAAGGAGTCCAGGTCTCCTGGGAGCCTTTGCAGACTGCTGGAAGAGCAGAGGTTCCTTTCCCCAGCCCCAGACACTTCCCTGGACACTGAGCCTGGCACAGAGGTACCTGCTGACCTCTTCCTCTCTTTGAAGGGCTCATTTAATTGCTGCTGCTAAGGTCTGCCCTGAGCAGGGCTGAGCATCTTCCTCCTTCCACTCCCTGACAGTGGATTCAGCTCTGGGAAGGACTCTGCCAGGCCATCATGATAAATAAGGGCTGGGCACTGCCTGGCAGGGAAAACAGTGTCCCAAGTCCTCCCTCTTAGCCCCATGGGGCCACTCTGGATGACACCAGCTCCTCCCTTCCTGCTGCTCCTTTTGCATTCCCTGTCTGGTGGAGGGCACAGTCCCCTGCCAAGCTCCACCTGGTGAGTGGAGCTCTCAGGACTTCCAAAGGCACTGAGGATCTTTCTAAGCAGCAGCACAGACAATGGCATTCCTTGCCACATGGCCATGTGCTGCTTTCCCCCAGCTGCTCCTGCTGACCCAGGGACACTCTGGAGCTTGTTTATTTAGAGCTTTTGCTCTTTCCATCAGACCTGGCCCCAGCCCTGGGGAGCTCCCCTGTTGTCACAGGTTTGTGACAAAATGTGCTGATTCCATGCCTGCTGACTTCTCTCCCTGCGTCAGTTTGACCTCTGGGGCTTGGCACTGCCAGGGACCAACTGCCCCCAAGTCTGTGTGAGCAGCTGGTGTGACCCCTGCCTTGTACCTGCACAGCAGGCAGGTGGGCCACCACAAGGCACCTGAGTCATGCTGCTGATCAGTAAATGCTCCACAGCCACACTTTGCCTTCCTCTGGCTCAACTTCAGCCTGTGCTTTAGACTGCTCTGTGCCTCCATGTGTGGCTGTGCAGGAGCTGAGGAAGGAGGTCTCACACTTTCCCTCATGTGGGGACGCTGCAAGCTGCCCACTGGCACAGGGGCAGGAGGAGGCATATGATACACAACAGGTACATGGAGATGTCCAGCATGACAGAACAGAGGTCTTGGGCCTCACACTGAGCCTTTGAAATTTGCCCCTCATCCAGCCTGGTGCCACATCTCCCTCTGCTCCTCTGAAGCTGGTGGTGTTTGCTCAGGCCAGAGTGTCCAGTGGTCACTGATCCTACCTGGGCTGGAAGGCTGGAATGCTGCAAGGCTCCCTGTTCTCTCCCATTCAAGTCCCAGAGCCAAGAGGTCTCTGACTAGCAGTGTCCCTTTAAAATAATAAACATGGAGAGGAGATAGGAGATGCTCTCCTTGTTCTGTGGCTCCAGTGCATCGCTGTCGCTGGGTTGGTGCCTGCTGGACTTGCTGAGCGCTCAGAACAGAGCACTGCCCGTTCCCTCCTGGCTCTGCACCCTCCCGTGCTGTCCCAGAAACAGCAAGAACGTCCCTGTAGGTCCCTGTTTAGCCACTACGTCACACAGTGTCCCACTTGCTTTGTCTCAGCAACGGTTCCAGGATTAAAATTTGGCTGTAGGACTATGGCGGGTTGGGATTGCAACATTGAGCCGGGTCCAGAGTCCTCACCTGGGGCCAGCAGGAGCCACGCCAGGACCACGCTGTGCCCCACACACCCCAGGCCTCCCCTCCTCTGACGTTTGGGGCTTCCCAGGACACGCTGTGGGATTTTATTCATCTCTTCCCAGCTGTTTTTCCCAGACTTGCCTTGTCCCTGTGTGTCTTTAAAGGAGCCCCGTACTGAGTGACCTTTCCAGGGCTCTGAACCCTCTGCTTGGTGTCTTACAAGGGGAATTTAATCTGTTGGCACTGCGCTTGTTTCTGTGCCTTTTATTAGCCACGTTTTCTCAGCAGGCACTCCGCGACCTTTAAATTCAGCAGAACTGTCGTGTGGGGGGAGCCAACACAGCTTCCTCTGCCGAGGAGCTTTATTGAGCTTGGAGGAAGGATAAAGGAAGTCCAGTGTGTTCCTGCAGGGCTGGCACGACTTGCAGTTCTCTTTGTCTTCAAGGGCTTCAAGGAATCCAAGTGTTTGGATACAAGGCTCATGCAGGAGAGATGGTCCCTGAGCTCTGTTCCCTCACACAAACTCCTGTCAGCACCTGCCTGGAGCTGTAGCAGAATCCAGCAGGGATTTGTGTTTAGCTGGGAGCTCCTCTGCGATGGAAATGCTTTGTGCATTCCCCTTGTCCATGTTTCTTTGACCCTGGAAGCAGATCCTTGCTGAGGGTCCCAGGTCTCATGTGGGAAGAGCAGCACAACAATCTCTCGCTTTTAAACACACCACACTGGAGCTGGATGTCCCGAGCTATAAAAAGTCTTCCCTTTGCCATTTGGAATTATGTTCTGCAGGCTCAGCACATCCCAGTGCCGCAGCCCTGGGAGCTGCTGCTGGGGGAAAGAAGGATGAGGAGGGGAGAGTGACCCTGGCAGCTTCGGAGCTCGAGGGAGCCCCGGCTAGAGCAGGGCTGGGACAGCAGAGTTCAAATGCTGGAAAGGAGCTCCGGGAGGGGAGCAGCTGCCACAGGGGGGAACACGAGGGAACCTGGGGGAACATGTCCTGTGGGGAAGGTGGCTCTGGGCTGAGGGCACACTGGGACCCAGGGCAGACACCGGGGCCCTTGGGAGGGCACTGGGACCCTCAGGAAAGTACTGGGACCCTCAGAACCGTTGTGAAGCCACACGGGCCGTCAGGATGGCACCGCGCCTCCGAACATCAGGGCTGCAAGCAGGAACTGGAGAGCCTCGGCTCCATCCACACGCGGCCAAGGACTGTCTCTTGCAGGCTCCCGGCGCCGCACCTCAGACAGGGAGCCCCGCGGGTTGCGTGGTGCAGGGAGGCCCCTGTATGGTGCCCGAGGCGGCGGCGATGGCGGCGGGAGCGGCCCCTGAGGGGGAGACTGCGGCGCGGCCACCGCCAGGGGGCGCTGCGGGCACAGCGCGGGCTTCCCGCGCTCGCCGCACGTGACCGCGGCACACGTGACGACACGAGGCACGTGACTGCGGCACGTGACGCGGGCTGGGAGCGCGGCGGAGCGGGACGGGAGCGGTGAGTGCGGAGAGACCGGAGCGGAGCGGGCGGGATGGGAACGGGATGGGAACGGGGAGTCCGGAGGGACGGCATGGAATGGGATGATGGACGGGACAGGCGAATCCGCGCTCCCGGCCCCGCTCCCCGCCGCCTTCTCGCGGGCCCGTAGTCAGTGAGCTCACCGGGGACCGCTGCTGGGGCCGGTCTCATTCCCCGTGTCCATCACCGACCTTGATGGAAGGATGGAAGGACCCTGAGCGGGTCCGGTGATGATGCGGAACGTGGGGCGGTGGCTGATCCACCCGAAGGCTGCGCTGCCCCCAGCAGGGCCTCCATGCCCGGAGAACTGGGCAAAGACAGACTTAATGATATAATAGAAAAACCCAACGAGGTTCAACAAGAGCAAGTGTAGGATCCTGCACCTGCGGAGGAACAGCCCCAAGTACCAGTGGGATCCTGGGATGCATGGGGAAGAGCGTGGCCAGCAGGTCAGGGAAGGGATCCTGCCCCTTGGCTAGAGTGACCTGTCCAGTTCTGGGCTCCTCACGTCAGGATAGACAAGGAGCTGCTGGAGATGGTCCAGTGGAGGCCACAAGGATGCTGAGGGATCTGGAGCATCTCTCTGAGGGGAGACGGTGGGAGCTGGGCCTGGTTAGTGTGGAGAGAAGACAGAGAGGGGATCTTATTAATACATATAAATATCGCCAAGAGGTCAGAGGATGATGGCAGACTGTTTTTGTTGATGCCCAGAAACAGGATGAGGAGCTGCAGTCAAACTAAACCACAAGTTTCACCTCACTTTTCCATGGAGGGGGGCAGAGCACGGGAGCAGCTGCCCATGGAGTCATGGGAGTCTCCCTTTCTGGAGACAGTTGGACATGCTCCAGTGTCACCTGCTCTGGATGATCTCCAGAGGTCCCTATCCTGGGACTGTGTGTCTCTCTCACAGGTGCAGCCATGGTGTCCAGAAAGCAGCTGGCAGACTTTGGCTACAAGGCCTTCTCGGGCTCCATGATGCTGCTGACGGTGTACGCCGGGTACCTGTGCAGTGTCCGTGTGCAGAGGATGCTCCAGCACCGCCACCAGCGCGAGAACACACCTGGGCCTGAGAGCTGAGCCTGGGATGGGACCAGCCCCGGGAGCTGGGACTGGCCCCGGGAACTGGGACTGGCCCCTGGAGCTGGAACTGGCCCCAAGAACTGGGACCGGCCCCAAGAGCTGAGCCCACGCTGGACCAGCCTCAGGAGCTCAGCCTGCACTGGACCAGCCCCACCTTCCCGGTGCTCCCTGAGCTGGGGGAGGCAGATGGAGTGCAATAAAACCTGTGTCAAAGTGGCCACTGTGGTGGTGTGTGTTGTCCCCCAAATCACAAACTGGTCTGGCTTAAAGGTCACTCGGTTCCACCTCCCTTCCGTGGGCAGGGATGCCTTCCACGAGTCCATCACTTCTGTTCTTCCAAAAACTGCTTCTCCTGTGCTCCTGGCAGCAGCCCAGGTGCTCAGGGACAGCCAAGGGACACACGCTGTCCTCTGTTCTATTTCCTCATGATGAAACACATCACCCCAGGTTTCTGAAGCAACTTTTAATTGGAGATAAGAGTAAACAACAGTATAAAATGGTAACAACTTGAGAAGTTTCCAAAATTCTGCTCCTGATTGACCGTTCCATTGCCCCCAAGTACCATTGAGTAAAAAAAGAGAAGCAAAGCCCACAGTGTGGCTGCTCTTCCAGCCCTGGGTTCCTCCACAGCTCTAACATCAGAGCAGCAACAATCACTTGTCTCAAAGTACAGGATCAAAACATCTCATTTTTTTGGGAGTTAAACCCAGCCCACCAGTTCTGATCCTCCCTCCAATCCCAGCTTAGCCAACTGAATCCAGTAGGTCTAGAGAAGTCTTCAAAACCACAATTTGCAACGGGAAGAAAACAATTTAAAACGCATGGATTATGCTGGTTGTCTCAGGGGCAATAAACCACCCCCCCAACCCCCTTGCAGAAGGCTTTGGTCAAGACTTCAGAGGGGTTTGCAGCACCAAAAGAGGCAGCAGATGCTGGCCTGGTCCCTGGTGACAGCAGAGATGAGCAGCTGGGACCTCCCCAGCACCCTGGGGTGAGGCAGAGCAGTGGTTCTGGGTTAGCACAGTTCAAAGCTTGGCTGGGAGCAGTCTCTGCCTCACCCAGGGCAGTTGGGACATGGAACCTCTGTTCTCTGTGCTCTCAAGTGGCTTCTGGAGTGCATCAAGAGCTGCTGCTCCTGCTGGGAGTGAACCGTCGCCAAGTGGCACCGAACCCCGTGGTCCAAACCTGCTCTGCCTCGAGCTGATCCCAGTAAAAGCCAGTTTGTCACAAACAAAAACACCTCTGCAAATATCAACAGGACTCAGGGCTGTTTTCTTGTACTTCTGAAGTACAAAATGGCTTGAAGTGAAATCTGCAGCTTTGTTTTTGCCCCGGTCGTTGGCTTCATCCCTTGTGCCGTGCAAAGCCTCTGACTGGTCAGGGTTGTGCCCGTTTCAGGTCTGCTGGAGGTTTCTGGGGAAGGGGTTTTTGATTAAAGATCACTTGGGAATGTGGAGCTCAACACAACTAGATATTGAAAGAGAAGTTCGTGTTTGCTCAAGGCCAGCCCAGGGCCTTACTCCTCCCCTGTCCACTGGCCACCGGCCACGTGGCCGTTCAGGCGGTTGGAACCGTTACTGGAAGTGCTGAAAATTCCTTTTGTGCTGTTGGAAGTCACATCCTCCTCCTCGGAGCTGCTCTCCACGTCACTGCGGTCATCCTTGGATACCTAAACATTGCCAATGGGATTGGGGAGTGGGAGAGGAGAAGGGGAGTTGTAAAATTGACAGAAACCAGCAGTTAGAAGGTTGTGTCCGTGTGATGAATCACCTTCACTCACATCTACCTCCTACATTTGAGTCTGGTTCAGTTCAAGCTCCCAAGAAAGAGCCTGTCATCACATTAGGAACAAGACACAGACACTGAAAAAGACAATTTGGAAAGATGAGCTCCATTCTCCACATATTCTGTGTATCTGTGAAAGCACTTCTCTCTTGTTCTCACCAGATCAGATGATATTACAGATCTGGTGGTGTTCTTGTCTTCCAAGGGCTCCTCTCTAGATCAGTTAAAGGCCATTTCTCGAAATGATTTGTTTTGAATCAAAAATCTCTCATGCCACAATCACAAGTGGGTCCAACGACCAAAAACCAGGAATATGTCAGTTTGAGAGAGAACATTTTGTCCTACAGGGAGCAGCTTTGCTATTTTAAAAATTAACCAGCTTTATTTATCACATCACTGCTCCAACAAAGCACCTCCATTTCCACAGCCTGTGCTTCATCTGGGAGATCCCATTTAGGAGCAAGAGCCTGTTTGGACAGGGAATGGAGAACAAAGGCAGTGTCTGCTCCAGCAAACACCTGCTCAGAACAGGAGGAGCCTCAGCCCAGGGATCCAAATCATGCCTTAATTCAGAGACTGGCTGCAAATCCAGCTCTCTTCGATTTGCATGTGGGATTTTGAACCTTCCCAGGAGGAGTGTGGTGCCAGCTGCTCCAAGTGCCACAGCAGGGCAGCTTTGCAGAGCCAGAAGGGGAAGGGAAGAGCTCATAAACCTGGCCCCAAATGCAAACACACACTTTGGGTGGTGGCAGGTGCCAGAGCCAAACCTCCCCAGAGTGAGCTGGGCCTGGAGAGCAGCCCCTGCTCTGCCCAAGGCAGCTCCTCACTCCCCTCCCTCTGCAGCCTCAGTAGCTCCATGTGCCAGTGCTCTGGCTTGCAGCTTTCCAAGGATTCCAGGATTTCACTCCACTCTGCTCTCTTGGAGTCAAGGTTAGGGCTCTGCAGCAGCAGGAAGTGGTTGAACTCCAGGGAAGATCTGGCTGGAAGCCAGGTGAAGTTAATGATCTCCAGCAGCTTTTTGGATGTCCTAGCTTCTGCCTGTTGCCAGAACTTTTGCTATCTTTTCCCAATCTCCTGCTATATTGGAAGTTCAAAGGGTCACTGGAAGGAAGCAGAAATCCCTGGACATTTTTTTCCATTCTTGGGGGAGAAGGGGCTGTTTCACTCCTTTCCACAAAAAGGAGTAAATTCCTCCTGCCCTCTCCCCCTCAGTGTGGTGCTGATGAGGAGCAAAGACAGAAATTGGAGTGTGTGGGTGTGTAAAAGCACAAAGTGAAGGCTGTGCAGGCAGGTGACAGCAGGTGAGATCAGACCCCAGGACACTGCTCTGACCTTTGGAAAAAACAGTATTTTAGCACTCTGTTAGGACCAGGGAGAGAAGGAGAAGGCACCAGGGCTCTGCTTTTGTCTTGGGGCCTCGATACAGACGTGTTTCAGTGAACAAACAGAAACACAGGTCACACTTACATGCACAGGGTGAAACTGTCCAGCTCCAATCTGGCACAGAGAAAAGGAGAAAAGAATGAAGAAGACAGAGCTTAGAGTCCTTTCTCTGGCTAGGTCACCTGGACAGGAGAGAACCAAGGAAAGGGAAAAGGTGTAGAACTCAGGATACAGAAACAGCTGCAGAGAATGAAAATCAGGCATTTGTAGTAGCAGCTGTGGGGAACAGATGAAGAGCTTGTACCCTGAAACCTGCTTGCCCCAGAGTCAACCAGAGTATTTATATTTTTCAAGGGCAAATTCCATGTGTAGGGGCAGCTAAGTCAAACACAAAATAATGCAGAGCCATCAGAGAAACCCAGATGAGAATATCAGTATCTGATAGGAAAAAGCATTTGTGCTACTAAATCAGTTTTTTTGCTGGTTTCATAGAATCATGGAATGGTTTGGATGGGAAGGACCTTAAAGCTCACCTTGTTCCACCCCCTGCCACGGGCAGGGACACCTTCCACTATCCCAGGTTGCTCCAAGCCCTGTCCAGCCTGGATGATCTCTAAGCTCCCTTCCAACCCAGGCCACTCTGTGATTTTTGACAACCAGCAAACCCCACTGCATCCCTGGGAACCCTTCCCTGAGTGCTGGAGCTCAGTGCCTGCACTGGCAGACAGAAGCCAGTGAAGATGCAGAACCCCCAGCACATCCCAAGGACCAGCTGAGGTTGGGAAACATCCTGTATGTTCATCCTGTTGTCCAAAAGAGAGCCTGCTACCACCTTAAACTCCAGAGTGCACAACAAGAGTGTCATAATCACCATTTTAGGACATTTGAATGTACTGGAAAATTGAGTTATTCCCCTGCATGGCCAGGAGAGACTCCCTGCCTTTGAACACACTTGGGAACTTACAAGCACAGATCAAGGTAAAAAAACACCATTTTTGTGAACTCTTGACGCAAATCCCTTAGAACCAACACCAGCCCTCATTGAAAAGCCCAATTTCTCATGACTCCTTAATGGGGCTTGTAGGAAAGAGGGCCCAGAAGCCTCCCTCAGCCTTACCTTGCCCCTCACCAGGGCCTTGGAGGCCGTGCGGATGATGAGGTAAGACCAGATGACATGCAGCACCTGCAAGGTCACCAGGAGCCCGTTGAACAGCCACCAGGAAGGGTAGGGACCGATCAGCTCCCAGCTTTCAAACAGGGTTGTGTTCAAAATCCTGAAAGAGATCCAGAAACACATTCCAGATCAGCTGTGCTCAGCTCTGACTGGAGGTGCCAGGCCAGATGCACAACAGTTTGTGTCTCGCTGAGCATCTGCTGCTCTGCTCCTGCCAGAGTCAGGAGACTGAGGAAAGCTCATTAGGAGCATTTGAACTGAGCAACAAAACAGAACATGTGAATGTGCTGCAATTTGGTTACACACACATGGATCTGCTGCCAATTTTCTTCTCCAAAGCACAAGCATTTATTTATAACAACTTCACAGGAAGTGATGTCAGGCTGCACTGGTCACCAAAACAACCGTTAACACCTTCCTGCTTGGGCAGCTCTCACCCAGATTTAAAGCTCAAAAATCTTATCAAAAATAGTGTGGGCACAGGAGCAGGGCAGGGATTACCCTCTGTGCTGGGCACTGTGAGGCTGTGTCTAGTTCTGGGCCCTCATTGCAAGGGAGATACTGAGGGGATGGAGTGTGTCCAGAGCTGGAACAGCTGGGGAAAAGGGAGGCTCAGGGGGAACTTCTGGGTCTGCACAACTCCCTGAAAGGAGGGGGCAGCTGGGGGGGTGTCAGGCTCTGCTCCCAGGCAGGACAAGAGGGAACAGCCTGAGGATGTGCCAGGAAAGGTTCAGGTTGGACATCAGGAGGAGTTTCTCCACGCAAAGGGTGGTCAGGCATTGGAAGGCGCTGCCTAGGGAGGTTTGGAGTCCCCATCCCTGGAGGTGCCCAAGGAACAACTGGATGTGGCACTCACTGCTCTGGTGGGGATCAGTCACAGGCTGGGCTCAGTGGTCTTGGAGGGCTTTTCCATTCTCAAAGATTCTGGGATCAGGAAAGAATTCTGTCCCCAGAAGGCCTCCCTCCCTCCCTGGGTGCTCTTCTCCTCCCTCGGAGTTTTATAGATTCCTCCAGCCAGGCTGGAAGACTCAAAACTGCTTTATGGCCCAAGCTTTGTGTTTCTTTCATTACTGTTTTGCTGTTCTTGTTGCTGGGAGTTATTGCCAGTCCTTCAGCAATTTAATAAACACTTTAGATTTTATGATGCAGAGAGGTATGGAGAGACCTTCAACAACCACATTAATTTCACACAGCTTTTAACATTTCACAAGAAAAGCAAAACAAGCCTTTCAAACAAGAACCAAAATTTCCCAAAAGGCAGCTCCAGAAATATTTAACTCATAGCAGGTTTATGAAAGAATTGAATGCAATTCCAGAGATCTGCTGATGTCTTACATTACTAATTAGGGAAGGGAATACACGTGCAGTGAAACAGCACAGGGTCTGCAGTGCTGCTGCAGCTTGCCTGATTCCTCTGCAAAGCTGAGGAGTGACATTACAGCCAGTGGAAAACACATTAAAGATTTACAGGATGCTGAGCACTGGTGTGAGGTAAGAGCATCCCCTCACGACAGACAGCAGCTGCTAAAACAACTCTCTAGTCTGTCCCTGGAAGGAGCCTATGAAGAAATAGGAATTAAAGCTCTTCTTCATCCAGAGTCCTTTGGTGCATTTACTGGAAAACAAGCAAGAGCTTTAAATGCAACCCTGATCCTCAAGTGAAAGGACTGTTGCTGCCTACCAGGCACCCAAAAAGAATGGGAATGCCAGGTGTCCATGGCCTAGGAAATAAATGCAGGCAGTAAAATAGTGTAACCAAATTGTCACCACACAATAAATGGACAACAGCTCATTAACCAAAGCACTGCTCCAGGTCTGACCTACTGAGGTGAGAGGGAATCTCATTATGGGATGATTCTCTCTAAGCCATTTATCCAGGGTTTTACCTCCCAAGAAACCTCAGACCTATTTCAGGCTCTGAATAATCACGACACAAGGACAGGACAGAAGTGTCTTAAGAATCAGAAACTGCAGTGATGACTAAGCCAAACACAAACAAAAATTACCTCAAGAGACTGTGCCTCACTTGTAATTATTTCTAGAACTTCTTCAGAGAAGCAGAGAATCCTTCAAGCCTCTCAGAGCAATTCTGGCTGACTCTGTCATCACTGCAGCAGGGGAGGGGCAGCTGTGAATGGGATTCTGGACTCTTCTCCCAGTCCCTCAGCTAACTGGGGAGAGATTTCTTCATGTGCCTACTCAAACCTCCTGCCCCAAGCAGCACTTGGGCCATGTGCTGCTTCAGGCTGCCTCGAGGGACAGCTGGAATGCTTGGGAAAAGCCTAAAACAAAGGTTCTGCTGAAAGGACTGGGAGAACAACCAAGACCTCCCAGCTCCAGGTGCTTACCAGAAAGGGTAAATGCCCAGCCGGGTCACGATGAACACAACCCCAAAGAGCATGAAGAAAGCATCACACAGACGTTGGTATTTGGCATAATTGGCCAGTTTTGCAGCCTACAAGAGACAATAACCATGCAAATATTATTCCCTTTGTGCCCTCCTGTAATTACCCGCCTGGAGAGCTGCAAAAAACTCTCAATCACATTTGTACAGTTTGGAACAAAGAGGGATTATTATGCTGTATTACTATTTTTATACTGTTATTTATATGGTCCTACAAGAATAATGGGAGAGACTATTTACAACGTCCTGGAGTGACAGGACAAGGGAAAATGGCTTCAAACTGCCAGAAGATACAATCACCCTGTCTGAGAGGGTGGTGAGGCCCTGGTATAGGTTACCCAGAGAAGCTGTGACTGTCCCATCCCTGGAAGTGTCCAAGGCCAGGTTGGATGAGAATTGGAGCATTCTAGGGTAGTGGAACTGGATGATCTTTAGGGTTCCTTCCAACATAAACCATTCCATGGCTTTGTGACTCTCAGCACCCAAGAAATTTGGGGGAAAAGCTGACAAGGCAGGATCAGCAGCACGAATCTCGTGACACATTTAAAGCAGTTTATCAAGAAGGGGAATGTCAGCTTGTTCCCCTGAGATCACATCAGGGATGCAAAGATTTGAGAGAAAATTCACCTCCAAGAGGAAATCTGAGGCATCGTGGAGGCACAGCACCAGAGTTCCAACCCGCACCATGTTATTCATGTACGAGAACGTGATGAGTCCAATCGTGGCCAAGTGATGGACAAACATGATCAGGAAGTCCTGCAAACAGGAAAACCAAGAATGAAGATTCTTTGGCTGTCACACAAATGCAAAAGTTTGGAACAGAGCCACCCAAGTGAGTCATTGGGGTCACAGGAATCCTTCGGTTCAGGCTCTGACTCCAAAGCAATCACAGCTCATCATACTCCCACCATCTCCACAAAAGCTTCCAGAAAGATCTCTCAGCTTTGGTGCTGCTGAAGTCACAGCTCTGCCTGCTCAGGGATCAGCACAGTCTCTCTGGCACACACACAACTCCACCTGCAGACCCCACAGATATGATTCAGAGCACAGGATGACCCCTATTTTTGGATTTTCAGACACACTGAGGTCCCCTCAGCTCCTGGCACACATTTAAGTGCTGTTACTGCTGTCAGTGACCAAACCCTACCAGGGCAAAGCAGGCACAGAACACCAGGTAAAGTCAGCTGGAAGAACAAAAAATGTTTACAAAGCACAATATTCAGGGCTGGTTTGCACTTCAGTCCCTGGCTCCCTGTACCTCACCCTGCTGCAGTGGGGAATGTCATCCACTTGTTAAAGTCAAAATGAAACATTATAAACACAGTCCCAGACGTTGTTCATCACTCCCTGCCTGCAGCTCCACTGTATTCCATAGTGCCCCACCTGCTCATATTTCAGCACAGAAAAAAAAAGCCTGGATAAACTTGTTGTTTTTTAACAGCCAATGCAAAAATTGGGATAATTTGCTGCTTTGCAGCTCATGTAAAAGAAGCAATAAGCCAGGATTTACTGGGGGCTTTTCTCCAACAGCAACAATAACCAAATCCTGGAATGCAGCATGACAGAATTAGATTTGAGCAACTGCAACCACTCATCATCTGCTCCTCACACAGATGAGAAACTCTTTTCAAAACCCCATTTATTATTTCCTTAGTGTTTGCCATTTTCTCAGCAGCTTCAGCAAGGTACAGCTTTGAGCAGCTCATTTTCTTGCAAGCCTTCCAGTTAAATCTATTTTTAGGCATTGATTTGTTAACTTTTGATTGGGAGGTATTGAGTGAAGCTGCTCTGTCCCCTGGAAGGTGAAAGGAACTCAAGGATACACCAGGTCAAGCTCCCTTTTTCTCAGGGCTCAAAAAAGTGTAAACAAGGAAGAAAACATAATTATCAATACATTTTGGCTTTCCTGGCCAGGCACACTCTCATTTTTTGTTAGTCCTACCTAATAATACTATTTTTATTATAGCTATTGGGTGATTAATGCAATTCTGGTTCATCTCACCTTCCGTTTAATGTCTGTAAACTGAGAGAACATGAGGGACCAGTAGAAGGCCAGCTCCAAGATATAGTAATAATAAAGCCTGGATGTTAGAGGCTGCAAAACAGACAGAGATAGCACATTTACAAGACAAAATAATTCAAAATTTACATTAAAATCACTTTTTTTCCTTCCTCCTTTTCCATCCCACTTTGTTCCTCCAGAACTGCTGAGGCATAAGTTAAATCATTCAGGTTTAATAAAAACAAGCTTAAGCAACAGGCATCTTACTCCAGGCTTACTCACACAAATACAATTGTGTGTTTGAGCTTTCTTCCAAAGGAGTAAATTCCCTTGTCAATATTTACAACTCCTGCTGAAGCCTCTTGGAGTAAGAAAACCAGGCTTTGGAACAGGCTGTTGGCCTCTGTACAGTAAATAAATAAATTACCACTATGATTTTATGCCTTTTTCTCCCACTTTATGTTTATTTGCTGCTGAGATTATTAAAAGTGACTGAGTCAGATGTATTTGAGGAAACCCTGCTGTTGCCAAACCTAACCAGGAGGTAAAGGCACAAAGAGTAAATGGCTGAGTTGTAATCCAGTATCAATAACAAAAATAAAAGCTGAAATTGTCCAAAAAGTTGGAATTTAGGAGGTGTTTCTCTCATACCTGGAAAGGGTAGTTGTACCAGCACTGTCGTGTGTCCCAAAACCAGGGTGCCTAAAGGGAATAGGTAAGTTTTTATTATATATAAATAAGAAGTTATATAAAACCCCAGTTTGTACTGGGTGTTTTCCTCCCTAGCACCTGAAGTCACCTCACACTATAGCACTGCCTCACTGAAATTTTACCTTCATTTTGCCATTCAAACTACATTTACTATAAAAAACCCTAGTGGTTTAAAGTCTAATTTGTGCTGTCAATGAGAGTTCTGCTGCTATGGAAATTTCTAGAATAATCATACAGCTCTAATAATAATAAAGACCCAAGGAGGTGAATTTGTATCCCTTCAAGAGGGAGAGGAGAAATAAATGAGCAGCTCTCCATAGGAAAAAAAAACCCCAAACCCCACCTTGTTTTTTCCAACATTCTGGGGTAACATGTCAAGTAATTTTCTATTATTTCCAAAATTACAGATCTGTACAGAAGCTTCCCCACAGTGTAAAGAAGGTTTTTAACAGAACCCCCAGGATCCCAAATCAGGGATCATTCAACTGCAACCACACAGAACAACAACGTAGGTGACAGAGCAACTCACCGTCCAGAGAAACCTGATTCCATAAAAAAATATACTGAAATAAAATGTAAATCTCCACCTGGAAAAAGAAGTAAAAAATAAACTTAGGACATAGAATCAGCTTTTGGTTAGCATTTGTAAAATTAATTGAAATATTTGGGAAAACCCCCAAATCTGACACCTGAAAAGCCTTCACCCACCTTCATTTCTAAACATTTCACTAACATAAACCTACTGGAGAGTTTTCACACCACACATGAGTTTGCATCAACAGCCAGGTTTGAAACTCAGGGTGAACATGCATCATTCATATGCTTTAAGAGACAACAAGGTAACAGCAAGCAAAGCTGTTGTCACCCAGAGGTATCCTAATATATGTATTTTTCCCTCTTACCTTGTGGCTTTAGGTAGACAAAACCATACTGGGGGAAGAATTGAAAGTTACTGGAAAGGAAAGAAACCAGCAGAGGAGAAACAAGTCAGGAAAAAATACTGAGGTTCTACTGCACTACAGAGAAAACTGCAGGAGCTCAGGGAAAACAGGGAACAAAGAATGGGCTGAAGAGAGAAGAAAAGGAAGCCAAGGAGTGTCTGGGACTGGGAAAGCCAGAAAGTCGTTCCTGGGGAATGGAAACGAGCTTTGGGTGGGAACGGGGCTGTGTAGGAGAGTCCCAGGGGATTTACAGCCAGTGTGGGCATGGGGACACACTGACAGGGACATGGAAAGGGACAGGGACACATAGATATGGACACAGGCACACAGACATGGACACACACACAGAGACATGGACACACAGACATGGACACAGACAGGGACATGGAAACACAACACGAACATATGGACAGGGACACACAGACATGGACATGCAGAGACATGGACAGAGACACACACAGAGACATGGACACACAGACATGGACACGCAGATGTGTGCACACAGACATGGACACACAACACGGACATATGGACAGGGACACACGAACGTGGACATGCAGAGACATGGACACAGACACACACAGGGACATGGACACACAGACATGGACATGGACACGGACAGAGACAGGGACACGCAGATGTGTGCACACAGACATGGACACACAGACACACACAGAGACAGGGACACACGGACATGGACACACAGACACTCTCAAGTGCCATGAAGGACCTGGCCCAGTGTCTAAAGCTGCCCAGCTCTGACTCTTGTACCCCGTTCTGATCTCAGGCATGTCCACAAAATATTTTACAATTTTAAAACCTCCTATAACTGCCCTCATTTGCTTGTACAGGAATTTTGGCCCAATCAGGCGGAGCAGCTGCCCCCAGGCCCAGCTAGAGCTCTAAGATGAAGCCCCCCTGCACAAACATACATGCTCTCACAAAATTTAGTGAGGGTTGTGGGTTTGTCCTGGTTCCTCCGGTGCCGAAACCAGCGCTGGATCTTTCGGACATCCCAGTCCAGCTGCTTGGACAAGCCTTCTAACCTTTTTCCATCTGGAGACTGAAGGAAAATGAAACAAATGTCATTTCTCCCACTCCTCAAGCTACTTTCAGTCCTGCACTAAGAGAGAAATAATGCACAGATAACAAAAAGCACACCAGGAAGGGACCACAGAGTCTGGAAGCAAGAACCCATCGCCACAAATGGTCATTCAGGTTTAACCTTCATAATCTACTAATTACTTAATTACTCAGAATGGTTTTGGCTGAGCATTTCCTCACCTATTTCATCAGTTGACAGCACATTAAGGCAAAGAATGTGACTGTTCTGTCTGTTAATTTGGGGGGAGGAGCTGCTAAAATGTCCTGTCCTACCTGTTAAAGTTGCACACCAATTCAAACAGCCCAGAACTCAAGAGGAAACCTAAAGATGCTTAAGGTTTGCTACTCACAGCAAGGACAGAGAAACTTTAAAGTAAGAGTTGGTTTAACACAGTAGATATTCGTGTATTTCATAAGGGCACTGTAGAAATTGTGTTATTTCTGTTATCAAAGTTTATAAATGAAAATATATTTGAAGACTGAAATACTTCCATGACAAATATGGATATAATAGATCCCTGTTCTCCACCTGTCTGAATGAACATAAATGGATTTATCAAAGTGAACCAAACCTGGTAGCTCCCTCTACAATGGCCCAGGAGTGAGATAATTCAGACCAGCTCTGCCAGGGAACTCTACCATTGAAAGATGATAAACACATTTTACTATTTGAGTTACATTTCAACCACAAAAGCTATGCAGAATGCTGATTTAATAAAAAAACATCAGTCTGCCCAGCTGAATATCAAAAACAGAGTAACTTGATTTTCAGCATTGAGACCATGACTGTCCTGACAATCCATCACACCACATCTCTCAGCACTTTCCTGGGATTTAATGGTTGGGAAAGCACCTGCCTCCAAGGGGAATTCAGAGCTCCCAGCTCAGAGCAGCAGTGAAATCCTTCCCCTGCACCAAGGCCACCCCCAGCCCGACTCTCCAAACCCCACAGCAGGCACAGCAAACTGGGACAGTTGAAGGTTTTCATCAGCCAGACAAATTCTGCACAGCCTGCGACCTCCCAGGTTTCCTAAACATTTATTTCAAGGACATCCCCTGCATTAAAGTTCTCCCAACAAAGGGCATCAGATTCTGGGGATTTCTCAGTTCACACATCATTTCAAATGCCTCAGAACTTTAATGTTCCCACAAGGCAAGTTTTTTGAGGTTTTTATAGAATTTCCCTTTATCTGCTCCAGTAGATGAGGTTCAGCATCACCAAATCTCAGCAGAAAACCTTCCATTTTGTTATCTTTAATGAAAATCTATTGCACTTATTCAATGTTGGATAAAATACAGTGGGATTCTGTAATTCTGTAGGCTGTGAGCTCAAGGAAGGAAACAACCCAAAGAAACACCTCCTGCCACCATTAAATGTCCTGCCCTTCATCAGGACATCCTTCACTGACTGAATACCTCCCTGAACAATCCCCTTCCACTGGAAACTGCTGTCTAGGTTTACAATAAATGGCAAAAATCAGAGGAAGACATTCACAGTAAAACCAATAAAATCAGAAAAGGAACTGAGGTCCAGAAAAAGAGGAACACTTTCCCAATAGAAGTGGAAGATGCTGGGAAATCTCTTGTTAAAGAATCCCCACTGTACAACTTGGACCAAAGGCAGGGAACTAAAGGAAGCTGTTCAGGCCTGTCTATCAGAGGAACATTTGTACCCCAAAGATTCTTCTGTGCACAAAACCATGGCTCAGCCAAACAGGGAATTTACTCTGTTACCAGAAGGATGTGCCAGAAGCAAAGTAAAACCAGCACAAGCCCACTTGTGGATGCAGAGTGTGAAATGTGCATTTCAATCCAGAAAAGTGGAAGCAAAAGCCCCCCCTGAGACACTTCCAGGCCTCATTCCCTTTGGAATGGAGGAGGAATTTGAAGCATGACTCACCTTAGTGATGGATGTAAACACTTTCTCTAAAATTGCATTGGGCTGGGCTCTGTGAGGTCCACTGTCCTGAATGCCAAGGTTTATGGCACATGGCTTGGCAATAAACCTGCAAGAATTGCCCAGAAAGAGCTGGATTAAAACAAGATATTTATTTCCTTCCTCTGCCTAAATCACAAGGACCTGGATTTGTCACCAACTGCAAAACCTGGTGAGAAAGCTTTTGAAATCTCCATTCCACCGCTTCCCAGGTGAAGAAATTTCTTTTATTAGTCCATATGGTAACTGCAGACAGCACATACTGTGCACACCAGAATAAAAAATTAAATCTTAATGCTCTTGGCTTGTAAGGATCTGAATGTGCTCCCCAGGGAGATTCTCATTCCTCAGCAATAAAACAATAGACTGATAGCAGTCTGCTGTGAACAGAAATGCTGGAGATGAAGCCCTAAACCAAAGCATCTTGTTTCCAAAATAGGCCTTGGTGTCACATAGCTCAGAAAAAAAAGGGAAGTTCAAATGACACAGTTCCTAAAAGTAACCCTTTTTTTTGGGGGGGAAAAATAAAGTGGCTCATTTCCTTCAGGACAGACAGAAAGACGCAAGTCCTCGAGATCTCAGGATCTCATCCATCCCATGTGCTCCGTGTATTCCAAACTGATTTAACTCTTCCTGGATTTTATAGCACAGACTCTGGAAACAAGCCTGGGTTTCTACTAAGACTAATAGAAACATGTTCAAAATTGCCAGGTTTTGCTGCACGTTTGTGTCAGGATGTGCTCAGGGTTCCAAGGGAAATGTCTGCATTACCTGACATGTGAATTGTTCCTCTCCTGTTGGTGGGCAAAAGGAGCAAAATTTAGTATCTTTTAATCAGTTATTTTGAGGAATAACCTGTTTCTTACACTAATTTTGAAAAGGACACAACATTTGAACCATTAAAACCATTTTGCTTTCACAGAGAGATTGTTTCAGAGAGAGCTAAACTGAAATTACACATATTTAGGAGCCTCCCAGTGCCACCAAGCAGAAAATGCCGCTTTTTCCAACCACAATTGTTACAATTTCTCTTTGTGTTTAAAAGGAAAGATTAAAATTTAGGAGAATCGTGGCTCTTAGTGCTCCAACAGTAATTATTCTTGGGAATACTCATTTAGTGCTTCAGGAACAAATATCTGTGGCTGTGTTTAAGAACAGTCCCAGGTTGTGGAGTTTTCTCTTGAGGAATTACAGATCAGCTCGTGACTGATCCCAAAGGAACACTCAGCTCTCAGAAAACACCAAACAAATGATAGACACTGCAGGCCCAGGCTTCTCTGTCTGCCCCAGTCCTTCCTGTGTCTCTACCCAGGATCCCTGAGGTTAAAAATCCCTCCAGGATCCCCGAGCCCAAGCTGTGCCTGATCCCCTCCTTGTCACCAGACCAGAGCACCAAGTGCCACATCCTTGGACACCTCCAGAGATGGGGACTCCAAACTAACACCTTCCAAAGCCTGACCACCCTTTCCATGGAGAAATTCCTGCTGGTACCCAACCTGACCCCTCTGGTCAGGGAGCTCCCCCGAGCCTATTTTTCTCCAGGCTGAGCCCCTTCCCCAGCTCCCTCAGCCTCTCCTCATGTTCCAGACCCTTCCCAGCCCTGCTCCTGTCTCTGGACATGATAAGCTACAGTTCAACGCCCACAGTTTAAAAAAAAATTAATTAAAAAAATAAAAAAGGAAGGAGTGATTTCCTTTGAGCTTGGCTCCAAAGGCTCACGGCTTCCGCCATAATCCAGACCACCAGCCAGAAATTCTGTCCTGATGTTATGAAACACTTGACAAGACCCCCCAAAAAATGTAAAAAATATCCAGTGTTAAATGTCTTTACACTCTGCTTTCCTACAGGATATACCACAAGTGCAGCACAGAAGTTCACATGTGAACTTGCAGGTGGAATATGAAGTGAGTGGTCAATCCCCTGCTCAGACAGGAAAATCCCAAGCTGACCTGCTATTAAGGTAAACTCATACTTCAAACGGCTGTGGCACTTCAAATTTTTGGTCCCAAAGCAGGTTTTCAGATGTGTTTTGCACTGAATCCCACAGTGACAAAGTCCTGCACAACCCCCAAAATAGGAAAAAATACTGCCCAGACAGTAGAATTTCCCTTCTTGGGGATATTCAAGCTGAACAGCAGAAGACCATGGGCAACCTGAGTTGCCTGAACACTGGCCTTGCTTTGAGGAGAGGATTGGATGAGGTAGCCTTGAAAGGTCCCTGTTAATCTAAATGATTTTATGATTTTATAGAAATCTCAACGGTAACAAACTATACCCAAGGTCAACTTACTGCCACACCTTCCAGCAAGAAATTCTCATCACATAAACCCTTCTATTAAACCTTTATCAACAGGGATCAGCTCACACCCCAGCCTACCCTTTCACACTAGTTGTTAACACAAACTGATTTAAAAACCAATTTTCAAGTCCACACTCATATGTTAGAACAAATAGTGCTCAGGCATGTTGTGCTTCACAAAAAGGCAGAATCTTTCTTTATGAACATTCCAGTTTGGCTGGTGACTCCTTATTACAGCTCTTAAATGAAGAACAATCTCCAAAGTGAGATTTATTGAATATGCACTGAGTTTGTATTTCCATAATCTCTTAATTTAGCTGTTTAAAGATTTAACCACCTCATTCCATAATAGACCTGATTAAGTAACATGTCAAATCACCTTTTTGTACCCCTCCCCAGCTGGAGCACAAGCTGCAGATCCTTCCTCAGATCTGTCCAAAGAGCACTCCAGCACAGCTAGAAACACATCACATCCAGGTTTTTGCAGATACCTGGGATTTTTGTTTTTGGTTTTTTGTTTTTTTTTTGTTTTTGCCTGTAGTGAGACAAGATGTGCAAGGAGAAATATTGAAAAGGATAATCAAAGATAAAAAAATATAAAGCCAAATTTATGGGCAGAAGTCTTTCTTTTTGCTGACTGGACAAAAATCCTCGCCTTCTCACTTTCCACTGTCTTTACCTTCCTCTATGAGTCCTGCCTCACCCCTACAGTCATAAACTGCCCACAGACAGACAAATTAATGATTATTTCATCAATGTCATGATGTAAAAGGTAGTTTTTAGTGGAATTCTAGCTAACAGAAACATGTCACTGTTGTAGCACAAAGCACTTCCTCACAGTGATGAGCTACAAAAGGAGAGAGAAAAGAAGCAGCTCAACCAAAAGAGCTGCACGAGTCTGTAATTCACATTCTGAGTCACCAAGTCCAACTGTGAAATGTGTGTCAAGAGAGACATTTGACACAATCAAAGCCTGAATTGGGATAAATGCACCACAGGAGTTTATTGAGACAAAGCTGAACTTTTATGACATGTTCAAAGTGGCTGGAAGAAACAGAAAGGAGTTTATTCAAAGATATGTACTTTTAAAATAAACACACTAGAAACTGCCTGAGATGGGCTGTGACAATCTGCTTTCACTTTGGGACACCACCGAGGCACAGCTGAGATCAGGAACAACCCTCTCAGGAACCAGACCTCGGCCTCTGAGCTTTGCTCTGCAGGCTCGGGAGTTAAATCATCATTTGACTCCACCCTAAATTAACACCACAAAAGAAATTTCATAAACCAGGGAGACATTATCAGGACAAAGGAAACGCTGCCTGGAGCACTGTGCCATCAGGTGTAGTGCATCTTCCCCAACAACTCCAGGAACAGAGAATATTCTACACCTCTTCCCCAGACTGACACCTGGACTAGGAACCTCCCTAAAAATATCATTTTCATTGTCTCCTTTCCTTATGCCCTGGCAAGTACCAAGGTTTGCCCAGGACCAGCACACACCAAGCTGAGATGGGATTCTGGCAGTGCCACGTGTGTTCCTGCGTTCTCTGCACTGGTTTTCTGAAGTCTTTTTCTCCTAAGGGCAGAAAGACAGCATGGAGAAAATAGAGCCTCTCAAGTTTCTCGCCTCTCTGCTGACCTGCTTCATTTTCCTCCATATTTGCCATCTTTTTACTTCATCCCAACCACCTCTTGTTACCTTCTGAAAGCTCAGGAAAATTCACACTTCTTAAAGAAAACCAACAGAAAAACACCCAACTCAGTTCCCACTCACTTGAGTCCTGCAGCCTTTTTCATGCTTAGAAATACTTATGGAATCATGGAATGGTTTGGGCTGGAAAGGAACTTAAAGCTCACCCACTCCCATCCCCTGCCATGGGCAGGGACACTTTCCATTAATCCAGGTTGCTCCAAGTCCATCCAACCTGGCCAACTTCTGCCCTTTCAAGGCAGAAATTTAAGATTAAATCAATGTTTAATGAACTACCTGCACAGCAATACAAGGGTGTCTTGGTCCGTTTCACCTCAGGATTTCCTAAGTAAGCCGCTTTACTAATTAATATCTCTGCCACCCACACACTGCGTGTGGCTGTGGCACATCCACACCACACACGGATCTGCCTCTGCCCCAGGGCTGAGTTCACATGTTTATGGATGCCCAGGTAAATGAGGAATCCCGTATTACACCTGTTTATGGGCAGAGATGAAAATCCACACTCACATCCATCGTGCCTGAGCCGAGGGAGAGCCACCGAGTATTTAATAATACATCAGGCCATGTGAACGAGCCCGGTTTCCTCATCCAGGAACTCAGGGAAAGTACAATAAAGCGCACACGGAAGCCAAGTGCGGGGCAGCAGCAGCCGCCAGCTCCATCCGTCACCCCAGCGAGGCTCTCCCGGGCAGGAGCAGCAATAAAAGTGAGTTCCTATGTAAAACATGGGATTTTTCTTGGCACTACCTCAGCACCGCCGGACTGGAGGGGCCTCTCGTTATCCAGACCCAGAGCAGTGGAGTCCCACGGGCTTGTGCATGTCGCGACAGACACGACTCCCGCGACAGATTCCCGGGATTACACAATGTCCTCTTTCCACGCACGAAGGGCCTCGCGGAGGCCCCGAAGGGCGCGGGGGAGCCCCCGCCGGGCCGCCCCCCGGCCCGGCCCGGTGCTCACGGACCCCGG
>WBNO01030914.1:142693-167704 GCA_013400575.1 Peucedramus taeniatus
GCTCCCGCGTTCCCGCCCGTGCGGCGCGCGCGGGCTCGTGAGGGAGGGGCGCGCGCACGGCCCCGCCACGGCCTCAGCGCTCCCTGAGGGGACAGAGCCAGAGTGACAGGAAAAAAAAAGTCACGGAACCACTGGGTCACAGAGCCAGAGCGAAAAAATGACTGAGTTAAAAGGGACCCAGCAGGATCGTCAAAGTCCCGACTCCTGGCTCTGCACAGGACACCCCAGCAGTCTCACCGTGTCACGGCCGTGATGTGATGCTTCGCACACTGCTGAGCCCTCGCGGTTTGCACAAGCAGAGACGACTTTTAACTGGTAAAAGTCCTCAAGGCAGCAAGACAGGGCAGCAAACGATCCATGGTTAGTGTAATGTCTCTTTTGGCACCTGTCCAGTGGAGAATAGATTAAATGGCCCATTAAGCACTCAAATGCTATGATAACTAATAGATTCAAGGACAGAGTAATTTATGATCTAGTCACCTTTTTTTTAAATCAATGACTTTATTTAGAATTACCCGATGCATTAATTTCTCCTTGAAGATGTTCAGTTGGATGTGGGCCCCTGTATGTCAGAGACTCACAGATGCCTCAGATTTAACTAGAATTAATGATTTTCTGATTAAAGTCTCTGGTAAGTGCAGCCAGTATTGCTTCAGTATCACGTAACTGAGAAGACACAGTAAAATTCAATTGCGTTTCCTTAGAAACAGGCAGTTGGCATATTCCATAAATCCAAGTCCACGACAAATGATCTTCCCTCCCTTTTCAAATAGCACAATTTCCAGTCAGAGAGATCTCTGGTTGCTTAGCAATTTGAGGAAATCTGATACTAAATGGATTTTGTTAGGAACAGAGAAAGGTGACAGAGAGCAGCTTGGGTTTGCACATCAAGCTTTTTAGTTTTTCCACTGTACAAAGCAAGCCTTACTTCTCCATTTAAAATAAAGGAAAATGAGCAGTAGGTTGTGGAACTGCTAACACCTTCCAGCAAGGAAGCAGGATTTTCCCTTCTTCCCAATATCTATGTCATACACATTTCCTCATGCTGCTGCAGAATGTTCACTGCATTGCTTCTGGCTCTTATCCCACTCTCTCCCAATCAAACCCATCTCAGACTCAAGTGACAATAACTTAAATAAAAAGCAGCTGATAGGAAGGGGGGAAAAAAACCCTCCGTTATCCTCAGCTGCCCTCGAGAGCCACCTGGAGCCAGAAATGGAAGTGAAAAATCCCTGCATGTCCTTATTCCTTTTGCCAGTCCTGTTCTAATCCCTGTTCAATCTGGGAGCAGAAACTGCTCATTTGAGTCGAGCAGCAAACCACGGACACACAGTGTCACCTAGTGGGGCACCAGAGCCAGCCCGGGCTGGCTTCCAGCAGGAGCACCGAGAATTCACCCATCTTTTCCTTCCATTTTTATAGATGGAGAGCAGCCCTGGGGAGAAGTTTGATGTGCTGGACATGCCCCAGGAACCCCCCCGAGCCTGGGCTGAGTTTCCAGCACGGGAGGGGGGGCGTCTGCCACTCTGCCCTGCTCAGGTGAGACCCCACCTGCAGAGCTGTCCCCAGCCCTGGGGCTCAGCACAGGGAGGAGGATGTGGAGCTGCTGGAGAGAGTCCAGAGGAGGCACCAGGGGGATCAGAGGGATGGAGCAGCTCTGCTGTGAGAATTGGGTTTGTTCAGCCTGGAAAATAGCTGATTTAGGGTGACCTCATTGTGGCCTTCCAGTCCCTGAAGGAGCTGCAGGAAAGATGGAGAGAGACCTGGAGTGCCAGGACAAGGGGCTTTAAACTGCCAGAGGGCAGGGTTAGAGGGGATTTGGGGAAGGAATTCCTCCCTGTAAGGGTGGTAGGTCATTGGAATGGATTTCCCAGAGGATGCCTCATCCCTGAAGTGCCCAAGGCCAGGTTGGTCGGGGCTTGGAGCAGCCTGGGATAGTGGAAGGTGTCCCTGCCCACAGCAGGAGTGGAATGGGATGAGGTTTAAGGTCCCCTTCAACCCAAACCATTCCATGACAATTCTGTGATCCTTTAAACACTGCCTCTTTGTGAAACAAGATGAATCCAAACTTCAGTTATAATGGAAATGACCCAGACTTTATTGAAGGTTTTGTCGTTAGCAGAACTGTTAAGAAAGCAGAATATTTTACACCTCAAGAATCGTTAAGATCTAGTTCTCTTGAGAATACAGTACAAATAAAAGCTAATAAAAAAAAAGGGCCTCATCCTCCCCCCATTCAAGATTTTATTATTTGTAAAATAAATGAAGTCAAGTTAAAAAAAATGTTCTGATCTTCAACACTGGCAATCGGAAAGTGTCACTGATTCCAGAGATTTTTGCAATGCAGCACAATTTCACAGCTGTAAGGAAAAGATTTATGGCAGCTTGATAAAAGTAGGATTTCAGAGTTGTCAAAAGGCCTTAAAAATCTTATCTGCAGTTTAAAATGATGACAAAGAACTCCAAGTGAAAAAAGAAATGACAACAAAACAAACAAAAAACACCACTTCAAATGCATGTGAAATGCAGAAGTAATGCCCTGCAGGCTGCTCCAAAGTGTTCACTTGTCTTTTGCAGAGACCTGGCAGCCAGCACAGCTCCTGGGATAGCACTGAAATACACCTGGTCCAGCAACGGGCACCATTCCAGTTGTGCAGAGACTCCTCAACTGACCACAGGCAGGTTTGAGACAGAAATTCACATTGCACTCAGTTTAGGATGCTTTAGTTGTTGGACACTACACACAGTAATGCTTTTATTATTAAAGAAAAAAAGCCCAGTTGTGCCCTTTCCGTGTATTAAAGTGCATTAAGTGACCATTTTAAAGCAGGCCAGAAAGTCCCTTTGAAGTTGGTCCCTAAGCACTGCAGTAGCATTTGTAGTGGTACAGGTGGTGTGTTCCAGAGGCCCTGTCCCACACCAGCACGGCAAGTACAGTGGAATTCCATAAATTGTTAGTGAAATACCTATTGAAGCTCCAAGGGATAAGACAGTGGAGAACAGCTCTGTTCTCATGCTGGGGACTGACACTACCTGCTGAAGCCATCCCACAGCCAGACACTTGTTCCATGCACCTAAAGAATTTGCAGGCTTCCAGAGTTTTCTAGCTGAGATAATTTGTACGTAGATTCCCTTAATGCTGATGTGCAGTGCAGCATCACTTCATCCAGGAGAGCTGTTTGTTAAAGCTAAAAATACCCATTTCAAAAGGCCCAGCACCTTGCAGCAAGTTTTCTAGTAAAAGGCCAATTTATTCATCATCATCATCATCTTCTTCATAGTAGCGATTCCTTTTGATCTGTTCTTCCACGGATAGATCTTCCATGTCTTCACCCTCCCAAAAACCAACATCTTGGGATTTGCGATTCTGGTTCGGAGATGATTCCTTAGCGGTCACAACATTGGCTAAGCTGGAATGCTTAGGAGAATTTGGTTCAAGGAGTTCTTCCTTTGGAATTTCTGGCTCCTCTGTAGTGTGTTCTTCCTCATCTGTGTCTGCATTCATCTGGCCATTCTCTACAACTGCTGTTTTGATACCAGACAACTCCCGTTCTTCCTCCACAGTTTTCTCCCTGGCATTCTGGATGTTCCTATGCTCAACCTTCTTTTCCTTTTGCTTTTTCTCTAGGACAACCTCTCTCTCCAGTTCCTCACTCCTTTTCAGTGTGTCTTTCTCTTCCTTAGAAGGAGATGGTGAATTCTCTCTTTTATGGCCTTTAACAGATACTGTTCTAAATGAGGCTGCAACTGTAAAGGGGCGACTTCGCTCCTTCAGCGAGGAAGATCTTCTTAACTTTTTGAGATCCAGATCCACATCCTCCTGCAAATCGGGCTTGGAAATCTCTTCTTCTGGAGGCCACTTGGGTTTGAGTACTTTGATGCCCTCATCTAAGGCACTTCCTTGGATACTTTGGTCAGACGGAGGTGGCCAGGCAATCCTGAGCTTTTTTGTTTCTGCTGGTCTTTCTTCCCTTTCAGGCACAGCTGAAGCTTTTGCTTCCATACTTGCTGCCAGAACTCCCACTTTTGCAATCGGGGCATCCTCTACTCCTGGGCTTTGTGGAGTTTCTGGTGAATTCACACCATGGACGGTTTTCTCCGGGGATTCTTCACATTCAGTTTTACCTGCCCACAATTCCTTATGCTGCTTGTGTCCAAAGCCCTCATCGTAATTGCCTTTGGACTTGAAGAGCTGATTGAAGTGGGGCTTGCAGTAGATGTTCCCACGGAGAGACGCGTACGTCCCGAGGCTGTTCAGGAAACACAGATCAAACGTTAGAGCTCAGGGCCACCAACACCAGCATCTGTTCCAGTTGTGTTACAGAGGAGATTCAATTTCAGTCTTCCACATATTCAGAAAAACAAGCTTACAGCCCTCAGGGTTTGCATGGCTCTTTCTAGGAATTCTTTACAAAGCTGGATATTCTATTTTTCCCCGCATAAAATTACATTAAGAGTTTAAAAATGGCATCAAGTGCACCAGGCACTGGCAGAAGTAGGCCTGTGTTACCTCTCCTACACAAATCACTGGGTTATGATGACTTTCAGCTCAGTTAGGCCTGAGCAGCACCTTCCTCAGCTGTGACAGGAAAATTCACTTCCCAGAGGGCAGCCAAGGGAGCAGTGCACATACCTGAGTTTGCTGTTGCAATAGGAACAGCGGAAGCAGCTGATGTGAAACACCTGCTGGTTGGCAAAGAGCCTTTCCATGGGATACACTGTCTTCTGACACCCAACACAGGTTTCCTTCATTGGCAACTGGAATTTCTACAGGGGGAAGAGAAAGTTTGTTAACTGGAAAACACATCAACTGCTGGGGACTTGGCGTGGGTTCATGCATGGTTTCCTGAACTCTCAAGAACTGCAGAGAGTTCACTTTCTCTAATTATGGTGCAGCAGGGTCTAGTGGGCAGCAAGAAGCTACGACAGGCCCATGGGATTGCTGTGGCTGGACAGGGAGCCAAGATTTCACCCCAGTGAATCCCACAGCTGAAGCATCACATGCTGAGCAGTGGTTGGGAAAGAACAGTGAGAGCACTAAAACTGAGCCTGTTCCCTAAAGCTGTCTCATCCTTTCCTGTGACCTGTTTTTTATTGATAGGAGAATGATGAAGCATTCCAGTTGATTACAATCAGTGTGAGACTTACCGAAATAATAAAAATAGTGCAGAAAAAGGGAATCTTGAAATGGTTTGGGTTGGAAAGGACCTTGAAGATCATCTAATCCCCTGCCAATCCCCTGCCATGGTCAGGGACACTGTCCACCAGAAGAGCTGAAATAGCCTCAAAAGGTACAGGGTGGGAGAGGAAAGGAGTGAAACAGGCTGCCCAATGATTTGAAATGACCCATTTTTGTTAAATCTTTTCTCTCAAAGAGGAGGAAATAGTCTCAGCACCAATACAACAGCAGGAAACGCTCCTGGCTTCACTTGTAAACAATTCCAGCTCTATCCCAAAGAAACCACACTCAGGTTTCAGGACTCTCAGCCCCCCAAACTTGCTTAAGATTCAAAGTGAGCAGAGCTTTGAGGTTAAACAGCTAAAATTCTTACGTGCTTACTGAATTTCCTGAGGGTTTAGTGCAAGGATAAACTTGAGCACTGAGGAGTCAAGTGTCACTGCTGTGCAGCAAGGATCACAGGTTTGTTTTCACACAGCATCAAGGAAGCAAGAACATTGTCCATGAGAAAAGGTCAGTGGATGCCATTTACTCCTTGAAATCTATTAACACTGGCCAATGGGGAGGACACTTTGCAGGATAAATTAAATAACACAATATTGGCATTTTGAGGCTGCATGTTGATTACAAGTGATTTAGCAGCCCAGCCTCCACTCCAGGGTCTGCACAGACATACTTATGGTGTGGGTTTTCCTTGGCAAAGGATTACCTGCTACAAACTTACAAAAAGCTTTACGGAAAAATCTGATGGCTAAAGAAAAAGCAGGAAGGTCACAGGAAGACATAATCACAGAAATTTATTTATAACAGTCTAGAAACAATGGTTAGGAATGAAAGTTCCAGCGTGTAAGGGCAGATTGCTGAAGATGGAGCCAGCTCAAGTCACTTTGTCACAACCATAAAGTTTGCTGCCAATTTAATTCCATTGTAATATGTATTTCTGGGTTTCCAGGCATTGCTTGAAGTTACAGTAGTTTAAAGTTCTGATGAGGACAGCTTCACTAACATTCAGAAATTCAGAATTCCTTTTGAAAAAGAATCCACAGTTTCTAGGTGCTGCCAAAACTCTGCATCTTGAGTCACTAAATGAAATCTCAAAAAATGAGATTTACTCATGCAAACATAAACCTAATCACCTGTGCTTGTCACATGGAGCAAGGCAGCAACAATTTGCTTGCCCATCAAAACGTTTTCTCCCTGAAAGCTCAGTTTTGCACAAGGGCATTGATTTTGCACAGTGACACAACAGTGCTGGCACGTGCTTCTGCAATCACATCCCCATCCAAGGAGAGGGACTTACTTGCATACAATGAGCCCTATGTCTGTGGAGAGGCGTTTTGGGCTGTGAAGAGACAGAAATTCCTTTCCAGGATACTACAAATAGGAGCTACAGGAGGAAGATGAGGCCCAATAATTATAAAAAGGACTTGAGAGAAAGCTGAGAGTTGAGCTCACATTAGGAGGGAAGCAGAAGGCAGGAGGAGAGGTTAGGAACCAAGAAGAGGAGACAGAAGCTGGAAGAGACAAATAGGAATGAATGAATAAACAGAAGCTTCTATCTCACACAGCATCTAAAGCAGTAACTGGGCAAAAGGCTAAAATGGTTTTGATAACATCAAGAGAGAGCAGAGAGCACCAGCACATGCAGGTTTTGTGTCACAGACTAGGATCACACAACTCTCACTGGCAGCTCAAATTTCCCATCCTGACATTTCTCCCTTGCACACTGGGAAGCCAGACCTTCCCAGTCTCTGAGCCCACGGCTGTTCCTCCCAAAGATGGGGAAAACAACAAAAGCCCAGTTGTTTCCTCAGGAGTGAGCCAGGAAGTGTGTGGCAGCCTAGGGAACCAGCATCCCAACCCCAGACAACACACATGATGAGCAAGTACAGCCTGACCAAAATGTCCAGTGCTGCCATTTGTTATCTAATCAGATTAGCAAATACATCCCTGAACCAAAGTTCTCCATCTGCTTTATCACTCCCTAAAGAAACTGTAACATCAAAGACTCATTACTCAGAAGGCCAAACCTCATTTTTATAGAGTCAGGCACCACAGTACCCTCACTATAAAGTTACTACCAGTTGCAGTTGCCTTGGGAACAGCTGGAAGAGGAGCAAAGCCAAGTCCCAGCCTGCTAAAGGCTCTGGAGATCAGTACCAGGACCTCAGGGCCTATTTCCAGGAGCACAGACAAGCCCTGAGACCATCCCCTACCTCTGCCACACTGAAGGGAAGCAGCCTCTCTGTCACAGAGGTGTAACAGAGACAAGCAACTCCCACCCAGTCTCTAGAAAAACCTGACTGCTTTGAGGTGCTTTTCCAGCCTGAATTAAAATGCCTTCACAATCACACTCTGATGAAGACAGAGCAGGTATTGATCCAGTTACTGCCAGACCTTTATGCTTAAGCACATTTAGGCTTTTCAGTGTTATACAGGGCCATCAGTTGGTTTTATCCTTCAGCAGGCTTTGAGACTAAAGAGCTGCGTTACCTTCACGGCTTTCGGTGGGGAGGCCTCTGTCTGCCCAGCTGCTTTAGCACCAAGGTTCTGCTGCTTTGAGCTGACAGGTTTCTGAGCTTCTGCCTCACTCTCTGATGGTCCAGCTGAGGGAGCAGAGGAGGGAGAAAAGGCAAATTAAAATGGCTTTAAACTGTGGGCAGCTTATGCTTGCCAGACCCATCAGAGTCTCAGTTCCACTTAAATGGCAAGGGAGCTACACTTAGAAGTGTTCAACCAGGGAAAAAGGAATTATAAATATCTTAAAATTACAGATGCAAGTGAACTTCTAAACATGAAAGAAATTCTTATAAAGTCTGCGTTAGGCACAGGACAGACTTTTAGTACAAGACAGTTTTTATTAATTAATAATTTGATAGGGCTCACCATGGCCATCCTCCAGCAGACCAGAGTGCAAAGACAAGCTGTTCTCACCTACAGAAACCTGCAAGAGAAAATGAGACAATGAGAACCTCTGACCTTCTGAGATCTGAACAGTCATGGCCCCAGGAAGGCACCAGGCAGTCTGAGCACAGAGACAGGGAGAGACCTGAGTGGCTCAGGAAAGGAATAGTTTTTGAGGCACAGAAGGGTCCAGCTGAGCATCAAGAGAGTCCTTGCTACAAGGCAGACACCCTCACAGGTTTCACCCATACAAACATCAGATTTCTGTTTCCTTGTACACCTTTATTAACCCTCAGAAATCTTGGTTGATTTGCTGAGGTTCCTCCCAGGTTTTCTCACTTACAAATCCCTTGAACCCAAGCAGCACATTTACTGGAAATCTCATGGCTCCCTCCAACATTTGACCAATCTCTGACATTCAGACATCCAAGAGACTGTGCTCTTGGGAAAAAAAAAAACAAACAAAAAACCAACCATAAAAAAGAACACCTGAATTTAAAAAAAAGCTTTTGTTAAGCCATAAGCCTGTTCCAAGGCTGAAAAACATACCAGATCTTCCTTGTTCATCCTCTTTCAGAAACAAATGAGTAATTAAAAAAAAAATTTTAAACCAGAGAAATTTGATCTAAACCAGTTTCAAATACTAAACAGAATCATAGCATCATTTACTTTGGAAAAGACCTTTAAGATCATCAAATGCAACCATGAACAAAACCTGCTACAGATAAAGCTCTTGATGTATAACTCTTTATTAAACTTGGCACTATTGCTATTAAATCAAATAGTTTTAAGTGAGGAACTAAAGTACTGTAACAAGATTAACTGCAAATCATCACTAATTCACCTTAATGATTGAAAAGTCCATTGCAAGCAACTGAAATTTGTAAATTAATGAGGTAATGAGGAGACAAGTTACATGTATTAACATCCTCTGGTCTGCTGAAACCAGAACTGTACCCCAGTGTCCTGGGCAGAGCATGAACACGTTCTGAAGGCTGCTGAAGTCACACACGTCTGGCTACTGAATGTGCCACGGGTGCAGTGTGAAAAATGACAGAGTGAAGTGTCTTTTGTTTCCTTTTTGCCAGAGGATTCCCATTTCTGACATTAACGACAAGCAGCTTTAATTAGGCTCATTTCCAAGTTCACCCCGTCCCTTCCAAAGGACAATCCTGGCTCCCAAACAATGCTCTATTCAGGTTCTCATTGCACCTGGACACCTCAACAAGTAACTCTGCAATTACTGCTGAATACAAGAAATTTTATTCAAATCTTCCATTCACAACAGGGAGATACTCTGATTTAACAGGTGCTCTTTTAATTAACTCACCTTGGAGCAGGAAGCAGCCTCGACCAGTCAGACACGAAGCTGCTCAGCTGTCTCTGAGGAACAGCTGAAAGCAAAGATTTGGCCCCTTGCCCAAGGAAGGCTGAAAAGCTCTAAAAGCCCTCCTGGCATTAAGCTGCCACGTGTTCAGCCTGGATGGAATACACAGTACCCCAATTATTATTCAGCTACTTTTATCCCGTCTGCTGTCCCCAGTTCAGGGAACAAATGCTTGAGTCCAGTTTACAGAGTCTCAATTTATAGCTGGAGCTCAAAACCAGGAACAAACCCAAACTGCCATTCTCAGTTAACCTAAAATTTAGCCACTAAATGCAGAAGAAACAGTGACAAACTCCTTTGACTTGGGTCATACAAAGCTGCTCATGGTTTTTTTTTAAATTGGTGTGGATTTTTTTGTTTACAAAAAACCCACCATAAAACAAACCTATCAAGACATAAAAACTCTCCCAGAAAACTTATCTCTAGACATTCTCCTCCACAGACACAATTCAGAGACAGTCTAAAAAGAACAACCTAAACAAACAGGAATTTTGCAGCATGTAACTAATCTGCATCAGCTGCTCACGTTCAATTCCCAGATGGCATGTGGAACATGGAACCAGTGTATCAGCTGTGCTTCCACAGCCAGTTCCACTTAAAATGAAGCCCTTGATCTCCACCAGCACAGACATCTTACCTTCTCCCCATCCTGACAGGAACTGGAGTCCTCAACTGGTGCCATATTCTCCTTCTCCCCAGATTTGTAATTCTTGAGTTCACTCTCACTGGCTTGAATCTCACTCTATAGGACAAAGCACTGGAAAGGTGACAGGTTCTTTTCCCCTAAGAAAACACTTGCTTTCTATTTTTCTTGAAATGTATTAAAAGCTGTTTTTCTAATATGTGGAGTGATAATTGAAGGAAGTGCCATAAGAATGTACACACACTTGTTAAGTGACATAGTCTAGTGAGGGAACAGGACTGGGCTGTAGAATTTTACTGTGCTCTAAGGAGGTAATGCCAGTGTTTTCCTGAACAACCCTTTTCTTTCAAATTCCTGTTTAAAATCAACTCCTAAGTATTCCCTGCTCAATCCACATCTTCCTTTTTGAGAAAGATTAACTTTTCACTAGGAATGACAAGTATTTCCAGACAAGCACTGCCTAAAGTACAGTGTAATTGCTAAATACAATTTGACATAAAAGCAAATCCCACATTTGCTTCAGTTCTAGTCAAAACCCTGACTCTGTTTTCCTGAGATTTTTGTTTTTGATAGACTGACTTAAGACTTTCACAGAAGGATCTTTCAGACTTTAAAACCAATAAAATCCAGTGAAACCTCGTGTTTCTTTCATTGCCACAGGACACAAGATCACTGGAAGCCTCGTGCTTTTCACAAGGCATCTTCTCTGTGACATGAAAGAGGAACAGCACCAGCATCTTCCTGCACTGGGAAACAAATCTCCACAAAACCAACCACATCCAAGAGGTTTGTACCAAATGTTGGAATCTTAATGCTTAGATCTCTGTATCTGCTGTCCAGCACCATTCCCTCCCCTTCCAACACACAGAACTTATTGTTCCTCACCCCTACTCGAACCAAGTGTCCATCAGGTTTAATCCAGGCATTATTACACCACAATGCCCTAAAATAGCTGTTCCCAGGAGAGATTCTGGCTTTCCTTTGTAGCCCAGGTGTGAGAAGGGCAGCACAAACACCACACTTCCACAACAAGAAAGCCCTGGTTGTTTTGCCAGCAGGGAAGGAGAAGATGCCAAGATTGGGGCTGTTGTGGAACAGTGGCACTGCAAACACTGGCCTCAGGAACCCCTGTCTGCTCCATCTCACTGCCCTCGTCCACATGCCAGGTCAAAATGGGAAGAGATTGTGCCCAAATGGGGCATCCTGAGAGCATCAGGCTGGACTGGCACTAAACCAAGAGCATTGGGAGGCTGCAGACAGGAGCCTCTGGAGAAATGGCAAATCTCCTGCCATCAGGACAGAATTTAGTTCACTCAGCCACCACTCTGAGCCCCAAACTGGAAAAGGCATCAGGAAACAAGCCCAGGCAAGGCACAGGAGGTAGAAATGGGCAATTAGGTTAATCAGATTTGTTGCAGTGGCTGCAAGGACTTTCCATTCATGCAGGGAAGGTTTTACTGACCCTTCTCCCACAGCTGGGGAATCTGACCCATGTGCAGATGAAATTCAGAAATCATTTGAGCTCTGAAGAAGCCCTTGCCTCTCCACAGAGACTCCTGGAAAGCAGGCTCTCCTCTGAGGGAGAACCAGCACTTCAGGCTCTCATTTCCAGGGCAAGTTTCCCAACTTAAAAAGGCTTTTTCTCTTCAAATCTATTACTCTGGTTAATAAAAGTAATACTTGAACAATATAAGTTCCCATCATTCAGCAAAATGAAAGTATCAGAAACTTCCAGCAAATGTACCTAAGCAGGTTTTAACAAAAGCTGAGATTCCTGAAACCTCCTCAGCTGTAACTCTTCATTAATTGTTCAGCTCCTGGTCAAATATTTGCAAAACAGGCAGAGGTTCATTCACTGCAGCAGTCTAATTGGATTCAGAGAGTGGTGAGAAATCCTGAAGGGAGGTGAAAAGCAAAAGCGAGGAAAACCGACTGGAGATCCCAAAGCTGCAGGCCAAGAGATCCAGGTTCTGAGCACTGTGTGACACCAAGTCACTTCATCTCACTGTGCCTCAGTTTCCCACAGCTTAGAGCTGCTGAACAGCATGGAATTGAGTCGAGTTTTCTTTTTTAAACAAAAACAACAAACACGTAGAGAGCTACAGATACTCAGAAAGAAAAAGAAAGTCAACTATGCTTCAGAAGGACTTTGATCAGGGTGCCAGCAATTAATTCCTTGGAAAATTTTCAACATGATTCCAGGAAGATGCAAATACACTTATTTCTTCCTGCAGTATGTAGAGGCAACTCTTCATCAGAAATTACTCCTATGGGCACAGAGTAATTTTCCAAAAAGAGTGGCATTACCCTCAAGCAGCCTGGTTTCCATAAGATCTTCTTTCCAGTCCTAGGCTGGGACAAAAATTCACTTCCACACAAACCAAGACTTACCATGGGAATGATGCCTGAGGAACTGCCCTGCTTGGACACAGCTGCCTGGTACTTGGCCAGCCTGTCCTTTATTGAGGTCTCCGATAAACGGGGCATGTCCAGGTTCTTCCTGGTCTCTGCCTTGTCTGGGCTGAGTCCTGGACTGGTCTCTACAAGATACCCTGATAAAAACAAAAAACAAACATGAATAACACATAACTCTCAGAACACTCACTAAGATCCTTTTTGGGGAGAATAAACACATTGCCATTCTCTCCAGGATCATACCAGCAAGGACACAATGTGTGTCACTAAGGAGTGAGACCCAAGGGAACAGCTGCAGCTGTGCCAGCCATTGGTGGAAACCCTAAAGATTGCAAATGGTTTGCTAGAAAAAGGTCTCCAAACAGCTAAAAATACATAGTTTTGTTTAAGTCAAAGCTCACAGTAGCTCCCTGTGTCTGGCCAGGACAGGAGGAATGAGGATTGAAGCAAGGAGGCAGAAGGAACATTGACTGTCTGTTCACTGCTTCCTAAATTACCTTAATTGTTAAAAACTAGTTCTAGGATTGAGACACAGGAAAGAATGGGCTGTATTCCTTAACTTGTTGGTTATTCCCTGTGCCTTGGTTTCCCGTGCTTAAGAGTGGAATGGTTTAAAACTCCCAGCAAGGCTTCACTAATTAAACGGGATGCTGATGGACTTCCTTCCATTTTGGAAAGGCAAAAGTTATTTCATAGAATCCTTGAGATTGGAAAAGCCCTCCAAGACCAGCGAGTCCAACCTCTGACTGATCCCCACCTTGTCACCCAGACCAGAGCACTGAGTGCCACGTCCTTGGACACCTCCAGGGAAATTTCTCTTGTATTGTATAAAGTAGATTTATCTCTTAAACAAAACCCAAACCAACCCAACCAAACCCCAGCCCTGAGTTTTCCTGACCTGCTGTGCTGTGGCTCCTGTCTCCTTGGGCAGCATCGCAGTCCTCCAAGGAGAGGCTGTTCTCCGAAATCCTCCTGCCCACGGCCACCCTCCGCGGCTCCCGGGGGCCCTGCTGGGGACAGACCCTCCCATCAGCTGCCTGGACACACAGGGATTGCTCTGGGTAATCCCTTAAGAGGCACAGGTGTCACTAGCAAATCTGCTTTACTGGAATAAACAAGTCTAGCAGGTAACATCTTATTTAACCAATATAAAGTTTGATCACAGAGTACCTGACCCTCTGTCACCTGGGAAACACTTTCTTGAAGAGGTCAGTTGGTGCCCTTTGGAAGTTCTCTTGGTTGAAAAGGACCACAAAGATCAGATTTTTAGGTTGTTCCCACTGCATATACAAAACTTCAGTCTAGACTTTTGCATTTCATGCAATTTCTGTTGAAGCCAATAGCCACAGTCATTGTAGGAAGATTTAAAATCAGAAAAAGGATGCAAGGAACCACTTATCCAAAATCTGAACTCATTTTCAGCCATGTCAAAAGGAATTAATAGTATTGTAATAAAAGTTATCTAGAGTTATTTGTTTTGATCTGGATAGTTCATGCATTCGGTACCAAATAATTCCCTAATTAGATCTGATAAGGCTGAAGCTTAAGCAGGAGTGTAAGGGATAAATATTCTCAGATCTCCAGGATAATCACTCTCTGCTGCAGAGCTGGACAGGGTGTCCTGGTAGCACCACACAGATGCTCTGGCTGCCTCAATCAGATTTTATTCTTATTTGTTGAGACCAACTCCCCAAATCTAAATCTCAACAAAAGAAAGCACAAAAAGAAATTTCCACAGCTTTGATAAAAGTTGTTGAGCACAGAGTTAAACTGGAGTCCATCAAGGTAGGATGTATTCACAGCTGAAAGTCAGCCTATGAAATCCTGGAAGGGACTGGACCTTTGTTCTCTCTCTAGGAAGAGTTAAATCACAGTTGGAAATTCAGATCGAGGCTAATGTAGAGAAAAAGGCAGGTTTGGCAAGATGCTCCAACCACACATTACCCCTCAGTTCCAAAGACTTTCTAATTTGCTGGTCACCAAACTGAAGGAAATTCCAAAGTTTTATTTTCACAGAACTGCAGTGTAAGATAATCACTGTGAAAAATCAGGCTGCTTTCCATACAAACAGCAACTTCACCAGGAAAGGAAAATGCAGCTGGAAAACCTCATTTTCCATTAGCACGGGAAATAGTTTCTATTTCTGTGGTTTAAGACTTTGGTAACTTTTCTTACTGGAAAAGAGCTTTAGCTCTGACAAGTCTTGCACTGACCAATAGGCTCAGGTCTGGGAGTGCCTGCACACTTGTAAAGACTTGCAGGTCCCTCATTCTGTGAAAACTATTCTTAGATGATTATCCAGTCAATGTCCCCTTTAACATCACCCCAAACCCACAAGTCTGGGGTTCTTGCAGCTCAAAAATTTGGGGTCCAAAGGGTCCATCAGGAAAAGTTCAATCAGCAGAAGCAGCTAAAGAGTGCTCCAATGGCACCACTGCAGAGCCCTGCCAGCTCCTCCTCCTGCCCTCTGCCACCTCACATCTGCAGATGTTACAGCTTCACCTGAAGAGCTTTTCTGAGGGTGAGCTGCAGAACACAGAGTAAAAATCCCAACAATCAGAATACAAAAAGCTTTAGAGCACAGGGATATTTCAGTAAACCTACAAATATGTGTAGGTTTTATATCAACAGTTTCATCTTGGGGGGAAAAAAAAAGAGTAAAAGGAAAATAAATGTTTAATAGAGAAGATAAGAGACTTTCTACATTACAACTGATGGACTGACCAACTGCAGGGAACCAGCAGGATCATGGCTCATGGAGGAAGCCCCCTTAGGGATTTGTCACTCTGTGGCTGGGCCACAATTCCCAGGGCACAACTTCTGCTGCTTTGGAAAGGAGATGAAAATTCCTCGTGTGTGGAAAGCCCCAAGTTCTCAGACTTGGGCAAGTGCAGAAGCACCGTGATCACAGGTAAAGCTTCGCCTGGGGCACAGAGTTGGCAAAAACCCAAATCAAAGTTACACCTATTTCATTACAAACCACCTGTGTCAGACATGACCCTGCCACGAGGTCACCTACACACCACAGCCAGGTTTTGCCTTAAAGGAAAAACACAAACCAGCCCGGAGACAACTTCTTTAGGAATGTTGGAGATCTGATCCTTCTTCCCCCTGGGTGTGCTTTCACTATCACTTACAGGAAGAATCCTTTGAACATCAGGTCTTTTATCAGTTCCAGTCTTTGCTTAGTGCTGAATCAATCCAGGCTGCCGTGCCTGCCCCTAATGGGATTAGAGCAGTTTGTTTCCATGAAAATGCAATAAAAGATCTGCCTCCTATCTATTGCAGAAGACAGAGCAAGATCTGAGTGAATAAACGAATAAATGATGAGATTTTACTTATAATCCTGAAAATGAGAGTAGGTTTGTTTAGAGTGGGAGATGAAACCAGGAAATCCAGGCTCTGACCTGGATCCCTGCCCCAGACCTGCCCAGCAACCATAGAAGTTGATTTATCAGCACTGCCACGAGCCTCCAGCCGTGGTGCTGCTTAGTTCACACACAGGTTTTGCCAGCAAAGCTCTGACAGCACCAACACATCTTCAAATCTTCAGTAAAGTCTGATGAAAACTGCCATCTCTCAGCTGAATTTACACTTGGACTCAATGACAGAAAGGAATTTTCCACCAAAATGGTTCCATGAAGCCTCGCTCAGGAAAAAGCACAGGAAATAAATGGGAGAGGCAACTGCAGAGCTGCAGTGCTGTCGTGGCTCCCACCTCACTGAGCCACACCTGGGTCCCCACAGCACCCAGCTGCCTTCTCTGCACTGACCCACCCAATCCTCCCATCACAGATCAATTCCCAGAACAGGAATGGAATTCCAAACACGCCCCCTCTCCCCCACACATCTAAACTTCAGAACACTCCTTTTCCCTTCTATCGTAACAGATTAACTTGGAATAGGGATTTTGAACCAACCTCGACCAGTTTTGTGCCTCCTGGATGGTGTTTACTGGGTCTAGTTGGTTTTCAACAGTGTTTGAATTGCTAAACTTGACAAACTATCAGTTTCAGATTCACTTAGCTCCAAAACAATTTATTCCCCAGGCTGAGATAAAGTTACTGGAAGCCCATCTGCAGAATTCCTGGGGAATTCTGAGTGATTAATCCTACAGCAAGAGTTCAGGGAAGGTCTGTCATGGGCAGCTCCCATATCATGACAAAGACTCCAAAAATTCAAGTTGTGAAATGACTTCACACAGACCCAAAATTCCCTTTAACACCGAGTTGCTCCTCTGGGCCCTAAATTGTTACATGCTGAAACAACTTTTAGCCAACTTTTAGTTTGTTTTAGTCAATACTTCAAGAAAGCCACTCGCAGTAAAACAAAGCCAGGAGGAGAGGAAACTATGAGAAAACTGGAAAATCCACCAGCATCGAGGCCTCGGGACCGTGTTGCAAGTCCCCAGCATATGCAACTCATTTTGGAGTTAAGCAATTCCCCCCGGGACACGCCGGCTGCAGTCCACATGCGGGATCAGATTTCATGAGCAGTTGGAAGAAAAATGCGAGCCCTGAGCATTTGCAAGTCAAAACTAGTGAGGGCAGGAGCTGCTCTGGCCATCTCGGCTTCGTTTTCCCGCAGTGAGATTTTTTTTTTCGATAAGAAACATTTGGTAAGACACAAAGATGAGGGAAGAGCGAGGGAAGGATGGGGGTATTTCACTATATGTGAGTGTGTGAGTTTGTGCGACTCATACTGATACAGATACAAAAAACTCTCACTTCTTAGTGCTTCATCTCGACTGCAACGGTCCTGATTGCTGAGCTCACTTCAAACTTCCTTACTCTTTCATATATTAAAAAATACATAAATACCTACATGTGCATTTTATACAATTCACATTTGCATAACTCATTATAATCTTCACACGAGACACAAACAATCCCAACTCACTTTACAAAACTTAATAAAATCCATGCTTATTTTCCCCTCTTCCACCGAACCCTATCAAAAGCAAATTCACTTTACTCCAACGAGCAATCACGAGCTGCCACAACTCCGAGCACCCCGCACATAGTTGTGTGGCTCGAGTAAGTTACTAACAGCACGATGTTCTGTTTTCACTAAAACAATGAACACAATATTTGCAGAGTCAATAGCTGGAGCCACTCCCTCCCGGGATTTTCCTGATGCCGCGGAGGCAGCAGCTTTAGTTTCTCCGAGATTGGGAGGGACAGATCCTTACCTTGGCCTGAGGGGCTTCACCCTTCTCGAACATCATCTTGAGCTTGGTCAGGGGCACGTTGTACTTCTCGATCCTCCCCGGAGACTCCGACCTCTCGCCGCCTTCGGGCTTTTCCATTTCACGGGGCTCTCTCACACAGTTTTCCATGCTGCCACCCGCCCGGGAGTGGCCGTGGGGCTCTGTGCTGTCACCGGCGGGACACTGCGGCTGGCCAGGGGCAGCTCCAGCCCCCGGGGATGGCGAAGGGGCGCGGCCGGTCCCGACCTTGTGCCTCACCTCAGCGCAGCTGCTCCGCACCGTTTCCTTCCCCGACTCCGCTCCCAGCACCGGATTTTCCCACTTCTTCTTCAGCACGCTCAGATTCCCCCTGGTAAAGTGAGCGGGCAGGTTTTCTGCGTTCTGCAAAGAACAAGGAGTTAACTGCAGCTCTCCAAAGCACTTCCTTTCCATGCAGGAGGAAGCTCAGCACCGATCCCCGCTCCCGGCCAGCTGTGAATAGTTACAGCTGTGCCACATGGAGAAAGCATCCAGGATAGGGAAGGAAGGAGGGGGGAGAAGAGAAAAGTCAGGAGTAAGGCAGGAAGTGAGCAAACAGGAATGGCCTTATAAGGCAAAAGGGAGTCAAACCCCAGGAGTTAAATACCACACAAAAGACCCGAATCCACATATGAAGGAAATGGGACTCAAATCCACACAAGGAGGGTCTCCAGTCCCAGAACAAGGAAACAGGAGCACAGGCGGCTATAGGAGATGGCTGGTGTGCCAAATGCTGCAGTGTCTTCAGAAGACAACAGCTATCAGGCCTTCCAAAAGCTACACATTAGCTCTCAGAAACCACTAAATCCTTGGAGTTACCTGTTTCTGCAACACTTCAGTTCCCAGAAACCTGCCCAGGATTTTACACCACACAGCCAAAGCTCCAGCCAAGCACCCACAGCAAACATCCTTCTGCTCCAGTTTAAAAATAACCAGTAACTAGCTGGGATTTTTGTTCTGTTTCACTCAACCCATTGAAAGCACCACTGGGGACACACACAGGAGTCACTGGCACTGCCACACCCCCAGGGGAACATCTGGAGCAGCATCAGCTCCCATCCAGCTGCTTCCCAGCCCATTCCTGCTCCGAGCAGTTCCCTCTCCCCAGAGCAACAGCCCAGCCCACGTTTGAGCCATTCCAACCCCATACCTGCCACCATTGCATGTTTCCTGTCTCTCCCTTATGGAGACCACTCCAAACTCATTGCAAGTGGAGCAGGGCTGCCAGGCTTACAGGAATTAACTGGCATTAGTGGCTATATTGGGATTTAAGTCTCTCACCCTATTACTCTTCTGGTCACATTTTGAATGCTGCTTTGCAAATTGACTTGAATCCACTTACACTTAAAAAAAAAATCAGTGTGTTTGCCGAGTGTATTGAAAATAAAGTATTAAAATTGTAAGGGAAGTGTTGAAATGGAAGAGAAATATTGAGAATTGTGTGGCAGGTTTCTGTGGGAAACCTCCAGAATCTCAGTACACTTCCTAACAAAAGTCCCTACTGCTTGAGACTTGCCTGTTTCCCTGATCACAGAAAGATTGACAGACACAAGCAATGAAGAAAATTTAAGACTGAAAAGTAATTTTTAGAATGCTTATTTTATCCCAAAGAGCAAACAGTGTCTCCCCCAAGCATTAAAGAAATCAAGGCAGCAACTTTCCTATAGATCCTGAAAATACTGGCAATGCTTTAAAATACAAAATTACCCCGAGGACCAGGACTAAGCTCTGCAACCTTTGTCAGCCAAGGTTCCCTGGCCCCTGAACACCTGAGTGCAATGGAGGTTACAAGAGGGAAAGTGGGGCTGTAACAGAGCCAAAAAGGTTGGTGCTGCCTCACCCAGGGGCATTTGCAGCTCTGAAAGTCACTTCAGAGAAGATCCTACAGATCTAAAATCTGTTGGATTTCAGAGAGGCTTGGAGGCTCCTTTTAAGCACTTTTAAATTTAGTTAAGAAAAGGCATCACACAAGTGCCTCCAGCTAAGAACAGGAGATGGGTATTCCTGGCTTGTGGTTAAGTCATTTTGCCTTTTGCTTAGGAGAGAATTGGTGATTCAACACAGCTTTGGGCAAGAAACTTTCTTTCCTTTCCTCCACACTGGGAAAAAGCATGGGGCATGAAGCAGAAGCAAAGCTTATGTCTAAGCCAGGTTTTCTGTAGGACACATAGCAGCAATTTTGATATTCCAAAAATCAGCTGTCACAGCAATATTCATGCAGGTGATCCATCCTGATTGTAGGCTGTGCTTGCCAAAGAAAACAAAGAAAACAAACACTTATGAAAAACACTTACACTTCTCTTCTCAGCAGTGGCTTCTTCAGCAGCTTTCTGATACCTTTGAGTGAAAAAACAAACAAAACCCAAGTTTTAACCAGAATACTGAATGCTCCTGAAGACAGCTGAGATTCTACTTCCCCCATCCCCTGGATCAACTAAAACTAGAGGCTGGACAAACAGCAGCAAATAACACAAAGCCAAGTGACAGGCACATTTTCAGTCATCCAGTTTACAATAATAACACCCATTAATACTTTTCATTCCCTAAGCACTCTGGTTCCCAAATAGAGACAGTTTACCTTGGAATAGCTGTATTGTTTCCGCCACCCAGCTGTCTGCTGTGCCCCCTTGCAGGAATAATTCAGCTCTTTATAGAGCAGCTGCTGAACCAGAACAAATTCCAGCTTGGCACATGCCGAAAATCTCCATAAGTGCCAGAGGATTTTACTCTGCGGGCTGGGAACTGCCCCCATTCAGCACTTGCCTCCTGGGCAGCTGAGCCATCACAGCCCTCTGGAGATAAGCCACCCTGGATCATGAATCAAAGTCCTTTAAGGAGCTGTAGGAAACTCCCAGCAATCTGCACTCCGCTGGGTGTGAGTCCCTCCACAGTCCTCACCGGTTACTATGCTGCACGAGGTGATTGCACTTGGCCTTTGAAATATGGAAATTAGTGACAAGTTTTGCCATTTAAGGAGAGTTCTGCCTTTCAGAGAGAAGGAACCCAGCACCTGCTTGGGCAAAGGGTGTTTCTGTTTTCCTTATCTGTGGAATTCTGCTTTTGACACAACAGTGAGTATGTTACAGGCTGTTGCTCCTCTTTAATCCATGCAAACACACTAACCCACATCTCTGCACTATAAGGGGTCCAAATCTGAATACAACGTGCTGAGAAAGTGATGCTGGAGGAAGAGGGACTAATACTGGAAGAAGAAACAAAGAGGAACACAGATGAAAGTCAAGTAGCACCTAGAAAACAGATAACAACAGCCCTCAGTCTGTGAGTCAGCCCAGCATGGGGCAATTTCTGAATCTCTGCTGTTGCCTTTTGTGCCTCTGACCTGATAAAACTGATTATATGGGATGGAGAAAAATGTTTTCACATACAAATATTTAATTAACAGCACTTAAACATCACACTCCTCCCTGTGGGCATCAGGGTGGCAAAGCCAGAGGGCAGGACTGTGTTTTTCCAAGGCACTGACCCCGCCTGTGTAGAGGGACACTACTTGATTAAGGAATAGCAGTTTGGATTACTTCCAGTAAGCCTTTTTCAAGGGATTATCAACATTTAGCAAGATGACCAGGTTCTGTAATCAAGCTTCAGCAAGTGAATAAATTACCTTAACAAGGTGGTGACAGCAAACAGCTTCTCCCTGGGCCAGAGCTCCACAGAGGAACTCTGGAGCTATGGGTGTGTAACTGTCCCTCTCCTACAGATCCCATAGTTTGCCCCATACTCAAGATCCAAATACTCCAAAACTTTGTTACTATTAAAGCAAGAGCCTCAGAGGCTCAGTTCCCCAAATCCCATTGAAAACCCCACCTGAAGCCCATATAATTCCTTAAGGAAATAAAAGCTTTTCCAGGGAATGCATTGGTTACTACCACTTAGCTTTCTCAGGGTACACAATATTTATGGTTTGAGTGTAACCCTTTATCCATCTCTCAGAGAAAAGGGAAGCTTAATATTCCTTTACTACCCAAGTAGGAGAGGTTTAGGTTGGATATCAGGAAAAGGTTCTTCCCCCAGAGTGATCAGGCACTGAAAAGGCTCCTCAGGGAATGGTCACAGTCCCAAGGCTGCCAGAGCTCCAGGAGCATTTTGACAACTCTCTCAGGCACAGGGTGGGATTGTTGGGGTGCCTGTGCAGGGCACAGCAACTGTGAGAGCAGCAGTCCCTGCTCAAGGTGCCAGCTGTCACCTACACACACAGCTGGTGCTCCCCAGCCCCACAGCACTTACTTGGAGAACCTCTCCGCGAGGGCCGAGGACTTGTTCTTGTTGACCAGGGAAAGCTCTTTTGCAGTGATTTTCAAAGACTGGGAGGTCCATTGCCTTCTGTTGAACGGGGAAGGCTCCATCTTATCTCCCCAAATCCCTGCTCAGGAGGAAGGAACAGTGTCAGCAATAGGAACTGTGAACAGAAAAAGTTCCACCAAGTGATTTGCTCCCAGCACCCCAGTGCCACCAATCCTAACCCCTCAGGATCTTGTCCATCAACTGACTTTAAAAAGGCAGCAGATAACAGTTATAATTTCCTGTGCAGATGCCATTGAGATGGTGCCCTGATAAAGCCATAGGCACAATGGGGAGCTGTGGACACAGAGCTGTGACCAGAGGATGCCAGAGTGACAGTCCTGTGTCACAAACACACACAGGAGCTCCAGGAAGCCCCAAAGTGCCCTCACTTGTTCCGGTTTCAAACCAAATGTGCTGGCATTTATGTAAGAGGGTTTGAGTTACGAAACTAAGAGGATGTAATTACTATACAAACATTTTTCATTCACTCTTGTGTTCACTCTCAGCACAGCAGCGTTTCCTCTGTGAGCTCAAACAAGTCTCGTGTTCATGGAGGCAGCTGTGCCCCTCCTGTCACAGTAGTTACCAGAATATCAGTTAAATAGTATTAATTGCATAAAAAACAGCTCCAACCATCCCATCCTCCTGGAAATGGGAAGAGATTTTGTCCAGCTTTTCACCACAGAAGCCAACAAGACTATAGTGGATTTATTTTTTACATAGTTTTCTTTCGTGGAGAAGGAAAGGAGGGGAGATTAATTTAAAGAGTTCTCTGATAAGACAAAAATAAAGCCTGTAGGGCAACGCCTTTCCTTTTTTCCTCTTATTTTATCCCTAGTCCCATGTCACACAATGCCTGTGGCAAGGGCGTGAACTGACCCTGCAATGCCAACTCCAGGCAGGCTGAGCTCTTCCTTGTATTTTCCATTAATTCCTTTAACGGATTTGCACAGTCACGGAACTCTGGATCCAGTGTGAGTCCAGGTCTGCCGGACAACTGGTCACACACAAACAGAAACACCCTCAGACAAGGTGGCATAAACAGTCAATCAAAGGGAGGAAAGACAACGTTTCTGAAATCCTCACAGGTACAGAATGCACCTGCTCAGAAATGACAGAGATGTGGGATTCTGCAGCACCTCAGTCTAGGGGAATTCAGGGGCACAGGCAGAGTCTGGCAGCCCCCAGGGCTGGAATGGGAGCCCTGGGAACAGAGAAGCCTCTCCAGTGCTGTTCCCTGCCCTGCAGATAGAACAGGTGGCAGAGACACATCTCTGTCCTGGGAGATGCAGTGAGGAAAAACAGGCCCTTTTCTCACATTCCATAATTCCTCTGATGTCCTGGAGAGAACAGCACGCTGTGACAGGACAGGTTTTATCAGAACACTGATTTTGGTGGAGTTTTCAGGCGCACAGGTTGAGCTAACGCTGCAAACAAGTGACGCTGGTTTTGTGGGGATGTTGAAACACACTGAAACCACTTACCAATGTTGCCTTTCCAGGTGCAGCTACCTGCAGCCTCAACCTCTGGAAGGCACACAAAGCCCCTTCCAACCAGCAAGAAAAACCCCAAACTGGGGTTACTTTCTGAAATTCCTGCCTTTTTGAACACTTTCTGTATCACCAAATCCCCTGTAAACCTCCATCCAGGCTGCACTGCTCTGCATTTGACAACAGCACGAGTCACCATCCACAAATACAGAGGATCTCATTTCCATCTTCTCCCTTTTTAAAAATCATATTGCATACACAAATAAACCCAGTATTTCTGTGATGCAGAACACAGCCCCCAGTCTCAATCCCCAGGAGCCTCAGAATACACACAGAGAGATTACAGATAGAATTTACTGCTGGAAAATCCCACAGAAAGAATTCTGTCCATGTTAAAGACCAATGCTGAATGAGCCGTGTCATGCCACAGTTTGAACTTTGTTTTATGACTAATCTTGAGCCAAAGGGAGCTCACCTGAGGCCCCGCTGCAGTTTAAATGGCCTTTCACAGAGCAGAGTCAGCTGTGCCCAGGAAACAGGAGCGGGGCATTCATCAGAGCTCCCCTGGCACAAGGAACAGGTGCCCATTGACACACGGGAGGAACAGTTCAGTAAAACACCGAGAAACAAAACCGAATGTAATTGTTCAGAAAATAACCCTGGTTTGGATGCCTGAGCATCCCACTGCATCTCCAACCAGCCCTGTTCAGGGCTGCATCTTCTCCCTATTGAGTTCTTCTGTTCCCTGCCATTCTCCATCAAAGCCAAAGGGACATTGAGTTAATCTGGCCTGTTTAGGCAAAAATCTCTTTATAAAGTCAGTACCTGCTGCTAGGACATTCAGCTGGAAAGGGAAGCAGCCTACCTGGAATCTCAGTCACTAGAAATGACATGAAACAGAACTCTGACATGCCTTGAAACTTGTACTCCCACATTTTTATGCCATTCCACATTCTTAGCTCTTTCTCATTCATTTACAGTTTTGGCGTGTTCAAGTATCCCTGGACTTTCTTCACTGCTCCTTCAGAATGGTTTATTCAGAGAAATTTCAGAAAATACATATTAAGATTTAAACAAGACTATGAATGTTCTGCCTGCTGCAATAGAGACAGGTTCTGTGGAAGGGGGCACAGAATCCAGAGGAGATGGAGACAGGGATGCCAGATGTTAGGAAGGGGAAGGACTGTGATTGAGCCACAGTCTAATACACTGCAACAAATCTACCTCCAATAACTTTACCCCGGAGTTTAACAGCAGAACATAAATCCCTTTATGGGGAAAGATCCTGAAAGGAAAACTGACTAACGCTCGCCCAAGGTGGAAGTGGCCTATTCATTACAAGTGGCCACAGGAACGGGCCACCCGCGGGCACCACGCTCCAGCCCCGGGCACGAACCCGAACTCGCCGAGAGCCGGAGGCTGCGGGCAGCGGAGGGCGCGGCCCCTCGAGCCCCCGGCCAGCTC
>WBNO01030914.1:176820-198830 GCA_013400575.1 Peucedramus taeniatus
CGGCCCGGCCCCTCGACACGCGGAGAGGCCCCGCGGGGCCGGCCCCGAGCGCGGCGCCTCGTTAATTGCGTTAATTAAACACTGGGGGTGGTTTATGGCGCGGGAGGGGGGGGTTCTGCCGTTCCCCGGCGCGCCTGGTCCGGGCGGGACGAGGAGCGCGGCCCGGCCCGGCCCTGGAGGTCACCGAGGAGGGCGGGCGCCGTGTCCGCTGTGGCCCGGGATGGGGCTTCACTTGCTCACGGCATTTCACGGCTTCGGTGAAGCGGTTTTAGCCTTCGCTGAACGAACCCGGGTGGCCGCTATAAAGTTTGCACCGAGTTTTGTCCCAAAACGTGCACGGAGCAAGGAGCTGCCGGGGCCGGGGGGGAGTAACGGAGGGAGCCGGGCGGGCGCGGGGCCCTGTCTGCACGAGAGGGTTCAGCTCGGAGGGTTCTGCTCAGGGGTTTTGTTCGGGTGAGATGGTGCTCGTGGGCTCACGCACAAACACCGACATGTGCTCCGTGGTTAGGAGCCTCTAAATAAAGCAGTTTAGGAAACACGCGCTGTTTTTTTAAGCGAATCACCTCAGTTCCAAGCTGAATGTTGCGTGGTTTTGCATAGAGGACTAAAAGTTGTCCTGAACATTGTGACAGGTCTGGAGAATTAGGGGTTGCAGTGTTCTGCTGGAAGAGGAACTGCTTGGGCTGATGGGAGGCATGAGCAGCTGCCTCATCCCGAGCTGAGCGAGGCGAGAGGCCCCTGCGAGCGGCGGGTGCACGAGGCAGGTTCTGGAATGCAGGGATGGGGAGCTGGAGCATATCAGGGAGCACATGGCTGCTGCTGCTGGTGTGGATGGGAGCTGGGGCTCATCAGCACTTTGGGAATTTTAGGGAGTCCTAAAGTACAAATTCAATTCTGATCTTCCTCTGATAGTGTTGGGGGTTCCTGCGATCTTCATTCTGGAAGCCTCAGTAATATTTAATTTTGAGTTTCTGAGGACCATCTGGACTTTCTGAAGGTTTCTTGTCACTGCCAAGACAGAGAAGTGGAGTTGAGAGCTAGGTGTCCTGGAGATGCTTGGGAGCAGACAGCAGCTTTATCTGAGGGTCTTTGGGGATGCCTGGAAAATAAGGCACAGGATGGGTGGAAGTCCCATGTGGGGGAATTGAGTTTCCTTCAACATCCTTTAGTTCCAAATCTCTGCAGTGATGGCTGTGTAAGAGCTGTATAAGGCTCCTGCTCTTTCATATGTTTATGTTTGGGGCAGGCCTTTTTTCTCCCTCTAAGCCAGGATCTGTGTGCTGTTAACAATTAATAATTAGGTGCCTTGGAATATTAATAAATACATTGAGAGAAATGGAGTTGATAAGGGCTGCTGGGCTCCACTCAGATGGGTATGTGCTCCTAATTACGTATATTTGTAAATTTTTGGGGAAATGGGAATCTGTGTGTTTCAGGTAGGTGAAATGCTGCCCATGATGTTTCGTGGTTAGAAATCCAGGGCTGTGGGAAGCACTGAGTGTTATTGGCCCTCTTGAGCAGGTGAGGCTTCCTGTGACCCCACATGCCCCTATTCACACTCCTCTGACACAGGTCCCACCTTCAGACAGCACAGCTGGGCCTTGGCTTTTCTGAGGGGTGGAGGAGGCTCCCCTGGGGAAAACCCTGCAGCTCCTGCTGGGAGTGATGCTCCTGAGACCACTGAAGTTTCTGAGAGGCTGAGAGTTACCTGGGACACTGAGAGCACTGGACTGTTACCTGAAACCTGCCAGCAGCTCTGAAGGAGTTCTGTGTGTTGGTTTGACACCAACTTCTCCTTGTCCAGCCTCTGAGTCTGCATCAGCTCTGAGGAGGTGGCGGTGACTCCCCTCAGAGAAGGTGGTCACACCATGTCTGAGCCCCTCGGGGTCTCTACCTGCCTGTCCCCCAGCCAGCACAAGGCTTCTCTCAGCTGCCTCCCAGAGCTTTGCTGACCTTGGGCTTTTTCCATCTGCTTACGTTTCCATTTCTGGAAAAGGGTTAGTTTCTCCCCTCACAAGTTTGGTTAAATTGTCTTCTGGATTTTTTGCTTTGATTCTGTTTCAGAGAGTTTGTCTACTTCAGGAAATCTGTCAGAAGCTCTGGGTTAGGATTTTGGTTGCAGAATAATGTGAGTTAATATTGAAATTGAATGCTTTAAAAAACTCTTGAGTGCTTGCATTTTTGTTAGCTTAATTGAATCTGGTTAAGTGTAATTTAGATGTAATTACAGTAAGAAAATATCCTTTGCCACGTTTCAGAATGAGAATTTTCTTCAATAACCAATTTTTAGGAGTTGCTGGAGGAGAATCTTTGATCCACGTTTGCTGGAAGTAGTGTGAGCGAGAGGGGAGGCTGTGCTGAGGAGGAGAGCTTTGTCAGCTCGTGGATCCCAGCGAGTGTTCCCAACCTTTGTCACTCTGTAAAGCTTTAACCTCGTCATGAAAGTTCCCGATAGCAGCTGGGAGGATCATGCTGCAGCCAATCCCATGGGCTCGGTGTTTGTAGCCTCAGTTAAATAAGCAAGAATTGATATTTTGGCCTTCTCTTCTGAAGAGCCGCTGGCCAGGATGGAGCGATTTTGCTCATGGAGCGCAGCATGAATTTCCCAAAAGCTGATGTAAATTAGGGACTTTTTATCCTCTGCAGTCCGTGGGGTTTTGCTGTTAAGATGAGTGAGAGCAGGGCTGCATCCTGCTGGGCTGTTACAGCTCAGTGTTTCTAGCACAAGGGGAAGTGGCCCACGCTCTGTCCCAGGTGTGTCCCCCAGCCATTGTGTTCATTACTTCATCAGAGTTGCTTTTAGTCCCAATCACCTCCAGAAATGCAGTAACCACAGCAAAGTGTTTCAGTTTCACTTTATCACATTTATTCCTGCAAATTACTTCAGGCCTGAGCTCAGTGCTACCCTTAGAGATGTAGGTAGTGAGGCATAGTTTATTTTTAGAAAAGAATGAATCATCTCCTGGATGTGTCTTGTTTCTTTTTGCTTTGTTGAGAAGTAAGTTCAAGGAACTGCTGGCTCTGGGTCTGTGAGCAGGAGCCCATGTGGGCAGGTGATGCTGCCCCAGGAGTGACCAGAAGCTGAGCAGGATTTACTTTGGAACTGCTGAACTGCAGTGACAGAGCCTGTGGTTGCAGCAGGTTACTGGATTTTGCTTTGCCAGGTTGTTTTTGTTGGGGAACAACTACTCTGAAATCTGCAAAGGGAAATACACGTGTGTCCTTTCACCCTGAACTATTTCCAGTTTCCAGCTCTGTTCCTGGGCAAAGATTAACGGGAGGGGAAGACTCTGTTGCTATGTGGATTAAATCAGTTGTGCGTGGGGGGTTTGAATCTCAGAGCTTTGCAAAAACCATGGTCTTTGTTTTGCTTCTCACACAGTTGTCTTGAACTTCTCCAGTTTTTGGAGGCTTCTTGTTCTGTAGCTGGGGCTTGTCCTTGCAGCAAGCAGCTCTGGCACGAGGTGTGACCTTGGCAGAGGAATTATCTCTAAAGCTATTGCAACTGCTTCCTTATCCTTGTGCAGTGTGTTTGGGGCCTGGTAGTGAGCCACTCCTTAACTTCAGAATCCAGGAGCCTGGCCTCCAACATACCCAGCTTGCTTATCTGTGTGTTTGTGGATATGAGCTGGATTCATGACTTTCACCTTCTAAAGTCCAGCAAATTGCACTGGAGCATCGTTCAGTGGCTGGACTGTTACAGCTGTATGTGGGGTGTTGGGATATCTTGGGGGGAGAATTTTTGCAAAAGGGTAGTTTTATTCACTACCCTCTAACTACAGTTATTATTTCACTATGTGAAAGGAGCAAAGGCCATGTTTTTCCTCTGTGCTGCTGCTGGATTGTTGGATTCCTCACCCAAATGCCTTTGAGCAGCTCTGGGAGAGGGACCTTGAAGGACTCTATCTTATGCTATGGGAATGAACGTTTCTCTGTGTCAGGTGCCAGGCTGGAGTCTTGCTGTTCTTGTCTGTTTCATTTGTAACCCTTTCACTCTAATTATGGTCCTTGTTGCCCAGACCCAAAGTGAGAAGATCCTGTTCTCTCCCCAGCAGGCTGGGATGGTGTGTAAGTTTGTCTTGGCAATTCAAAACCTTTAATCTCCTTGGTTACCAGTTTAAGGAAATGATTAGTGTTTGTTGATGTGTGTAAGATTCCTGGGGGAAGGGGGTAGGACTCGGGTAAGTTCAGGAGGAATCCTGGCACAGCACAGGTGATGCTTGGTTAGTACAGATGTCACTAATTCCGTTAAGTTATACAGTTTCTTCTCCTTGACATATGTTTTTTTACCTTCCTTTCTAGGAAGGGGTCTGGAGGAGGGAAAATTTCCCTTTCTGGTGAAAGGGGACTGGAGCATTATGACAGTCAAGTCTTTAAAAGCTTATGAGTTCCCAGAGTCCTTGCCGAGTAGCCGCTGCCTCCGCTGATGTTGTCGGATGTCAATAAAGAGAGGTTGAAGGCAACACTTCTAATGGAGGTAGAAACGAAATACTTGGAAAATACCAAGGATTTTCCTGTTTTCATTGATAAAAAAATCACATAGGTGCTTAATAGCTGGGTAGACACTTGAGATGTGGAACTCTAGAGACAATCACTAAATTCGCCTGTATTTTCTGGCTTGACTTCTGAGGCTTCTCTGGGTTTCTCTAACTAACCTAAGTGTTCTGGTCTCTTCAGCAGGTAACATCGAAAGGTGCTGGCTTGAACCCCAACGCAAAAGTGTGGCAAGAAGTGCCCCAGGGCAGTGGTGAGGCCGTGCCCCCCACCAATGGCACAGAGCACACGTGGCAGGAGACAGCAGCAGCCCAGGGGACTCCAGCCGAGGGTGAGATGTTGGGACAGGGGTCGTGATATGGCCCCTCCTGGGGGACACTTGGGGAATTCAGCTGTGAGGAGCAACCTGTGACTCTTGTCCTTGAGGCTGTCAGTGCTGATGGAGCAATGTATGTGAAAAGAGCATGAGAAGGCGGCAGGGTGGGTCTCAGCAGTGGGCTCTGGCTCAGGAAGGTGTCTGAGCTCTGCTGGAACAGGATTCAGGGGCCTGGTGATGACCGAGTAACGCGCTAAGAGGGGAGCAGGGTGCTGAATGTGTAGAAATGGATTCATGACATGGCTACACTCGAGCATCCACTGGACCCTGTGAACAGGACAATGAGATCTGAGGGCCACCTGCAATCCTGGGGAGCTGAGGTGCTGCTGAGAACTGTCAGGAGCGTTTGTTCTGGAGTGCAGTACCCATGGTAACTCCTTTCCATTCAGGCTGTCCCACTGCAGTCCCATTCCCATCCTTACCACATGGGCAGTGTCCATAACTAAGGATTCAACTGGTTTCACTTGTTTGGCTCAGACTTGATCCGGGGTGTAGCTAAGGTGACTCAAAGCATGGCAGAGGATGCAGAAGATTCCCTGCAAAATGGTTTAGTAAAAGTTAGGGATAAAGAAGAGAACATTCAGCTTGTATGGCCTTGTCAAAGATTTCTGGTAAGTCAGCAGAAGTGAGGAGAGAGCACTGGGTTTTGTGCTTTGCCTGACAGAAACTCATTTGTCTCTTCATAACAAAGTGAAGCAATTGAGGCAGTGTAAGCAATTTTCATCCCTTGTTTTTAGGAACCTCGCTTAAATATTTTAAATTTCATGTGGAAAGACTGGTTTTTAGATTCTCTGCCACTTTAGGGATCGATTTCAGGATCCTTTATTTGCTTTTATTTACTTTTCCCTGAGAGCCTAGTGCAAACCAGATCTTCCTGAAATTGGAGAGGTAAAAGTTCTATCCAACACAAAGTCTAAGAAATACAGGCTAAGGTTAGACTCTCAGGTACAGCTTTCTTGAGTATTTGTTTTAATGTTGGTAGGCAGAATTTTTCGAATGGGATATATGCTGCAGCTGACAGGAGTTTTTCTTTTGTGGTGTGTTCCTTTGCCAGGTAACATAGAGATCTCAGAGGACAGCTGCAAGCAGTATGAAGTGATGTATTCCCCATCCTGTGAAGCCACAAGGAATGGCACAGGAGTTGATGAGGCATCAGCAAATGGAATTGTCCTGGCGACTGAAGATCTGGGATACCAAATCTATGAAGTGTCTGGTGAGTGTTGAAGTCCGAATGCTGCTGTCAGTGTCTGTAACCCTCCTGGAGCTGCTCTAAGTGTGGTGTGACCAAGTTGGAGCACTGATATATCCATGTGTATCCAAGAAGCTCCAGTATGGCCTCAACACGTGGCAAACAGGTGCTAATTGGGATCAGAGTAATTTTGAGTGTGTAGTCTGGGGGTCTTCAAGCATCTCGGATGAGCTTTTCCTCTTGGTCCCACCCAGAGGGATTCATTCTTGTATTCTGCAATGAGGTGTGTCCTTGCCTGGTCTTGTTGCCATGACAGTGGGAGCTGATGGTGGATGTGGTCCCTTTCAGGTGATGGCAGCTCCACTGTGTCCACAGAAGACATTAGAGAATGTTTGAGAAAACAGCTTGAATTCTGCTTCTCTCGGTAGGTGCAGTTAACTCAGCTTGGTATAAACCCATTGTTAAATAATCCTTGGCAAATATCCCTCTTTTTGGCTTGCTATGTACCATCACCTTGATAAAAACACAAACCAAGATTGGCTGATGTGCTGTAGAAGCCCTGTGGCACCTTCCAGCTGTTTCAGTCCTGTCTGTGCAGCCGTGTCCTCGGATGAGGGATGACTTCTGTGCTCCACACAAGACGTTGAGATCATGTACTGTGTGACACCACAAGTCTTTATGGCAGATCCTTTTTGCAGACCAATGTGTAGGGCACTGGAACTTCATTAAGTTTTTTAAATTATTTTACTATGTGTTGATTTGCTGGGATTTGTTCCAGGAGAGAAAATCTGAGGGTGTTTTGGTTGTGGATGGTACTGGTGAATATTTATTTAAGCCTGTAGTTGTCCTCTTGTTTTGAGTTTTCTCTAAGTCAGGTTCAGGATCTTTATTAAATAATAATTTTATTTTTTTTTAGAGAGAATCTTTCAAAGGATCTCTACCTGATGTCTCAGATGGACAGTGATCAGTTTGTTCCAATATGGACAATTGCCAACATGGAAGGGATTAAGAAGCTGACAACGGACATGGACCTTATTCTTGAAGTTTTGAGATGTAAGTCTGGGACTTTGGTATCTCTATCAGTAGCACAAAGAATCCTTCCATGCTTCAGAGGGATGTTGCAGTCTCTGAGCTGATTATGCTTTGTTGTTCTGGTAAATGGTGACAGGAACTTTACTGAGTAGGAGGCTCTTCCAAACTCCTGAATTCCTCATTCTTTGTTCCAAGTTCCATGGGAGAGTCTGCTACTGCTGAGATGTCCAAATTTTATACTTTATTTTCAGCTTCTCCTATGGTACAAGTGGATGAAAGGGGGGAGAAAGTCAGACCAAACCACAAACGATGTATTATCATTCTCCGTGAGATCCCTGAAACTACACCTATAGAGGTAAACAAAGAGAAAGGAAATAAATAACTGTTACTGGTTTTGGAAGGTGTTTTCAACAGCACCAGGAAAAGGTCAGCTGGTGTTTAATTGGATTAAACACTGATATTTTTCTTCTAGACCACATCAGTAACTTTTTCCGCCTGGATGCAGTGTCAGAACAGCCAAAACAAAAACTTATTGTCATTATCCCTTCCTATTATTTACTACTATGTTTAAACTTTCTTATGTAAACTTTTTTTCCACCAAAGCTGAGCTAGCTCGGCTTTTCTGGAAGGAAGTTTGAACTGGTTTCTTTTCAGATCCAAAAATAAATCAGTTCAGGGCATAGCTTGGAATTCAGGCTACATTTTTGTCACAGCAATAACTTTACTTGAAGTCAGACAGTTGTTTTGGCAGCAAGAAATGTTACTAAACATTTCTCATTCATTGAGCCCCAGCGTGAGCTGAGCTCATTATGCCCGAGGAGGGAGGATAATAAAATTCCTCCTGATACTTGGCAAACAGAATGATTTAGTTCTTTGTTTTTTAAAGTTGTAATACACTGTGTTTGTCTACCAGCATTTTTAATGAGTTCTTTTAATGCATACACTGAGCAGCTGCTTGTCCCTCTCTTTACAATTTGATTATTGCAAAGCTGTCAGGTTGCCTTGACTTAGAAATATTTCACAGAATCATTATTGTCTCCATGACTGCTGATCTAAAGCTACACTTTTTCTACCTGTTTCATATGAAAATATCACCAGGTCTTGATTTTCTTACCAGCTGTGGCTGCTCTATTTTATTTTGGGAACCCAGGAGGCTGAAGTAGGATTTGTGGGTTAAGAAGCAGGTAGAGGGTAATTTAGTCAGGGGAATAAGAAAACATCCCTGGTCATGGGAGAGCAGCAGCCTTGGAGCTGGAGCATAAACTTGGGTCACTTTAGTATTCACTGTACAAGGGCCCTGAACTTCTCTCCCCAGGAGGTGAAGGCTCTGTTCAAGAATGAGAACTGCCCCAAGGTGATAAGCTGTGAGTTTGCTCACAACAACAACTGGTACGTTACATTCCAGTCCGACACAGACGCGCAACAGGTAAGGCTGCCTTCCTCTGACACCTCAGCTTTCATCCTTCCCCTGCTCAAGGAAAGTGCACTTGTGCTTCCTGTAGCTAAAAGAAATATTTATTTACTGATCCCATTTTTGTTGTTTTAAGAGATTACTGGCAGGTTCTGGTTAATGAGACCAAAGTTGAGAGATTGTGGGGTTATAATTCCCTTGCCGGCTCTTGCCTCAGCATCCTCCGGCCATGACTGGCACTAGAATCCTGAATTTGAAGTGTTAATGAGTTTAGCTGGGCTGACAGGGAAGCACATGACTGCACATTTGTCTTAAATCATGGAACATCCTTTGGGAAGTACAACTTTATCAAGACATTCTAATGTTGATCTTTTTTTGTATCTGCAGGCGTTCAAATACTTAAGGGAAGAAGTGAAAACCTTTCAGGGCAAGCCAGTAATGGTGAGGCTGGTTTAGCTGCTGTTTCTGTTTGGATGATGGTGACCATTTGTGGGGGGTGAACCAAGGACTCAGCAGTGGGATAGTCCATAACTCTGGCTCTGGAGGCTGGAAACGTGAACGAGGTCATGGGGAGCTCTGACAAATTACAGTTCAGTGGCTGCTGGTTACTCACAGCACTGCTTCCCAGGGGGGGTGAAATACATTCCTGCGCTGGCTTCCCTTCTCCACTTGCCCCAGAATCTGGGTTTGCAGAGCTCAGGAGAGGGATTCCTGCCACTGTGAGCCTTGAGTTGGCTGCTCCACAAAGTAGGCTGGAGCAAAGTGCATGTACTGTGAGAGGAGCTGTCACAATCGGAGTCTGGACAGTTCCTGCATTTATCTTCAGATCACCCAGCTAAAGCAACGTGTGTCCTTCCCCTTATCATGCTGTGGGAATATGAGCTGGACTGATTTTATCAGTTTTTATTCATAAGCAGTAATCAACCTTCACATTCTTCCAGCAGGCAAGAAAGATTCCACGTTCTCCTTTTCTCTCAGCTGATGCCTGGTGTGTTTTTCTGTCTTGCAGGCCAGGATAAAAGCCATCAACACATTTTTTGCTAAGAATGGTTACCGGGTCGTGGATTCCAGTGTGTATCCCCAGCCCGTGCAGACCCAAGCCCAGTTTGCCTCCCCCCTGTTTATGCAGCCTGTATATAGCCCTCAGCAGTACTCGATTTACAGCATCGTGCCTCAGACGTGGTCTCCGAATCCTGCACCTTACTTTGAGACACCACTGGTGAGTAACAGCTGCTGAGAAGGGGAGGAGCCCAGCCCATCAGGGATAATTTGGTTAATAATCACTAGGGTGAGTGGGCCTTCCAGGTTTCTTGGTCAGATCCTTCTGTTTTGTGACACTTATGTCAAGGCCCTGATAAAGCAGCACTGTCAGAGGAGCTGCCAGTCTCACCATTGGCTACCACATATTTCAAGGAATTTTGGTGTGAAATTCCATTATCCTGCAGCTTGTGTTTCTGGAAGAGCCCATAGCTTTTCCAGGAATGGGGGAACTCTGCTAAAGCAGATGCAGACTGTGAACCTGTGGGGATTTGGCTGGAGTAGTGAGTTCACACCACAGTAGATGCTGTAGCCCAGTGTGAAATTACAGCCATGAGTAACTGCCGAGGCTGATCATTAATCTGCAAATGTTCTCTTTGTAGCTCAGCCACTGAGACTGTTGTGTCTGTTGCAGGCCCCGTTTCCCAACGGTGGATTTGTGAATGGCTTTAATACACCAGGATCATATAAAACAAATGCTGCTTCTCTGAGTATAGGTCGCCCGTTCCACAGGAATCGGTAAGAGAGTTTCTGCCAGGTGTTTGCTCCTGCAAAACTTGCACTGCTGAGATCCTCAAGTGTTCTTGCATGTAGCCTGCAGTGCTTTCTGATGAGACCACGTCATATATTTTGTTTTATCAAATGTGTGATGTTTTTCAACTTTATTAAAAAAATTAAGTACAAGGTGGCAGCTTAAGATCCTAAAATAATGGACACAGTTCTGGAGAAAGCCGAGGTAACTCCTTTAAAAGCCTCAGAGGAATTTTTGCAGACAAATAAATAACTTCCTCCTCAGGTCATACTTGTAATTATGTTTGTTGTACACAGATTATAAACTCCTGCAGCACAACATAAGCCTTTCCTGCTGGGATCAGGCTTGTGGAGCTGCTGGTTCCTGCAGTGGGAGTTGCTTGTCCTGACTGCTGCGTCCAACTGCTCAATGCTGGGGCTGTTCCTGTAATTTATTTGCTTTATCCCCATCTTTCCTGAGAGCTGTAAGGACTTAGCTCAGATACAAACACTGGGGAGGAGGAAACACTTTGTATTGTTGGAGTAATTGCTCTGTGAACACAATGGAGTAGTAACCTGTGTGTGGGGGTGGGAGTTGTTTGTGTGCAGGATCATGGGAATTGCTCTTGGTATTGTTAGAGAAATCAGTCGACAACTGCTGGGGCCTTGAGTGGGTTTGTGGTGCAGTTCAGGTCTGTGGCTGTTGGCAGAAGGGGAACTTCAGGCTTTGGTCTGTGGTGACTCAGCAGAGTCTTAACACAGACTGTGGAACTGGGAGCGTGACTGCCTGGAAGATGGAGCAGCTGCTCCAGTTGCAGCTGCTCAGCTCCCAGCTCACATCTTGTCAAAGGTGGTTTGGCTTTTTATTTTTGCCTTAAATTGTGCACAGTCTTAAAACCTGTAAAGCTCTCAGGTGATATGCACCCTCATGGAAGTACAGATGCTGGAACTGTGCAAGAACTGTATGTATCCAAGTACTAGCACCTTGAAATGCCTCCTTGTACATCACATCTGCATAACCCTAAGCTTTTAGAATCCTGGTTACGTAAAGACTTCAATTTGTAAGACTTGGGTGGTTGAAGTTGCAGCTTTAGGCTCAGTGTGTGCAGGTCCTGCCAGCCCAGTGATGATCCAGTATCGCGCTAAGAGAGAACAGGTCACAGTTGGGGACTGGGCAGCCTGTGCTCCCTGCTTGTCCTTCCTCCTGCTCTTCCTTCCTTCTGCTCTCACATCATTTCTCCTTCTCTCTGCTCTTTTTTTCCCTCCTTTATGTTTCCTTGTCTTTTCTGCTTTGCTCTTTTGCCCAGACAAGACTGTGGCCTTCTCGATGACGGATAAGATTATGAGATCTGAGGGCTGGACAGTGGCTTGAGAATATGCCATTTTGAGAACAACTTGGACAAAATGGAAGAATTCAGTTGACTTTGCTCCACCTCCTCCCTGTGGTTGTTGCTGATGGGAAACTTAAACTTTATTGGGCTCTTAAAACTGGTTCTTGAAGCTGAGAAGTGTGAATTCATCTCTGTTCAGCAAATCTCCTCTTGACCTGCAGAACAGCTTGTTTGGAGAGTTGATCCAGCTACTGCTTTTGGGTTTCTGTCCTGGCCCATTAAACCTTATTTGTTTTGTGGTACAGACAGTTAATAGTTAAGTGCTGGAGTTTTCTCTGTAGCTAAACATTTGTTTAAGCCACTCGTATTTATTTTGCGCTGATTTGTTGCAACATCCTTGTGGGAAAGGGAGATGGAGGAATTGTACTTTGGCTGGCACGAAGAGAGTTTCTTCTGATTTCATGGAATGTTATAATGAGATTGTTTAAAAACAGCAAGTGTGCAAAATCCTCCTGCTGCCCTTAAATTATGAGACGTGCAGAGTTTACCAAGGGAAGGAGAATTTGGGTTCTTGTCTTTGATCAGTGCTGCATGGAAAACCAGTGAGGGGCAAAAGTAGAAAATAGTTGAAGACACCTAAATGCTGCTTCAGAAAACTGTTCCATATTGTGCTGGATCTGAGGTTTTCTGGAGAATTCTGCGTTTAAGACCCTGAGCCTGAACTTGCAGCAGCAGTGAGTGTGCAGATCTGTGTCTGTGGTCAAAGGAACCACAGCTTTAAAGCTGGACAATCGATAACAGGATGGAACATTTGGGGGTTGGGAGCTGCAGAGTTGGTGCTGGGGGTTTGGGAATGGGAGCAGCCAGGCTGAGCCTGGCTGTGCGTGGTAGGGCTCAGCTGCCCTGGCCTGATCTGCCATGCTCACTCACTCCTGGCCTTGTGTCTCAGTTCAGTTTGTTTGCCTGTGGCCAGATCAGTCTGTTCCTTGGCCTTGGCTTATTTCTCTAGCTCCATTTCCCAATACCCTCTGCCAGTGCTGCAGGCCCAGACAAAGGAAAAATTCCTCTTTGGGCTCTTCTGGCTCTTCTGCGACCCCCAGGTTTTGGGATTTTTTTTTTAGTTGTTTGAGGTTTTGGGGGCTTTTTTCCCATCCCAATGTCTTTCGGGCAGCGATCTCAAGCAGGAGTCCTGGTGCTTGCTGACCTGCTTTTCTTGTCAGCTGTGAATCAGCTGCAGTTGGTGCTGGTTCTGCTGTGGTTCCTCAGCACAGGGGTCTCACAGCTCCTGCTCTGTGCCTGCAGGGTGAAGCCCCATTTCCGCTCGTCCAGCAGCTCGGAGCACCCGGAGGGGCCGCCCGGTGCCGGGGCCCTGCCCATGGGGGACCTGAGCAGAACCAGCTCAAGGAACTTTGTCATGGAGCGACACAACAGCTCAATAACTGGGCACCAAGACCAAGGCTATTCCCAGAAGGATTCTCCCACGGCACAGCTGGAGCAGAACGGCGATTACGGCGTCGGCAGGGGCAGGTAAAGGGCTGTGTCCTGTGTTTGCTGCCACACAGCAGCTGGAACCTGGCTTGTGTGAGCCAAAGACATCAACCATCAGCACAAAATATATTTCTGTAAGGAGCAGCCACGAGAAAACTGACGCTTAAGTAAATCAGGAAGGTAAATGCTGACCTGGGAGCAGGAATGGTTCCAGTTTCCCTCCAGCTGGTAGTTGCTCTGACAAACAACTGGCAGTAAGACAGTGAGGTGTCTTTATTTTAAAGTAACTGATTTGTTCCCAGAATTAAAACAGATGCTGAAGTAAAGTTGGCATCTGTATTGCTGTAAATAATAAGTAAATCCTCAAATGGGAATTTGATGCTCCTCAGTATTTTAAGATTAACTCTTTTTATCTCTTTTAATTCAGGGTTTAGACACTTGAAAGGGCAGATCAGTGAGAAATCAGACAAATAAGTTTATTGCTGTAAAAGAATTGTCCTTGTGCTCGGTCAGATGCTCATGCAGGGAGCTGAGAACGACAAGCTGTTCCCATATTGACTCTTTTCCAATTTCTTCCAAAGTTGGAGCTTTGACCCACTTTGACCCCTCTCCCCATCCCAGAGCCATGTATGGGGAAGGCTCAGCAGGCAGCTGTGGGTGCCCTCATGCAGAGCAGTGCCCACTGCAGCTGGCTGGATGCACTGACTGCTTTTCTTGTCTTTAAAGGAGGAACGTGTTCAGAGGTCGGAGGAGACGGGAGGACGACCGGGTTTCAGTAAGTTCTGCTTCCCTTTTTGCAGGGAGACACAGCAAGTGCAGAGTGCTGGTTTCTCAGTTATCAAAGGAATGGCAGAGTCCTTAAATCCTCAGATTACGTTGGGGGTTTACAGTTTTTTAGAAACAGTTTATTAGGAAGTTCCCTGACAACTTGCTCAGGGCTTTCACTGCTCTGTGTTATGACTCTGGTAACTTGTGTTTTCCCTTTCCAGAGACCTCAGCCTTCAGCAGAAACAAAGACTCAGACACCAAAGTTTGACTTGCTTGCATCCAATTTCCCACCTTTGCCTGGCAGCACAGCAAAAATTCTGGGAGAGCCTGTGCTAGAGAGCAGGATGTCTGACATCGTTAAAGGAGTCTGCAAAGAGAAGGTGCCTGGTCTTGTTTTTGTACACACACAGGCATATCTGGGTGCTGGGACTCCCTTTTCCCTGTTAAAGGGTTGGTTTGTTAGAGTCACAAATTCCAGTGCTTTAATCTCAGACTTCATACTGGTTTGTTCATAGAATAATGCATTTTCCCAGTTTTTTTGTGGGAATGCAGCTAGGGCTCATGTAGTTATGCTGTTGTAAACTCAGTGATGTTTAGGAATAAAGCAGGCAAAGGAGGAATGTTGGCTGTTGGAGTAGGAACAGTTTGGTGGAGTGTGGGCAAGGGATCTTTCCAGATGAATCTATTCTTTGAGCTGGTGGGACTAAGCACTGATATTCTGGATGATCTAGCCTTAGTTCTGGTTTCACCCACTGCTTGTTTTGCAAGAGTATATATTGCAAGAGCAATAAAGAGGTATTGCTTTAGAAGTGATGGTCCAAAAGAAGTGAAATTCTTATCATCAGGACTTGAGCAGCCTTTGGGACTACCCCACTTCTCAGATGTCTTGCAGTGCCATATTGTGTAGCAATTTGAGTATCATTCTGTATTTTGCAACTATTGTTCTGTGTGCAGGAAAGCAAAGAGTCCCTGTGCCCCTGCCCGGCTCCTGCTCCAGAGGAACAAACGCCCAGCGCTGCCCAACCGTCCGTGCCCAGCGTGAGCTCCCCGAGCCAGACCGAGCCTGTGGTGCTGAGGTATGCAGAGAACATGGACATAGCATGGAATCATGGAGTGTCCTGAGCTGGAAGGGACCCACAGGGATCATGCAGTCCAACCCCTGGCCCTGCACAGACACCCCAACAATCCCACCCTGGGCATCCCTGGGAGCAGTGTCCAAACACCCCTGGAGCTCTGGCAGCCTCGGGGCCGTGCCCGTTCCCTGGGGAGCCTGGGCAGTGCCCAGCACCCTCAGGGAGAAGAATCTTTTCCTGATCTCTCTCCCCTGACAGAGCTGCAGGGGTTCCCTTATGTCCTGTCCCTGTCACAGGGAGCAGAGATCGGAGCTGCCCCTCGGGATGAAGCTGCAGCCCCCAATGAGTCTCCCCTCAGTGTCTTCTCCAGCTGAACAGACCCAGAGTCCTCAGCCACTCCTCCAGACCCTCCCCCATCCCCTTGTCCCTGCTTTGGACCCTCTCCAACAGCTTCAGATCTTTTTGATATTGTGGTGCCCAGACTGCCCCCAGGACTGGAGGTGAGGCCACCCCAGTGCAGAAGAGTGGGACAATTCCCTCTCTCACCTGTTTGGCAGTGCTGGGCCTGATGCCCCCAGAGCCTGGTGACCCTTTGGGCTGCCAAGGTGCTGTTGACCCATTTGCATGTTCTAGCAAAGTCTCTCACCAGTGTCTGGCAGTAATGTTGAGTGGTATTTTCTCCAGAGGCCACCAGATGGAAAGAACAGATCATGGTGGGAATGACTGTGCTGCTCTGTTCTGTTCTCTACTTGAGACTTCAAAGAAAGGAAATAATCTCTGAAGCATGAGTGTCAGTAGGTTTTAATTTGAGTTGTTGTTGGTTTATCAGCACGGTGCAGCCAGAGAGCAAACCAGAAGAAGTGTCTGCTCCGAAGGACGTGGCCAGCCCGGCTTCTCTGCCGGCATCTGTCTGTCCCATCAGTGCTGCAAAGCCACCAAGGACAAACACCTCCTCGCCCTCTGCTCAAGCAAGTGCAGCTCCTGCTCTTTCTACACAGGTAAGGCCTAGAGCAGGGAATGGGAATGACAGAGGGAGCTTTCTGCAGGATGTGCTGATGGTTCACCTGGGAGCTCCCCTCTGCTCTCTGTGCGTGTTGCTGCTGTTGTGGCGTGGCTTCGTGCCTGGGGTAGGCTGGGAGGTTGTTGTGGTGCATAAACCTCGCTCTTCTCCTTGCTCCCAAAGGAGCCTCGCAAGCTCAGCTACGCCGAAGTTTGCCAGAAGCCCCCAAAGGAGCCACCTCCAGTCCCTGTCCAGCCTCTGAGGGAGCACCGCACCAACATCGTTCCCCCTGCCAAAAATGAAGAAAATGGTACGTCGGAGAAGGCTCCGGAGAAGGCTCCTCAGGAGAGGGCTGAAGGTCGAATGAAGGATTACTCCGGGTTCCGCGGCAGCGGAGCTCCCAGGGGAGCTGCTGGGAAAATCAGGGAACAGAGGCGCCAGTTTGGACGCAGATCTTCGCCTCAGGGAGCGCCGCGCCGCGCGGGCAAGGAGCAGTACGTGCCACCCCGGTCACCAAAGTAACGCTGGGCCAGCCAATGATTCTCTGTTTAACTTGAGCTGTGGACTAAAGAGCAGCAGAGAGACTGAGGAGGGAAGGATTCAGGAAGGGGAATACTGAACTGGAGCGTGGCTTGTGTGGAGAAGTTGTGGAGGGTCCCAAAATTCATCTCTAAAAGTGATTTCACAAATGCTGGAGGATTCCAATCACTATAAATATAGAGATTATAATTTTTGTATTTTTTTGTTCTTAATTTGCAGAGGGTTTCCTGCTTGAAATCAGCTTTGGGATTGTGAAAGTAGCGTTTTGACAAAGTGAAAGAATATGAGTTGACAAATTAACCTGTCCCTCGATGTAGGAGGAAAAGGATAAGAGAATATTATTTTTGGAAAATGAGCATTTCTGTAAAATTAGAACTTTTTTTTAACCTATTTAACGTTTGGCTTGTGGGCTGGTGTGTCTGCCATGGATGGCCTGGCATTGCAGAGGTCTCTGCAGCAGCATGAGCGGAGCGAGTGCAGCCAGAACTGTTGTCATCACTTAGTCACTGATGATGAAAACTGAATGTACTACTGTAGTGTAACCCATGTGTTTCCAGCTTGAAGTAGTCTCTTGACCTTACTAATATTTCATTCAGCAAACTTTTTAAGGTATAAGTTTTGCAGGATACTGGATTGTAGATGAGAGTGTGTGGACAGCAGAAATTGTCTCGTAGGCGCAGTGGAAGGAGGTGGAGGGAGCACGTGAGAATCTTTATTGTGCCCTTTTTCCTCGCCTCCTTTTGAGGGCAACTCCTTAGGTTTGGGGTTTTGTTTGTTTGCTTTTTCCCTCTCTTGTTACTTTCTCTAATTTCTTTATTACAGACTTTAGTGCATTTTTCTTGGTGTGTTTTCCTGAGGCAGCCCCAGGGTAGGACGGGCAGGTGGCTACACAGCACCTGGTGTTACCTGCACAGGTGAAGAGCCTGGAATTCCAGCTGCAGATGCTGAACTCTGCCTTGCAGGTGGGAACTCTGGGCACTCACTGTCATTTCTGGATGACTGGGCAGCAAACCAGAGCTGTGGCTGGGTTTTCTCTGGGTTGACTCTGGAATTGGCTGTTGGCTGCTGTATTGCCAGAAATCAGGGTTTAGACTCCTGGGAACTCGTTGTTTACAGCTGATGTCATAGCAACTGACTCGTTTTTAACTGTTTAAAGTGGAACTAAAGATGCAGAGTTAAGGAAATCCCCTCGTGTTCAGAGAAGCTACTGGAGCTGTGGCTCCTTGCCAGCTGTGTGCTGACTGAATTTGCAACACTATTGTGCAGTAAGTGGTTAAGTTTCAGGGTGATTAATGACCGAAATAGGAACATTCAGCGCATTAATCTGCCAAAATCAGCATACCAGGGTTCAAAGTTCTGTATAAAGCGTTAGGGAAAAGTAGCTTCCAGCAGTAAGAATCACATCTTTATTTTTTCCTTTTTTTTTTTTTAGTGAATAGCAAGTGTACAAATTTAAAGTTGTAAGTTGTGAACACTGGAAAACTCAATTGTGATATATTCCGTAACCATCTTAGTAATATATGCTCGTGTTGCCATAGAATGAATGTAAGTGGCAGTTAAAATAACTGTGAAATTTTTCATCTTCTGATTTCTTAGCCAGATAACCCTTGGCGACTTGGGCCTCAGTAGGAATTCTCTATCAACTGCTTGGAGAACACTCATATCTATTTTTATAAATATATATATAAAGCCAGAGTTGTCATTTCTCTAACTTATTATTCAGCTTGGCAATTGCTTTGAGTTGATTCATAACACAATATAATGTATTTATGCAGTTAACTGTTCATTTCTAGGCATGTTACAAAGAGAGAGTCAGAGAATCATCGAATGGGCTGAGTTGGAAGGGACCCATCAGGATGATGGAGTCCAACTCCTGACCCTGCACAGACACCCCAAAAATCCCACCCTGTGCCTGAGAGCGTTGTCTAAATGCTTCTTGAGATCAGACAGGCTTGGAGCTGTGACCCTTTCCCTGGGGAGTCTCTTCAGTGCCCCACCCCCTCTGGGGAAGGACCTTTTCCTATCTCCCACCTCAGCCTCCCCCAACTCAGCTTTCTGCCATTTCCTCGGGTCCTGAAGTATGTATACATATATATATTTATATATATGTATGTATATATAAAGCTCCAAAATCACTATTCACTTTGAAACTACCTGTACTGGGTTTGGGAGGTTTTTTTTTTTTAATTTAGTGAAAAAAAAAATCGTTGATCACATCCACAGTTTAGGAATTCTTACAGACCCTTCTCTGTTTATTTTCATAATGTTACTCTTGTTGGAGTGATAGGGAAGTTAAATATTTAGTATCAAAGTCCTGAAATGCAACAAATGCAAAGTTTAATTCATTTTAAAGGCTCTAAACAATTTCTGCAGCCAAACTGGAACAAAACAAGCCTGTAGGGTGGTTCATGGGTGCTTGGGGAGGCGTGTTCTGGGACGTTGAGGGAGCCTTGGGATGCCGACAGCTTTGGCTGTTTGGAGGAGGAATTGTGAGGGAAAAGGGGCTGGTGCAGATGTGACTCAGAATTCCCTGATCCAGTGGCAGTGACTTGCTTGTGACCTGGGTGGTGAAATGGAACTTTGTCATTGATCAGATGTGGGGAAACCCAACCGACTGTGGCTCCATCTTCCTTGTGGGGTGGTGGGGAGGGGGTGCTCTGTGAGCCCTGGGGGTGTTTCCAGCAGCAGCAGGTCGTGGCTCTTGTGCAGTGGATGTAGGTCAGGCTCTGACTGTTGGCTTTTCCCAGCATATCCAAACTTCTCTCAGCTTAGGGCACTTGGAGTGATTCATTTCACACCTGTGTGCAAGGATTTCACGTGAGCATTTCCCTTCCACCATTTCCAGCTGGGGTTTGGGGTTTGGTTTTTGTTTGTTGTTTTGTTGTTTTTTTTTTTTTTTTTTAATTCTTTTCTGTGCAGGGGAAAATTCCCAGTTGGATACTTCTTTTTTATTCTTTTCTGTGCAGGGGAAAATTCCCAGTTGGATACAGAGGCTGTGAAACTGTGGTGGGGTGGGGAGTTCTCCTCAGCACTGGGACCTGGCAGGGACTGGCTTTGCCTTTTCCTCTCGTGCTGGGCTGGGGAAGGATCTTGTGTCTGTCTCCAGTTAGTTTACCTGTTGGGCAGACTGGGGAAACTGGGATAGAGGGGTGGTTTGGAGCCAGACCCACTGCTGGGACAGCTCCTGGATTTTGGGAGCTGGTTCCTATCACTGGGCTCCAGGTGCACCAGAGCTCTGGGTGTACCCTCATGGCATACAAATTGTCCTGCTCTGCTGATATTAGATACCAGGAGGTGCAAATCACACCTAACTTTGAGTTTTAGGAACTGTGACTTGTTTTCAGAGTTGTTGACTTCCTTTAGGGACAGAATTACCCTTCCCAGTTCAGCTCTTTTCCAAATTACTGCGTGTGGAAAAGATCGGGGCACTCTCTTGTGCTTCTGCTGGGGAGTGAAAAGAAGAAATTCTTTGCATGTGATAGTAAAATTAAAAGTGCAAAAAGTTTTGTTTCTTTTGATTTCTAACATTAAGTTAGTTTTATAGTATCTTACATTCCTGCTCTTGTTGTTTTGTTGTTTTTTTTGTTTTTTTTTTTTAATTAGCCTGGCACAGTATGATGGTGCAGTTTTAGCTGTAGGAAAAAAAAGAAAAAGTAACCCACTATTAACCAGAAGAGAAAGATGATACTGTGGCAGATCAGTAGCAAATAAGTGACTTAATCAATGCTTTACTGTAGTTAAATAGCTATGGCCTTACTACTTTGTCAATATCAGCTTAATTGTCTTGAAACTGTCTGCGATTTTTACTGTTCCCAGGTGAGTTTACCTGGGCTGAGATATCTGGTATGTACAGATGATATTTTAAATTTGTAAAATGCACCATTGTATTACAGATGATGCAACAGAAATGCACTTCGGGGGGAAATGGCTTCTGATGAGTTTTTTTGTAAATCCTTGATTACTACAGATATGCAATAGAGTTTTTGTTTCTAATTTTGATATTTCCTTCTGAAACGTAAGATTGTTGCCATTAATCTGAATGATTTATCATGCTCTTCTTTGCGTGTATATATTCCATATAGTCTGAGCTTCCTTTAGGATGGTACATAATTTTGGGTTGTTGTAGTATTTTAGTTGGCTCTTCTCTTCAGTGCCTTTAGTGCAGGCACTTCAAGAGGTTCATTGAGTCTGTTTTTAATGTACAGTTGGGAGGACTTGAAATGGAGTTAAAGCAACTTATTTCTGAGAAAAAAAAATCCATCTGCAAACTAACCTGTAACAACTTTAAAATTTTATATTTAAGAACCAGATGTTTATTTTTATGGAACTTCAGTTATGGATACAGTTTCCAAAAAAAAAAAAAGCAACTTCAAATGTAAACAGACTGTGCATAAATGGGTTTTGTTCTAATTTTTATAGAATACAAAATATTCAGATAATATATTGAGCTCGAGTTACTACAGACATCTTGTTCCTCCCGGATGAATCCAGCTTCCCCTTGGCATTGACGATCTCTCTTCAAAGTGGTAGGAAAGGAGAAAAAAAGCAACTTATCTGGCTTTTAGACTGTCTGTTCTGGTTTATTCCTGTTGTCAAAATGTCCAAAACAAAATTTGTGTAAAGTAGGTTCATGCTTTAAGTGTTCAAATGATAATACACGTATTTGTATTTGTTTTTGACATTGCCAAGGTGCTATGGGAAATTGAAATAACAGTTAGAAAAATAAAGCTGATTTAAAAGAGAAAAAAAAAACCACCAAAAAAAAAAAAAAAAAAAAAAAAAACCACAAAAAAAAAAAAAAAAAAAGAAAACAAACCAAAAAAAAAAAGAAAAAAACCCTTAAACCACAATTCCCTGAGCTCTTACTTTTGTCTGTGGAGGTTGAAATGATTTTGGTGCAGGTGCAGGAGGTGAAGGGGGCCGGGGAGCAGGAGTAGAAGCAGGACTGGGAACGGGCCCGGGACGGGTCCGGGACCGGGAGCAGAACCAAGGCTGGTGGCACGGCAGCAGGACCGGGAGCGGGCCAAGGTGCGGTGGCAGAACTGGGACCGGGACTGGGGAGCGGGAGCAGAACCGGGACCGGGATGGGGCGCAGGGCTGGGAGAGAACCGGGACTGGGATCGGTCCCAGGCTCGCAAGCAGAACCGGGACCGAAATCGGTGCTAGGGTCGGGAGCAGAACCGGGACCAGAACAGGGCTCGGGATCGGGAGCAGAACTGGAACTGGGATAGGGCCCGGGGTCGGGATCAGAACCGGGACCGGGATCGGAATCAGAACCGGGAGCGGGACAGCCCTGAGTCGGGATCAGAACTAGGATCAGAACTGGGCCCGGGGTCGGGATCAGAACTGGAACAGGGATAGGGCCCGGGATTGGGATCAGAACTGGGCCCGGGGTCGGGATCAGAACCAGGACCAGGACAGGGCCCGGGGCCGGGATCAGAACCGGGACCGGGCCCGGGGCCGGGATCAGAACCGGGATCAGAACCGGGACCGGGCGCGGAGCGGAGCGGCTGCAGTGCGGGGCGGGGCCGCGCGGGGGCG
>WBNO01030914.1:198850-281419 GCA_013400575.1 Peucedramus taeniatus
CGGGGAGGAGGGAAGGGCCCGGCCGGGGCTGGGGTTGTGTCTGAGGGGAAGGAGCGCTGGGAGCATCCTCTGTGCGGGGGAGCCCCGGGGAGAACGCCCGGAGGGGCCCTCACCTGTCGGGGGTGGGTGACCTGACCCCCTCCCTCCCTCCCTCCCTCGGGAGTGTTTTGTTCCTTGTGGCCTCTTTTCCGTAGCTCCCGAGCCGAGGATGCGGAGTGGGAGTGAGAGACCCCGGGACAGGCAGTTCTGGGGCGGGGGAGTCGCAGGAACTTCGGGCACAATAATGACGGCAAACCCTGTGTTATTCGCACTTTCTGAATAAGTTCCTTTGCCATAATCGGTTCAGAGCATGCGCTTTTTGCTGGTTTTTTTTTTTTTTTTTTGGGTTGTTGTTTCCTTTTTTGCATGGGTTTGTCTTTGTTCCCCAGCGTTTAAAACGCTGCTCTCGGTGCAGCTTTGTTGTGAATCTCCCTTGAGAAGCCGGAGGGCGAGGGATGAAGCTGAGGCGGAGGGGGAAGGTTGCAGAGCAGGTAGCTCAGATTTGCATAATTTAAATTTTCCTCCCCCCCATCAGGGTACGGAACCTGATGCCAAAATCAGTGGCTTCTCAGGAGGGTTCATTGCATGGCTGGAATAACCAGAGAATCAGAATATCCTCAGTTGCAAGGGACCCTACAAGGATCATCGATGTCTCTCTTAGTATTAAAAATTAAGAAAAATCAAGTTACAGGCACATCTTGCTCTGTTTATCCCAGAGCCTAGAGTGCATAAAAGAGACTTATTGACTCTTTGGAGATCAGGAATTCACTGCCAGGGTGAGCTGGGGGCTGTCAGCCCCCGCTGCCCACACTGGCACTCAGGGCTTTGCCAGCAGAAAAGGCCATGGCACTGCTTTCCTAACACAACTAAACCCCTGATGTTGGCTGCCTGGGGCTTTTGTTAACTCTTTTCCAGATAAACTTTCTGCAGACATTTAACTAAAGTGATAAAACTTTATCTAGTGTTTACTTTTGGGGATTCCGTGATAACAAAGAATGAGGAATGGTGGTGATGCTTAAAACGTAACATTAAATAAGTTTTTAAAGGAATTTGTTAAATGTTTTACATGTTTGCTTGGATTTTCTGAGGTTTGTTTCTTGTGGCACTGAAAGCCCGTTATGATTTGACCCTGTGGTAGATTGTACTGCAAACTTAAAAATAAATGAACTCTGTTGCTGGACTGGCTGCTGTGACATCCCACTAATCTTTAACGAGCTGCTCCAATAACTTCAGCTTTGGTGCTACAGAGTGAAGTTTTGTGGGTTATGTAAGTAATTCTCTGAATATTAAATCCACTGCCCCTTTGTGGGTTTAATACTTGGATTTCTTAGTATGCATATCAGGGATTTGTTTGTGCAAATCACTTTTTCTGTCAAAAAAAACCCACATGTACAGAGAATTCTGGGTGACTGTGTCCCCAAACTCCTGGGAACATATTTCAGGGGATGTTGTTGCTGAGATAACTGAGCAGTGGGAAGGGGGAGTGAGGTAATGTCATTGTGGAGTTCTTGAAAAATACGCCCTAGTTTGAGGCTTAAGCTGAGGGATTTTGAGGCCTGTGTGTGCATTGTTCAGCTGAATGTAACTATGGGCTGTTGACAGTAAACAATATTGAATAGAAGCATTTTATTAAAAATGGCAGCAGGGCTCCATGTGCCACTGCTCAGTTGTTGCTCAGATAAGAACACTTGGTCCTTTTTTTCCCACCCCCTTGTTGCAGCTTTGATTGTCTCTGGGCTTGGCTGTTGACTGTGTGAGTATTTCTGTCAGGTTTTTTGCATAGGAACACCTTGTTTTTGGGAGAGGAGAGGAACTGCAGCTGCTGGGAGTATCCCAGGGTCCCTCACAGCAGGAGCTGGAGATGGCTCTGTCCTTGCTGGACAGTGGGACAGAGGGGAGTACCTGGCTCCAGGAGCTGAGAGCACAAACATTTTGCGTGCTGAGCCTTGCAGTGAGTTCCATCCAGGCATTTGCTACTACTAACCACCACAAAGTAGAGAATTTGTAACAAAACGGGGGGGAAATATACTATTAAAACCTTATCTGGCGTTGTGGTTGTGAAAGGTGCTGTGTCAGCAAGCAGGATGCAAAGTGGAGCAGGATTACTTTAATGTATGCTGGAAATAGAAATCAGAGTTTGCAATGATGAGCCATGAGTGTTTCTTAAGGAACAATCTGTGCAGACGGAGCAACAGGACTAATTATACCTCTGGATTATTCCTTGCTGAGCCTTGTGGTCAGTGCAGAAGTAACAGTCATCCCATGCCTGGGTGCAGTGGAAATGTCTGAGCAAAGGAGTGGGACGTGTTTCAGGAAACATTAATTGTTCATTAATAACAGAAATTGCATCTTACTCTACGTCTTGGGCCTTGGTGATGGATTTGAGACCAACTCATTCATTTCTAAGTGTGCATAAGAATTCATTGTCTTCTGTCAATGTGAAGAGCATTTAAACCTGAGTCTAAACTTAGGGAGAGCTTCCATTCCCTCACACAAGGGATCAGTGTTGATACCTCTGAGGAAGAATGTTCAAGTAACAATATATCAGCTGAGAATTGGGTCATGGAGCTGTGGGAGACCTGGAACCTGCTCATTACTCATGTTTTCCTTATTTTTTCACTTTTGGGATATTTTTCTTTCTAGTGCTTTTCTTCATCTGTCAGTAACACCCACATTATGCATCACTAATGATGGGAAGGGCTGTCTTTGTATTTACATCTATTTCTGTTTGATGAGTGAAAGTGCTGGGGATATTAACTTTAAAGAAGACTTTTCTCCCCGTTTTCACACGTCTGTGAGTGTGGCAGCTCAGTCTCACCTTTGGGTTGAGCTGCAGCACAGAGTGAAGGTGACTTCAGATCTACCACACGATGCTGTTCCTTAGACTGTTCTCAGTGTGTGCTAAAGGGTGCCTAGAACGAGGTAAATGTCTGAATTCATCCCATATTCAGTGGAAAATGTTGATATTAAAGCACTTCACCGCTGGGCTTGGGTGTTTTTACACCTTGGGTGAAACATTCCAGCAGCTCCTCTCACATCAGCCTCATCCCAGCTGTTAATGGAGCTGGGACACTCTGGAATATCCAGACTCAAAGGCTCTAATTAGGCACGTTCAGAGGATTTGTTCCACACAGGGCACGTTTTGTGACTCTTGTACTGCCTGTGTGGGGAAGTGTGGAGGTGAGAGCTCTGGCTGTGACAGCAGGACAGCCCCACTGCAGGGCCCAGCCTGGCTCTGCAGGGGTTAAACACCCACATGAAGAGCTGATTTGGCTGCTGGGGTTTGTGCCACTGCGGTTTCTGTCTTGCCTGGTGTTTCTAACTAGTAAAGGGGTGCCAGTGGAGAGAACTGGAGATCCCCAAATATCCAGGGAAGGGCAGGGAATTCCACCTCGTAGTAAGGAGGAGTTCCTGTGAGCAGCTCAGACCTTGGAGGTCATTTCAGCCACTTCTGGGCTCTGTGACAGGGTCACTCCCTCCTGCCTAGTGGGCAGAAGGAGCTGGTTTCTGTTTACTTTCCTAGCTAAACACACGTTTGCTGTCTGGTTTGTGATTCTGGGTGGGTGTTTCTGTGAATGGCTCCGTGCACCTGGGTTTGTTCCTTTTAAAGCTGATTGTCTCTCACTGGAGAGCTGAGGCTCTGTCTGCAGAGCAGAGCTTTGTGTGAGGATTTTCAGAAGCTGAGGAAACAGAAGGATGGTGGCATGTATGGAAAAAGGAGTATCAGCAAAACGGTGGAAAGTCAGGACTGAAGGCCAGCCAAATAGGATAGAACCTTACTGGAAGAAAACATGTTGACTCAAGCAAGTGGGTAGAGTCTTTATTTTGTTTGGCTTGACAATTTCTTACAGAATCAGGGTATTTCTCTGATCTTTTAAAAATTGTGTGTTTCAGGTTGCAATCTTTGATTGCCAGGCGCCTGTCAAAGTAGGTGAGGACCTTTTTTATAGATTAAGCAGCTGAAGCACAGAATTTAAATTACAGAGTCAAAGGAAGTAATTGAGTAGGGACTGGCTGTATGGATTGTGCTGAGTGAGCAGAAAGGTTTCACTTCAGTTTCTTCCCCCACTCAGGGAGGAACTGTGGGCAAAGCACAGAAAAGGTTGAAGAAGAGCTTTATAAACATAAGCAAGTTGGATCTGATCAGCCTGTAGCTAACAGGACTTACAGGTGGTTTTTGTGCATTTATGCAGCATCTCACCCACAAGTCTTGCATTAGGCAAAACCAGCACTGGGAAAGCTTTAATGTTGCTTCCTTAATTTACCTGCAGGACTGGCAGCAGATGGGTCCCAAATCTGCTGAGAAATCTGTGCAGGGTTTTGATGCAGTCTCTGTGTGCAGGTACAGTTTGAGAGCTTTGAAATGCCTAAAACCCTCCTGGAGCTGTCCCAGGGAGCTGGCTGTGCTCATCCAGGGATCATCCAGCCTTGGTTGGCTCTACAAAGATCCCAATAAAGATCCCTCACCTGCTTTCACTGTGAATGAAATTGTATTTTCTTTAGCTTCACAGCCCAGGAAAAAGTGATGTAAGCATGGAGCACATGGATTCTGTGCAATGTCTGTGTCACAGGAAAAGGAAATCCAGCCCCAGTCATGACCAAGAGGAGCAAAGTACCAGATCTATCACCAGTGCAGCAAACAGAAGGTCCACAAGATGATCACAGATTTCTGCTCTGCAGATGGTCAAAGCAGAATGATTTAAGTGATTAATGGTTTGGAGAGAGGGAGTAAAACACAAATACTACAAGAAGTATTTTGGCTACTGTGAGTGGGAGTCGGGTTTGCTGTTGGTGCATGATTGAAGCATGTAAACATGGGCAAGGGGAGGAAGGTTTTTGGAGGATCCAGACTGGAATAATAAAAAATAACCAGGAAGCTTAAAGAATGTGCATATTTTTGTGTTGTCCCTTTTATACTTAGGAAATGAGGAGAGGGTTTGGGGCTCTTTTTAAAAGCTGCAGCTCTGACCCTTTGCCCTGGGGACAGGAGGAAATTAGAGGCTTTAAAGAGAGTCCTGCACCTCCTCCCTGGTTGCTCCTGTGAAGCTTTGCTGGAGTTAGAACCAGTTTCCTCAGCTGAAACTGAGGACATCTGGTAGCAAGGAATCCAGTGTGGATTTTCTGACTGTTAGTACTTCCAGGATGGGTGATATTTGCCATTTCAGCTGGGTACTCAGGCTGGCAGTGTTCACCAGACCTGTTGGCCTAGCACAGCTGCACTAAAGCCACATTTGGAGTTTGCTGTGGTGTCCTAGATAACTGATCTCCAGTTTGCTATTTTAAATGCTGTAGCATGAAATATTGAGTAGGAAATGTGATGGGTGGCAGAGGAGCTGCACAGAGCTGCTGCTTTTCCCAACATGCAGCAATCCTTGGAGCTCCAGAGTGCACGTGGAGCACCCCCCACGTTTCTGGTTCATTGGTGATGCTGTGGAAAGGGTGATGGTTCCTTCCTGATTCCCTCTCTCTGATTAGTGTTTGTCATGAAGTTTTCTGTTCGCTGGATTTATCATGTTTATTCAGTGGCAAGTTTCAGGAGCCAAAGAGTGAACTCATGGTGAGCATTCCCGAGGGATGGGCAGAAGCTGGAGAGTTCCTGTTTGCATTTCTTTCAAATACAATGTGCAGATAATTTCTTAGGATGGTTTTCTTTAAACTGTGTGTGTCAGTTATAAAAAGCATTTCCTGAATCTCTCAGTGAGTTGCTCAGTTGCTTTTTTGGACTTCAATTCATAGAGAGAGGAATTGAAGCATTTCTCTCTGTTGAGGTTGATTCAATCCAAATTTTTTTTTGATAGCTTGTGAAATCAGGGACAAGTCATCAGGCCAGGATGTCTCGTTCTATTAATTAGAATGGAAGACTTACATTTGCACCATGTGTGAGGAAACAGTGATTTATAGCTAATGGATGCTCTGCAGGCAGCAGCATTCCATCTGCTACACGAATTTTCCCATTGCATTTCATGAAAAGCCTTGGGAGAAGCCTCACACCTGTATTTCTCATCTTGAATCATGTACTGGGTTGTTACTTTTGCCTGATATTTGGAGTAAAATGCCTGTTTCCATCAGTTTGTGTTCTTTTCAAACTTCAAAGCCGAGGGTTTGTGAAACACCACTTGAAGTAAACATAGGCAGGACGTAAGTTTAAGTTACACTGAGTTTATACCAAAGATAGTAATGTAATAGTAACATAACTTTCCTTGCTGTGAGCAATCACCTTGTTTTATTTAGTATAACTTAAGCTGATAAAAAGAAAAAGGAAATTTAAAAAAACGCTTAAAAGTTTTAGCACTCCTCTGCCAACATAAACTCTTTCTAATTTTTGTTGACTTGAGAATTGCTGATGCAAACTAGGTCTTCCTGGCCTCTGAATTCCACAGGGATGGGAGCCCACAGAGCCTACAGGGCATCCATTAATACATTTTATGGACCCAGGATTCCAGTTCCTGCCTGAGCGATCGGCGACGGAGCCTCTCGGAATTGTTCCCCAGCAGTCAGGCAACCTGCTTTCACCAGCACCATGTCCCTAGGGAGCAAAAACAACCAGGAGAATTGTATCCCTGCCTGATAAAATTAGGTCTTCTGTAATCTCCCTCGGAACAGCCGGATGGCTGGCTGCCTTGAAAAACATATGTTTTAATGCAGGAATAATGCATTCCATTTAGGATGGCTGTAGCCGTGGGAGCTGGGTGACTGAGTGCATGGAGAGCTCCCATTTTGCCTCTGGGATCAGGACTAATGTCAAACATCAGGTCTAAAGTGCAGCAGTGGAAAAGAATTGTTTGGGATGTTTTTCCTGTCTTTTGCTCTTAGGAGGGATGTTGTTCCTGTGGCTTAATCCTAAAGGAGTTGGACAAGTGAGCCTTTTACTGGAGATAAAGCGTAAACTGCAAAGATGAGTCAATGTTTGTATTCCTGGATTTCAGCTCACTGCATTAAGAAATTTACTTGGGAATAGCAGCACTGGTGTTCCTCTAATATAGGTTTATAAGTCATTTCTCTCAGCACAGGTAACTTTTGGAGGAAGCTTTATCCCCTTCCCTCCTGCACAGAGGGGAACACCTGATGCTGTGTGTTTAGGACAAGCCAGGGGAGATTTTGGAAGTGCTAGGTTCCCTTTCTAGCAGGAGGTAAGAGCAGAGTTAACAGTTGGCCAAGGTCACTCTGGGCCGTGGCGTGAGGAAGGCGAGCACTGGCCATTGCTGCTCTGACATTCCTGCTCACAATGTGCATTGTCACTGGGGTGAGGACAGGGAGAGTTCCTCCAAGGAGCTGGGAAGTGACATGGCAAATTCCAGGCTGTGATTATTCACCCTGTGATGGAGAGTGGGGTCAGGGAGTCAGGTGATCAGAGCGTGAGATGAAAGTCCCTGATCCTCTGTGGTGCTGGTAGAGAATAAACAGATCTGCAGTTATTAAACTGTGCAGCCTTTTTTCCCCCCTTAATTGAATACAAGTGGAAAATGCCTATTAAAGGTGCTCCATTTCTGGCATTCAGGAGATTGCTGTGAGTCCCTGGGGTGTTGGAGCAAGATCCTGATGGCATTTGCAGGGCTGCTTGTGGTGTGTGATGAGGAAAGGGGAAAAGTTCGCTTCAGATGCGCTGCATCTCCAGCCTGGAGAAAAGCACCTCAGCTCTGTTGTGTGTCCTCAGGAGCTGCACCCCAGGTTTCATAACAAAGCCCTTGGCAGCAGGGTTGGCTCAGGCTGCTCTTTCCTCTTGGCACTTCACTCTTTCCATTTCGGGGAGCTCAGGTGCCGCAGCTCCGCCGAAAGCCGTGAACTTTGGCAAACTGGAGAGGGCACGGGATGAAACTTTTAGGAATCTAAGCTGTATTTCTTAAGAAAATACCAAACTTTTCACTGCGTTTCATGAGGAGTGAAAGAACCAAATTATAAATTATTTTGAGACAGTTTTTTTTGGGCTTTTGTGTCAATCCTGACGAAATAGTGAACGTGAGACTGAAGCCCCTTGTGTTACAAAAAGAAGATCTCTGAATGGCCAAGTGCTCAAGTACCCGTGTAAATGTTTTTTGAGACTGAGACCTGTGTTTATTCTTAGGGCAGAAACTTTAAGTGATCCCTTGTGGATTAAAAAAAGAACAATTCTTATTGTAATTGGAATGAAAACCTCCATTCTTACGCAATTTGGGGTTGGAAGTTGCCGCAGTGAAAAGGGGGAAGTATTGTTATTTTGAGTTCCCAAGCAGGAAGGGGGGGAGATGCACAGGGGTGAGGTGAGCAGCTGGGACACAGAGCAGGGGACATCAGACCCTCTGTGGCTGATCACTCACTCTGTGACGTGTGCAGTCTGATTACCAGGCAGTGGATGTCTCACTGTGCTCCATGTTCAGGAAGCTTTTCCATGATGGTCATGGTCAGATTTGGTTGAACATGATATAAACCCACTGTATTTGTGGGATTTCTCCTCTCTGCTTTAAATTTTCAAGTGCTCCTTGAAAATGTCCTGATTTTAAAAAGTTGTGTGGTGCAGAAAGAAGTCAATTACTGAGTCCCAAATAGGGAGAATTGTGGATGAAGGCGAAGCAAATGAGTCAGATATAAATAATCCTATTATGTCTTGGCTGCAGCCACACCTAGAAACCTTGAGCAAACATTTCTGTGTAGTTATTCCTGTGTTTGATACACTTTACTTGTTAAGTCCTGTTTCAAAATTGCAGCATGTAAAAATTGTGTAGGGCCAGTTGCCATTAGTGTTAAAGACTTGGGAACATTGTTTTAGTCATTTTGACCAAAAGCACAGAGACCTGAGTTAATTTGCTCTCATATTTCCCCAAAATCAGAAAAATCTATAACCCTAGAGCTCGTGTTGCCTTGCAAGGCTATCAAGGCAGTTCTTTTTGCAGTAGGCCTTAAAAAAAACTCTGTCCAGAAGAGCAAACAGGAAGATGTAATTACCCTTTGCCTTTTGTACATCAAATCCTTGTTCATTGGACAGAGCTTTGGTAAAACACTTTTAGAAGTAGCTGCGTGCAGCATGGAAGCTGTAAGGAAAAGCATTTGGATCCAGCTAAGTCATACCTGACGTTCCTGTGATTCCTGTCCTGTGTCTTAGGGGGTAATTTCTCACCTCATGGTGTGGGTCTCCTCTCTTTCATGGTGGATAAGCTGATTTTTAATAAATCTGAGCAAAGCCATTTTTCCAGGTGTGACTTCAAGAAATAAAGAACATTTGGACCTTTCTCCTCCCTGCCTCCTCTGATTCCAGTTCCTCTGTTGTAGCTCCTCTAATGTCCCTTGTGTTACCTGTGGCTGTTGCTGATTTTGAAGTGTATAGTACCACAGGTCAGGGTTTGGATTTTGGTTCTTGTCCAAACACATTCTGTTTGCTTTGCACTGTTCTCCTGTACTGCCTGCTCTCCTTTGGGCTTTGTCCTGGGAAATGGGATCCTCTGGCTCAAGAGAATTGCAGAGATTTGTCCTACACACCACAATCCTTCCCTGCAGGATTCCCGTTCCTGTAGGGATCCTGCTCAGCTCTCAGTGTGCACTGGCACAGCTGATAGTGTTCAACCCCTTCACTTCCCTGTGGGATGTGGAGGTGATTCCTGGTGTTGAACCTGATGGGAAAAGACAAATGGAAATCAAGGTTCATGTACTGGAAGCTCTCAGGGATGTATTTAGGGAGGCTCACACTCATCGATGTTGAGTCTGCAGCAAAGGTGACATTTTTTCTTTCTCAGCTTCCAGATATTTAATTGGATTCAGCAAAACACAAGGGAAGACACAAACTAAGGGGATGATGGTCATAAAAAAGTTCTTCAGGATGCCAGAACTTGGCCTTTTCTCCTAGAAAAGTAATTACTTGTTTGTGTTCCCTTGTTTAAAATGGCAGAAGACTTTCCTGGAAATGTTTAAAATGACCGACCAAGTGAAGCAGTGTGAACACAGAGGTGTTGTACAGCACTGCAGGCTCCTCTTCCAGCACAGACACAATGATTTGGACAGAAGGATAAAAGGAGAGAGTCAGCTGGAGAACTGGAGAAAGAGAAAATAGTTTTCTCTGAGAGTTAAGTTTGGCTTCAGGTTATGGAGGATCTGACCCTGGTGCAGCCAGGAGTGTGTGCGTGGCTTTCTGGTGCTCCCACCCTGCAGTGCCAACCTTGGGGCTGTGCTGGCGCAGCTGCTCCTGGGTTTGGATGCAGGTGCAAAGAAATTCACAGTATTGCAGTGGAATGACACCATGAGAGGAGTCTGTAAAACAGTCCAAGAAAGGGAGAAGGAAGGGAACTAGCGAAGTAGAGAGACCTGGGAAATGTCAGAGCTGGTTTTTCCATAATTCTGCTGTCAGGAAGAGCTATTTCAGAATAGTTTTCTGTGGGTGAAGTGTGACAAGAAGTCCCCAAGAGGTACTGTCACTTGGGGTAAGCTTGCAGTCGTTGGATTGTTTCCACCATTCAAAGAGAACGTTTGAAGCTGTTTCATGGATTCTTAGTTGAAAGGTGCATTTCTGCTCCTTCAGCACATTCTGCCCCAAGCAGTTGCAGACAGATCTGTGTCTTAACTCACTAAACCAGTTAATGGTGGAGCTGTGAGCACATTGTCTGCTGTCTCCTGTGACATTGTGTTGGGCATGCCAAGGAGAAGGACTGTGCTGGCTGTTCCAGGGAGTTCCCTCACTGAGGGGAAAAGCTGACTTGGGTTTCCTGTGCTATCCTTTGCCTCTGATTGTGCAGGGTGCGAATTCAAAGCCGCCCCGCGTTATCTGTGGATGGAAGCACATCTGAAGAGGAGGAAGGCAGCAAGGCCAGGCAATGTGCCAATTGCTCCAAGCCTTTGTTAGAGACTAAAGGAAACCCGAGTCAGTTCAGGCGCTGCTGCATCCCCAGGGCCTTCCTTGGCCTCTCTGGGAGGGAGGTGAAGGCTTGGAAGTGATCGCACACTTCTACGTGTCAGTGTCCATTAGCTCTCGAGGCCCTGTTGGTGCTTGAATTCAAAGATCTTGTGTTGAATTCTCAGGATTTTCCTCCTGCGGGTCTGTCAGGAGAGCACTGACCCCGTCCATTGAAACCAGACCATGGGGAAGGATCTTCTGCGTGGAAGAAGAAGATCCCCTCTGGAACATCTGGGTCCACGTGTGACTTCCCTCTGCTCCCAGGGCAGGACATGTCTCCACTGGTCAGGCTGTCTTAGCTCTGGGGAAGGTGCCTCTGGGATGAACTGGTTTCTCCATGTGATAAATTCCTCATTCTCAGCTTGCTGCATGCAGAAATAAAAAGGAGAGACAAGCTCAAGTATCAAAATAAACGTCAATTTTAAGCAAGTGCAACCAAGCAAATTAAAAATGGGCAAGATTTTATGTTCAGATCTTTACTGTTCCTTTTCCTCTGCATGAAAAGAAGATTTTGGAGTGATTTATGGCTGTCATGCCAGGCTTCTCAGCACCGTCTGTCAGTTGAGCGGTTGATTTTGACAGGCTTCACTTCTGGGCCAGGGCTTTTTTTTTTTGTTCCTCCTTTTAGAGCTTTTACCATGAAATATTCAATCCTGCCCTGTGCACAGCACAACTGATTCAGGTATCACACTTCAGAGAACTGTGACCACAGTGTTGGGTCATGAGCATACCCTGCATTTGTGGCTTCTGTGTGGTTGTGTATTTTCATGGAATTGGGGGACCACTTGCCTGTGACCTGGCAGTCCTAAGAGGAATTTTGTTGTCTTCCTCCAGCAAAATTAGGGCTAGAGGAAACAGCTCTCCAGAGTTTCCTGGGTACACCTGAGGTACTGCAGTCTGCAGGTGTTTTTATGGATGCTCAGACTGGCTGTCACTGCAGGTCAGTGCCGTGTTCAGTAGGAAGATCTCAGCTGGAATTCTCCAAGGAATTAATTTTGTTTCTGTGTTTTTATACAGTTCTGTGCTGTGCTTGTAGAATCCCAGTGCTAAGAAAGAAATAATCTTGTTGTGCAAGCAGTGTTGGAGAGAAGTGGTTGTTTTATTTCCCAAACATCATCATTTCTCTTTAGAGACTGTTACGTGGCGTGGCATGAATTTTACTTCTGTGAAACACATGGAGTCAGCAGAGAAGTCTTGGAGAACAAATTGGAGGGCAACAATCCAACCCAGAGCTGTGTCCACAGTCCTTCTCTTTCAGAGGTTTTTGCTTAATTGCAAATTTTCTATTTGGTTGTTAATCCTTTAGTTTCTCTTTCTTGGCAGAATATCTCATCTTAAATTATTACTGTCAACACGTCCTTAGCCCTTCCTGCCCCTCCACCCCCTAATTGTGAGTGCTGTCTGTGGTGCTTTGCTTTGCTGTAAAAGGCTGTGGTGTTTGCAGCTGAAAGCAAAGCCTGCTGTGAATATCATATTTTATCCAAAAGACACAAGCAGCTCCCCATTAATATTATTACATTGACACCCTGGTTTTATAAACAGTGGAATGTTCTGTGGAATGGTTGTTATCCTGTGATTAAGGCTCCATTAGGCATAGGAACAGATGGTTCCTGTCCAAGTACTTTTTGTGTTGTCATTTCTAGCAGGAATAAAAGGGAATGTTGAATTTTCATCTCTTCAGTGGTGAGGCTGAAAAGGTCACACAGGCTGTGGTGGAGGAACTCTTACTAAAGTGAGGTTGAGAGACCAAGTAGGAAGTGAACTAATCTATGGAATCATGGAATGGTTTGGGTTGGAAGGGCCCTTAAAGCTCTTCTCATTGCACCCTGCTGCCATGGATACCTTCCACTCTCCCTTGTTGCTCCAAGCCCTGTCCAGGCTGGCCTTGAGCACTTCCAGGGGTGGGGAATGATGTGGAATAGACTGGAGCAAGACAGAGCACGTGGGTGCTGGAATGGGTCAGTGGAGCAAGGCTCCAATTAGGATGGTCCTCAGATGGGAAACCACCGTGTTCTGTAGGATCTCCAGGTTTGGAAGAGGTGGGGCTCCTGCAGTGATGGAGAGGGAGGGGCCTGGAAAGTCCCTGCCTTCCTTAGCAGCCTAAACAGAGGTGGAATTAGGCCACAGATGTCCAGGAACTGTGCCAGGGTCCCATGTGGAGCTGAAGCAGCAGCTTTGCCCATGCACCTGTGTCCATCTGTGGCCTCCATCCTGCCTTTTTCATCGGGGTGATGTGGAATTGAACACCTCAGGGTCCCCACAAATGACTGAAAAGTCTAAGTCCATACCCTCTGCAATTCTTACCTTGCTTTTTCAGGTCATGCATTCATTAAATTTTGTCTCTTTTTTGTAGGTTTGAGGTTTTTTCTTGGATATTTTAGAGTTGTGTATTAAATTCTGTTCTGTCCATACCTAGAGAGAATTTAGCTGGCAGGATTTTTTCCTGTTTTGAGAACCAGAGAGTTCAAAGCTGGGCCTCTGTTTTCAGTGAGTGAGTTGGAGGATTTACCTGTCTTTTTGCATAGTAATAAACCCAAGCTAATTCTGTAGAATTAAGTGCTAATGAGAAATAAAGCAATAAAGTTTAGTTTGTTATTGAAAGTAATTCTGCTTCCACCTTGGAGGGACATTGGCTATTGCTGAGAGAAGCTGCACTGTCACCTTTGCTTGGAATTTAATACAGAATGGAAAATTAAAATATGACCTCGCTCTCATTAAAATTAAGTAATTGATGTCATCATTCAATTACAAGATTTTTTAGGAGCTTTTGACAAATCTTTTCAGGTTGTTATTAAAACATGACCAACCAGGGATCTTTAAATTGGAGGAAATGGGGGTAGTTCCCTGTTAGGTAACAGAGAGGTAAGGGAGCATCTCAGGAAAATTCCCAGGTGGCAAACTCAACCCTGAACTCCCAAAGGCAGTGTCCTTCTCCTTCGTGGAGATTCCAGCTCAGCATCACCCCTTGCAGAAAATCTTTCATCTCTTGCTCTGGGCTACACAGAGCTGGAGTGGCAAAGGAGACTCGGGGTTTCGTGCTGGCTTCATCATTTTCAGAGTATGAATATTTAATTTAGGCTTCTTAAGGCTTTTAGCAGATTTATCAGGCTGCTTCCTGTGGTAGTGTATGTGAGGACAACTGGAAAGAGCATTTGGATTCACTTACAGTATGGAAGTAGGGTTTATTTGTTTTGATTTATTATTTTTAAGAAGCTCATTTTGTTCTGTGAGTAACTTCCCATAATCTTAACCAGAAAACAGAACCAGCAGTTCTTACTTTTCCAGTGCCAATGTTTTGGTGACAATATCCAGCTTTTACTTGGTTAGGGCTGGAATCTTGGTTCATGCTGCTGTTATGTGGATAGAAGTTTATAAAAATATTTCATCATTTTGTACCCGTTTTTACAATAAATTTGATCTTGGAGAGATTGCATCTTGTTAGTGCAAATACACCGTGGAATTTTGCCTGTTATTGGACATAAAGTTGCTTCTTTTCCAAATTCAAGACATTCTGGTCAAGTGAACAGTGCAGGACGTGAGGGCAGGTCTGGTTGCCTTTCAGCACGTGAGAGCCCCTTTTGTTTGCTTTTTTAAAGTTTTTGTCAAGTTGCTGACTGTGTGCTCTTAAATAATCCTGCTGATTTCTCCACACTTCCTTCCCTCTACAAGCGAGACATTTGAGAAATCAGTTTATTTAAATTGGAACAGGAGATATTGCACCCTGAGAGAGGCAACGGGAGGAAAATTCTCTGTCAGAAGTAGTTGTGGATTTGGAGGTGGCTGGTGAACAAGATCTTTTTTACTTTTAGGCCTGTTTATTTTGGTTCAAGGTCTACTGGTGTCAGTGTGGAAGGGATATATGTCCTCCTAGTTTTGTGAAAATATATTTTTACGGTGATGTACTGCTAGAAGGCAAGAAAATTCCATGTGTGAGGATGTTAGTGATTGGAACAACAGAAATATTGGGGTGATATCACAATATCCTAGGTAACAAGGGCAGTAAATTGACTGTTCCTTCTCTTTATGGTAATAGGATATTTTTTAATATTTAAAAAGGCCACTGCACCAAAAACTGAATGTCATTAATTTTAAAGAACTATTAATATGCTTTATTAATTAGGAGGAATTGGTGTGCTGGGAGAACTAAGTCCCTTTTCCCCTGAAACAGCCGAGTTCAGTGACTTTGGGGTGGGTTTGCAAAGTGCAGCTGGGCTGTTGGGTTCTCTTTTCTCTCGAGTTTGGCTCGTTATTTTGATCTTCCATGCAGCTTAAAGGCTTTCACATGAGCAGGATCTTGCCACATCCTGCTCTGCAGCAGGAACAAAGCTCTGCTGGAGCAGACGTTGACTCTGCCCAAAGAGCCCTGAACAGAAGTCGCCCCTCGCGTGATCCTTCTTGTAAAGAGCGTTGCAGCTGACAGGATAATGGGGTTTTTTAGGCCTGCTGGTGACGTGCCAACAGGGTTTCCTTAGCAGTGCCATTCTTTAAGGAGCCGTGGATGCTGATGTAAACACAACTGAAAGCTTCACACAGCCCGGACTGAGCACAGGGCCTGGAATCTGCTGCTCATGCCATGCTGTGCAGGACATTTTTTTTCTGCTCTGTCTATTTAAATCTGGTTTCCCAGGCTTGTAGCCAGCTTGAATGGGTTGTGCTGTTGAGTGCAGGAAAGCTGGCCTGGTGGCTGCGTGGAGGAGCTGTCCTGCTCCATGGGGCAGCCTCCCATTCCCAGGATACAGAATCCTGTTTGGGATGGGGGTGTGCAGGGCAGGTTTAAGGGTATTGAACAAGGTGTTTTGGTTCCCACTAGGCAGGTTTGAAGGGAATGAGTAGGAAATCTCTGTGCTGCTCCTGGAGCTGCTGCTGCCTCCGTCAGGAACGCGTTGGGAATTTGGTGGGAGTCTCCGCCAGTCAAATTACAGGTGTCGCACACTAATTGGAGGCTGGTAAAAGTTTAATAATTGTATTGCTTTGCCTTTAAGTAGTGGGATCCTGCTTTGGTGACTAATCCTGTTTAATAGTGACTGTCCTCGAGTGAGCACTTGGGAGTGCAGTGACTCGGGGTTCTGTTCCAGATTTCAGTGCTTTGGGAGAAACAACGTATTTGCTCTCTTGAGCAGCCACCACTTCGTCTGCTGCTTTTTCTGTGGAATGGGAGTAACAGCCTTATAAATACACCCTTGGTGCTGGCTCCTAGGGAAAACCAGGGCAGGAAGGGTGGGGGATATGTGTCTCAGCTCTTGATTTTTGAGATTCATTCTTGCAATTGATTGTTCACTGTGCTTGGCTGGTTCTATTTTTTAGTTGGATTTTGTTTGAGGAGGAGGGATCTTCTAAGTGCCAGTGCCTCCATTAAGTTCTCTTTCTTTGTTTCATCATGCATAATCATCGACCTCATCGCTGTGACTTGGAATAGCATTATCCCATCTGGAAATACATAATTACTGTGCAGGGTGAGGTGCCAACTGGGTTAGGTTCTGTGCTCTGTTTAAGGGCAGGTCGGAGTTGCAGAATACTTGGTATGAGCAGCTGTGTTTGATCACTAGATAGGGCAATAATTGCTCTTAATGTCTTTCTTCTCCCCTTCTTGCATCTTACTTAAGAATCTAGGATTTATTTAGGGAAAGTAACTTCAGCTCCAGCTGGAGTGAAGCAGGCTGTGTATCCAAACTGACTTTTGGTATGTTTGGACAAGGTGTTGCTGTGGAGTCAGGATGGGAGGAGAGTTACCAGCAAGGAGTCCCTGTGGCACTTGGCTTATGTTAAAAATTGAAGTCGAGGGAATTATTAAATATTGACACCTGAGAGCCAAGAAAAGGTGGCTGACAGGAGTTATGCACAGGATTAAAACCCACAGTAACTTCTGGTTTAATCTCTTTGGGTGCCAGCACTGTTTTGTCTTTATTTTAATTCCTGGGCTAAAACCAGGCTTGATTTGGAAAATCATCTGTCCACACTTGTGTATCCCTTGTAGAAAGTGCAGACTGCCAGAACAGGCAGAGTTTGTGTGTAATCTCTTGTTGTTGGGCTGGACAGGCAACTCCTGGGAGAGCGTTATCAGCACTCCCAGCTCAAACAATTCAGTGTGTACCTGGAGGGTGACAATGCTCTACCTGCCTGAATCAAGTGCTGAATCACAGGGCTGTCACAATTTAGTCATTTCCTGGGAAACTTTGCTTTTCAGTCTGGTGGGAGAGAGCGAGGTCTGCGCTTGCACCGGGGATTGAATACTTGGGAATTTCTGCTGGTGTCTGTGAGCAGGAGGTTAGTCAGCAAAAAGAATTATTCAGGGCAGAATCACTTCAGCTGGGTTATTTAATGCCCTGGGAGTTGTCTTGCTTTACTCAGCTCAGCTGGTTCTTGGGTGCATGTGTGACACTGCCTGTGTCCCCTCCTGCAGATTGTTCTGGTGCTAAAACCCTGCAGTGCTTCTGCCTCTCCACTCACATGGTTCTCACTGACTGCATATTAAAATAGATGAAAACATTTCTCCTGAACAGATTTTGTAAAATCCTGCTTGTGACAAAGCCTTGGGTTTGTTGCATTCAGGAGGGAAAATGCATTTTCCCTCAATGACAAGTTGTAGGTATTTAAAGGATTTTTACTTTTTACCCCTAAGATGGGGTTACATACAAGATTTTTTATTTGTATATGGATTCAACTGTTTATGTGCATGTGCTGCACATAAATTTTATGGGTAACATAACATTTATATGGCTGCCCTTCACAATAGAATATCTCATATAAAGTTGACTTTGGTGATTGGATTTTGCAGGTGTTGGTTGGAGGCAGTTGAGCAGAGCCTGTGTTTCAGGTTATCAGGGCTAACACAATTAACTGGTGGAGTTGAAGGTTTTAAGAGTTTATCTTAAAGAGTCTTTGGAGCCTTTTTTAAAACATTTTACCTTTTGGAAAGGCAGATGTTAGCTGTGCATTGGCAGCATGATTTGTGTGGCTGATCACAGAATTGCAGAATCCTGAGGCTGGAAAAGCCCTCTGAGGTCATAGAATCCAACCTGTGACTGATCCTCACCTTGTCATCAGCCCAGAGCTCTGAGTGCCACATCCAGTCATGTTTTGGACACCTCCAGGGATGGGGACTCCAAACCTCCCTGGGCAGCCCCTTTCAATGTTGAACTGCCCTTTCCTGAAGAAATTCCTCCTGATGCACAAGTGCATTTTCATCCCATTGTCCCAGCTAGGATCTGAAAGGCAAAGTCTTTCTGGCTCTTTAATTCTTATGCAGAGGTGAAGAAGAGGTCGTTTGACCAATGTACCTGAGGAAGTCCTTTAAATAAACTTTAAACAGAGATACCAGGACACAGTGATGCTGTGTGAGCCACACACGGTCACAGTGAGCACGCTGCCATGTCTGCTGTGAGAGAAGAATCAACCAGAGCACAGTTACACCCACGAAAGGCTCTTTTATTCCCAGTCCTAGCTCCCAAAGCCCCTGAGAACTCATTTTGCTGACCCTGGATAATGCTATTTTCAGCAGAAATGCCCATGATAAGTTACCAAATGTGTCTTTGTGTGGGGAAGGGAAGGTCTGTGGCTGAGACTGAGCTGGTGACACCTCCTTGTCACTGATGCCCCCAGCCCAGGTGTACAGGGGACACTGAGCCCTGTCCTTAGCTCACCCACTTGGTGATGCATCACATATGGCCTCGAAGATTACAGCTGGAAATACACAGCCCAGACGGGTGAACCGAGGACACTGGATCTGCTGCAACTCGGAAATGCTGCTGGAAGATAAAGAGATTCTTTGGTATAGTTTCAGGAGTTGGATTTACTGCTCAAAGTTAAAACAACAACAAAAAAAAACCCCTTAAGGTTTATGGCACCCAGTGAGTGACCTGGGGCGAAGAGCACCTTGTGACCTGGAATGACCCAGACCTTGAACACAGGGCAGCCGTGCCACAGCAACCTCATCTTGAATGGAATTCTTTTGAAATAATAAATGTTGAGATTAAAATAGTTTTAATTTGGTAAAACAACCCTCCTAAGCCTTTAGAAAAGGGTTTTGGAGCTGCAGAACAGAGCCCCCACAGTGCTGCAGCCAAGTCGGCTTGTTCTGTGTGTGTAAATTAATCTGGAGCTGATCTGTCTGTGAAACTTTTAGCACCGAAGCTGAAGCAGTTTAATGCTTGTGCCCAACAAACACAGCTTTGTGAGCCCTGCTGGGTTTTCAGTGCCCTATTCATGCTCCGAGTGGGAACACAATGGTGCTGTGAAAGGGAAACCACAGAGCCCAAACCTGTGCTGGTTGTTTGGTGACAAGTTCAGTGAATAAGGTGTTATTTCTCTCAAGAAATCAGAGTTTTTCTGGAAGACTGTTAGTTCACAGACCTTGCTATTATCTCCAAGAAGGAAACCTGATATACAGCTTCACCCAAAGGAAGGAGGAGGGAATCTTTGAAGCTGCATCATCATTTGGCCTCAAACAGAACAAGGCAGTTGTCTAAACTTGTTTCAAATGTAATTTTTGTGCTGCAGTTGTAGCCAAGAGTAGTAGGAGGAGTTTAAGGCCATTGCACAGGTACGGTCTATTTGAGCACACAGCCTTAGAAAAAAAGGTTTAAATGTTGTTTTTAGGCTTGCTGAAGCTTGAAATTGAGGATGTCTCAGTTTTAACCCTTGGTAAAACCATTGGGGAGAGTGTGGGATGTCTAGAAGTTGCCACTTCTCCAGGAAGATCACAGAAATCCAGACTGGCTTGAGTTGGAAGTGAACTTAAAGCCCATCCAGTGCCACCCCCTGCTATGGGCAGGGACACTTTCCACTATCCCAGGTGGCTCCAAGCCCCATCCAGCCTGGCTTTGGACTCTTCCAGAGATGGAGCTGCCACAGCTGCTTGGATAAGCTGTGCTAGGCCCTCCCCACCCTCACAGGGAGGAATTTCTTCTTTAAGAAAGGTGGGAACCAGCTCTCAGTACATAAATGAGTGATGACAGCATTCCTTACTAAGTGCTGGCCCGATGTTGTGCCCATTTTTTGCCCAGGCCACAAGTGCACTTAGTCCTCACTTTGGATTCCTCAAATGTCCTACCTGCCACTCCAGTCACACTTGAAAGGCCTTATCTGGAGGTGACATGCAGCAAAAGAACATTTTGGACTTTCAGCAGCATTTCTGGTCTTCATTGTTTCAATGTTGGTACTCCAGACTCAAGCCCTGCAGACCCAGACTCTGTGTTCTGCTCTTTCAGAGCAGGTTTGAGATGATAAAACCACGGGGAGATGTTGCCTGTCCTGTGCCTGGACATCAACAGGGGAGTAGGCAAGAAAAGCCAGGTCATCACGTTATTTCTAGGGTTGAGACCTCAAATCCAGATGAATCAGTGATAATAGAAAAATTTAATTATTTTTGTTACAATCTTCTTGTCGTGTTTGCTTTTAGTAGAATAGCTGTGTTTTAGGGCTAATGGAAGTACCAGAAGCACCATCAGGATTCCCTGGTAGCACAAACTGGTGGAAACATCAACAGATTTTTTTTTTTAAAGCACACAAACATTTTTTTAAATGCACACAAACTGCTTTCCAATTGGAATCTTTTCCTTGCTGCAGCCCAGTGTTTGGAGGCTTTGTTGGGGAGATGCTGTGCCCTACGTGATCATTTTCCTTAATTTCTCCACTGTAGTAATTATGGTTTTGTTAGACAGTAAATGATTCAGTGTTCTCATTCCATGGGGGAAGGGGAGCGGGGATGTTGAAAGAGGAGCATTGTCTGAGCTAGCAGGATTAGCGGGTGTTACCACCTTGCACTGATTGAGCACCACTGGTTAGAACAGATCATCAGCGCTAATTGCTGAAAAGCAGCCTGGCGTCACCGGCCGGGTGGGGAGTGAGGCTCCCGGGGCTTCTCTGGGGCAGGATTTGAATACAGGTGTGACACAGGTGTCCTTCCCTGGGCGCTGTCATTGCAAGCTCATCCTTTCCCTTGCACCCCCAACGATCAGAACATTCCAGTTGGATTTGTGCAATGAGGATCGATTCTATGTTTCTCAAGAAATGAGGAGAATCAGATGAGGATTGTAGGTGTTTTACACCTGGTCTGTTCCAGGGCACTGCTTACCTGGGGAAGCTGAAGATGTCACTGCTCCAGAGCTGTCGCTGCAGCAGAGGTGGCAGGAAGGAAGAAGAGCCTCTTCCTTCAGCACAGCAGCAGCTCAGCTCACTCTCATCTCTCTTTTAAAACCCCTAAAGCTGCTTCCCTTCGAGCTGAACCCCATTTCCTGGGCAGGGCCTCAGCCTGGGGAGGCTCAACCTCAGCTCACTGCGGATATGGATAAATACAGAGTGAACGGAACTGAAATGGGTGGCGGCTGGAAGGGAGCCAGGAGAGTCTCAACACTGCTCGTGGTTTAATTTCTTCCTTGGGAAGGAACAAACACCATTTTATAGCCAAATTATCAGCTCTCGTTTACTTTGCTGGTGTTTCTTTGTGGTGCCCTGTCTTGCATCTGCCTGGAGAGGGGTTGTGGTTCTCAGGGTGGGTTTTGAGCTCTCTGGGAGAATTTAGCACCTCAAGTGTCACAGAGTGTTTTATTTTTGGAAGGGGGTTAATGATTGACCAGGTTTATGTCAGAGGAGTGAATGGTTCCAGAGTTTGCAGCTCTGTTGTCCTGGTGCTCTTCCTGTGGCTGTAATTTATGATATTCCTTGAGGAAGTCCACATTTGTGTCCAGATCTCTCCATTTCCATTTCCTGTAGATCAGGAGAAAAGGAATAGAGTGAAAGAAACTTCTCCCTTAGCAATTCTTTTGTGTCTGTGTCAGTGGATTGGTACCAAATTTGGACTCTGCATGACCAGAAAAGAGGTTTTATTCAATAATTTTATTCCACCTGTGCCACGTGTCAAAGGCACGCTTGTTCCCAAGGCTGGCCGTGCCAATTTGGTTGTGACAGTTGTGGTTGCAGTAGTCAAATCATCACATCCATGAGGTGACTACACCTGCCACCCATGCCTGCACGGGAGGTTTTTCCCAAGAGGACAATCCCTGTGTCTTGCTTTATTTATTTCCCAAGAGGACAGTCCCTTTGTCTTACCTTTCTTTCAGGTAATTGTGGTTTGGTTCACACCTGCATGGATGCTGCTCCAGAAAGAACTTGGGTTTATCTCCTTCCCCAAACCTTTCAGTCCTTGCTGCCCAGTTCCACTTCAGTAGGGCTGGTCTCAAAATTGAGGCTTTGCATTTTCAAATCCTGTGCAGGTGTTTGAGACTGTTAATCTGTTTGTCAAAATAATGGTTGATCTATTTTTTTATGTTATAACAACATAAAAATTCAGATGGAATTGGAAGTTCAGCACTAGGAAGACAGAGTGCTGCCAGGGAGTCCCAGGAATCTATTAGCTTTATTATATTTATTGATTGAATTTTTCTCCTTGGAACTTCCCTGGTTTTGCCAAATAGCATTAGGCTTAATTTTTTTTATTGGCTTTTGTTCAGAGAATCCTTTTTACAGCAATAATATCAACAACGTGCACCACGTGGCAGTTGAGGTTGTGGGTGGTGTTGTGGCCTGAGTTAGCTTCTTGTTTCTCAGTAGGATCTCACCTTGGCTTCAGATTTCCAAATCAAGCCCGGGAACCATACTGCTTCCATTCCAGTGTGGATGGATTTGTTTTATTGGTGGGATATTAGTGTGGAACAAGTAATTAGAGAGAATTCTCTGCTTCCCAGCATGTGAAACAGAATGGGGTGTTACTACTACTTAAAGTTCTGGTATTTGTTCATAATGTACTTACATTATTTGTATGTGTTGTATTCCTTAGTAACTCCACCAATTTTCTGTGGCAAATGTTTCATTATATGTAATGTGTAACCACCAATGTGAAGAGTACAATTAAACCTTGTGGAGAAATTAATCACAGAATAACAAGCTCTGAACAAACCTGTGGGTTGGCTTATAAGGAGAAATCCCTCCCCTTTCTGTGTACCTGTGTTTTCCTGCAATGTCCATCCCCTGCTCCCTGTGCCTCCCAAATGGACATGAGTGTTCTGGCAGCCCAAAGGGTCACCTTGTCCTGGGGGCTACCAAGGCCAGTGGCACTGGCCAGGTGAGGGACAGGATGGTCACGCTCTGCTCTGGGCTGAGGTTGCCTCACCTCCAATCCCACAATATCAAAAAGATCTGAAGCTGTTGGAGAGGGTCCAAAGCAGGGACAAGGGGATGGGGGAGGGTCTGGAGGAGTGACTGAGGACTCTGGGTCTGTTCAGCTGGAGAAGACACTGAGGGGAGACTCATTGGGGGCTGCAGCTTCATCCCGAGGGGCAGCTCCGATCTCTGCTCCCTGTGACAGGGACAGGACACGAGGGAACCCCTGCAGCTCTGTCAGGGGAGAGAGATCAGGAAAAGATTCTTCTCCCCGAGGGTGCTGGGCACTGCCCAGGCTCCCCAGGGAATGGGCACGGCCCCGAGGCTGCCAGAGCTCCAGGAGAGTTTGGACACTGCTCCCAGGGATGCCCAGGGTGGGATTGTTGGGGTGTCTGTGCAGGGCCAGGGGTTGGACTGCATGATCCCTGTGGGTCCTTCCAGCTCAGGATATTCCACAGTTCTCTGCAAACTGCCTCTGAAAGTGGAGGCAAAGCTGGTGGCTTTTGAAGCCCCTGCAGTCACTCAGCACGTGGGAGCTCAGTTGGACGTGTCCCTCTCGCTGCACGTACCTGTCCTGAGCAGGGTGAGTGTCACCTGAGCTCTGCATTGCAGCCAGGCACTGAAATGACTGCTTTGCTTGGCATTTCAGTGCGTCGTGGACATTCTCCTTTTCAGCTGCTGGATTTGTTTGGACTTGTTGGGCCCTGACTCAAACGTAGGGTTGGAGGAGTGAGATAAAATTCTGTGTGCAGATGCACACCCTGCCCTGAGCAGCACGAGTCAGAGAAGGATGGAATCATGGAATGGTTTGGGTTGGAAGAGACCTTAAAGCTCATCCTGTTCCATCCCCTGCCATGGGCAGGGACACTTTCCACTATCCCAGGTTGCTCCAAGCCCTGTCCAGCCTGGACTTGGACACTTCCAGAGATTGGGCAGCCCCAGCTTCTCTGGGCAACCTGTGCCAGGGCCTCAGCACCCTCACAGGGAGGAGTTTCTCCCCAAAATCTTATCTAAACCTCTGTCAATCTGTAGCCATTGAGTCCCACTCCAGCTCTGAAAGTCCTGGTCTCGATGTTTGAAGTCTCCCTGGCGTTTGAGTGCCCAGCACTAAGGAGTGGAGTCCATTCCCTTTCCAGGCATTTCACAAATCACCTTTGGAACCAAACTGGGCACTTAGCTGGCATGTTTTAGCAGATGCTGGTGGTGTTGGGAGGCTTAGAGCCTGAAGCCTGTAATCCCCTGTTGTGGTATGGAGGGGACTGGCAGGAGGATCCTGTTTGGGGCAAACCCTGCGAGCTCCTCTGGGGCTGAGGCTGCTCCCTCTCCCTTTAGGCTCACGGCAAAGAAAACATCCTGTTTGTGATCACTCACTTCTTGTCATCATGTAACTGTGGCTTGATTTTAGCTTGATACCAAATAATTCTGTTTTCTTAGTGCTGTGTGTTTGATGGCTCCCCATCTCTGGGAGATGGGAGGTTTTGAGTAGCTGGGCAGGCTGTGAGGAGGCTTGAAACGCTGCAGGGCTGTTTGTTTTAATCCCTCCAAGGTTCCAGTCTTTCTTGTGGTTCTGATGTAATGTGAGAAATTAAAACAAAAGACAGCAGCCAGATGGTGCATCTCCAGGATCAGACAGATTAGTTTTTTAAAAGAGGGAAAAGTTTACAAATGCTTATTCTGGTCTCTAGAGTAATCACTCTGATAATAATCACTCCAGAGGGGATTCTCCCCCTGTGTTCTGCTCATGTCACAGCCCACCTGGAGCCCTCTGTCCAGTTCTGGGGCCCCCACCATAAGAAGGATGTGGAGCTGTTGGAGCAAGTCCAGAGGAGGCCACAAAGTTGATAAAAAAGGGACTGGAGCATGTCCCTTATGGAGACAGGCTGGAGAGTGGGGAATGTTCAGCATGGAGAAGGTGGTGTGGGGACCTCACAGCACCTTCCAGTGTCTGAAAGGGCTACAGGGTGTTTGGAAAAGGACAATTCATCAGGAACTGCAGTGACAGGACAGAGGGAATGGGGTCAAACTGAAAGAGGGGAAGTTTAATTGACATATATAGAAGAAATTCCTCCCTGTGAGGGTGGTGAGGCCCTGGCACCTGGATCATGTCCACCCTTGCCTCAGTTTTTGCAGATCCCCATAGCAGCTGCTGGAGTGGACTCGCTTTGTTTGCTGTTTGATTAGGTGAAGATGAGGCTCTGAGTTTGCACTTCCCCTTCACCCTTTGGGTTGGGAATTATCCCACTTTGTTCGCCTAAGCTGTTTTGTGGTTACAGAGTATTTTCATGCACTCCCAGTTTCCCTTTTTAGTTTTTCACTGCTTTGATATTCCATTTAGATAGCTACTGTGATCCAAGTTATTGCATTTAAATAGTGGATAGTGTAGGTCTCTGATCCCAAGGGAAACTGCAGAAGTTCTGTAATATGGAGCTTTGAAATCCTAATGTGCTTGGATTTATTGAGTTTCAGGTTTTCTTCAACTGTGTTCAGGTGAAACCTTCATGGCACTGAAAAAAAAAGCAAGCAGACCTCAAATGGCAAAATTCCAGTGTGATTAAATGAGGTTTCTTTGCTTGTTTTTAGGGGACATCACACAGAAGGGGTATGAGAAGAAGAGAGCAAAGCTGCTGGCTCCGTATGTTCCACAAACCCAAGGTAAGTCCTGTTTTGGTTGGAATCACTTGCTTCTCCCTTGGCTCTTGGGAGCTCAAGGGCTCTGGATCAATCATGAAGGTCCTCAAGAATCTGTTTCCATTCTGGAAACATTCTCTGAAATGTCTGCGCTGTGTCCTTCCTAATGCCTTGTTGGAGAAACATTAGGATTTTTATAATTTGTTGCTTTATTTTGCCAGAGTAGCTGAAGTCATGTCCTTTGGGTACAATTGTTTCCTTTGGTTCAGAGACCCAGAGCAGCTCAGCTGGTTGTATGTGGGATAATTATATATAATTGTAATCTGAAGGACATGGCTGAATGTGTATCTAATCATTATTTTGGGGCTTACTCAGAATAATTGTTACTGATATGCTGAGATGTTCAGCCATTAAAAACTGATGTGTCTGGTTCTGATTCAGGCAGTGACTGGCTATGACAGGGACTCCTGAATGGACCTACTGGAATTTACTGAGCCTGGTCTACTGCCAAGAAAGAATTGATAAAGAGTAAAAGCTCAAAGTGCATTTATTGCCCATCAACACCACGGGACTGGGGGGAAATGACAGCAGCTCCCTTCAGGCACTTGATAGGGGAAAATAAAGTTGTCATGTGGCAACTTCCTGACTCTCCCACCCCAAACCACTGCCCAGTTCCTGCTCTCCAGCTGCTTCTCAGGTTGGATTTGGTTGTTTATTCATCTCAAGGTGCGGCTCTTTGAGATTGGGTTTTATACAGTGTATTCTGTCTGAGCCACCTGCTGAAGGGAGCAAGGCAAGTAAAAATGTAATTTAGCCTCCAAAATGGAGATTTTGTTGCAAACAGCTCTCCAAGTGCTGAGGACTCCCTGGAGCAGGATATGATGGGAAACTCAGCGACTTGGTTGCTGTCTATTTATCAAATCTATTTCTGTTACTTAAAGAAACCAAAAACTAATATACACATGACTAATCCCTCTTGATAAGTAGGTATTTGTTGAGCAGGTTTTGCAGTCCTCAGGCTAGCATTTGTTCCAGTGGGGATGTCGAGCCTGAGGAGGAAATGGGGAATCCTTGGGTAGTTCAGGAACTCTTGGCAGCCTTGCTTTTGTCCCGAGTATTCTGGAGTCTGAAGATGATACAATCCTGGCCCCAACCCTGGCACTGTGCACATGTTTGATTTGTCTCAGAAAATGTTTAATTAGGAGGGGAAAAGAAGTGTTTGACGAGACTGGGCTCTGCTCTGTTAATTGTGGGGCTTTGAAGGCTGCCAATGGAGCTGAGGTCCAGGCAGAAGCCTGGGATGATGGAGGTCACTAATTAACCCAGAGGTTTGATTGCTCTTCCGGCCCAGCTCTGCAGCTTTTTATCCATCTCACACCCAGCTGCCCCAGTGTCTGGGAATCTCCTGCTGTAAAACCCCGTGGAAGTCATGCATGAGGGATTCAGAATCAGGTCACCTTGGTAATGAGAAGAAAATTCATTTAGTCCACAACAACAACAACAACAAAATAGTTAGTGCTGGCATTCCGTGCCATTTCTGTGAGCACTGGACTGGTGTTGGCTGATGGAGTGTCTCCATTTCATGGATGTGAAATGAAAGGAAGGGAGGGAGGGTGATGTGTCAGGACATGTCAGCAGGATCATTTAGGAGATTCTTACTGCTCGATCTGTGCTCCATTCACATGGCCTCTGGGAGCTTGCCTTGTTATTCAGGAGCTAAGGCAGCACTGTTAATTACCTAAAGATGCATTTTTTCCTGGTGCAGTATCCATTAAGGCCCATCTAGCTGCTAACTCCTGAAGAGTCTCTGCAATCTGCAGATCCCAAAATCTGAAGTCCCTAATTCCAGGGGGTTCTCCATGATGGGGGTCAGCAGCAAGCACAGCACATGAAGCCCATGGAGCCCTGCCTGGGGCTGGGCCAGGTGTCCTTCAGTTCTGGGAATGTGTTCAGGCTATCCTGGAAACACTGGAGGCTCAAGTTGGTTATTTCTGTATTTTTATGGGAAATAAAAATAAATAAATTTTATTTTTATTTCCATATTTTTATGAAAAAAAAAACTTCTTCAAGGAATAGCCAGTCCAGCCCCAGCACTGCTGTTCCATTCTGTTTGCAGACAGTGGAGCTACAGGTTTGCAGCTGCTTCCTTGTGCATGTGGCACTTGCTCTCCTTGTTATTCATGCAAACATTTATCCTTGTTGATCTTCTAATGCTTCAGTCTCTGAATCTCTAAATCGTTGGCCCTTCAGCAAAATGCAGGAATCACAAAGCAGTCAATTCTCATTAGAAACTAAAGACAGTCAACAAATCCATGGCATCCTTCAAAGCCAATCTAAAATAATTCATTTTTCATCCCTCTGTCATATTTGTCATGTTTCTGCCAGCAGAAAGTGCAGCTGTAGCAGGATTATTCTGAAGGGAGCACTAAATAAATCACCTGTCACCTGCCAGGCTTGGCTCACTTGTGCTGCTTTGTTGTGTAACCATCAGTGATTTACACTCTTTCCTCCTCTGTGTCTGAACGCTTTGTGAGGCCACTGGAACATGTTATTATGTCAGAGCAAAATATTGTAACAAAGAGCTTGTTCTCTGTGTGTCATGTCACTTAGAGCCACCTCTGATCCCTTCCTAACTGGAATGTCATGTTTGCCCTGTGATGCCCCGCGGAGAGATGAGAGGCTTTTACAAGACTTACGAAAGAGAAGTGAATATGAATTTAATAATTCATTTAAAATAGTGTTAAATCTGCTGCTGACATCTAGTGGGTGCCTGAATTCATAAATACTCGAGTGATCAGAAAACATGAAGCTTTTCTGTTTGGTCTGTGAAGTTGTGTTGTTTTTGGATCAAAATAAAACTGTGCTGGGTTTGGTGAAGGCAAATAAATGTTACAAAGATGTTAAACTGGTTATCAATGGAATGTGTTCCAGAGTGGCAGGAAGGAAGGGTCACAAGCTGATGCTTTTGGATGTGGGTGAGCTGAGATTTTGAATTCATAATCTTGCTCTGGAGCCCAGGTCCTGTGCCTGAACCACAGAGATCTCTTTTCCTTTTCCATTCAGCTTTTTGTGCCACCTGCACATTTGCACAGGGATGAGTGTGTTTTGATAAGCAAATACAGGACTATGATATGTGTTACTGTATCCAAAAAAAAAAAAATAAACCAGTGGAAAGGGGGAATAATTGTTTGTCCCCCTGATGTGGTTTGAGGATTTCTGGCTAGCAGGAGATCTCCTTTTTAACTAGAAATAAAGGTTCTCAGTTTTTGGTGTGGTAGTTTAAAGAATCATTAACAATCCACAGCTAAGTGGATTTAGTGGTACAAACAGCAACTAAGTGGGTTGCTAGTTTGCTCTAACATTCAATAATATTTCAATTATATTTTGCTGTTTGGGATTTTAAAAGGGACAGGAGATGGATGAAGGAAGATGAGGAATTAAAAAAATCTCTTTCTAAAAGAGAGATACTGAGGGCCTGGAGAGATGGGAAGAGCTGGGGAAGGGGTTGGGAACTCCTGAGGAAGCTGGGGGGGCTCATCCTGGAGAAAAAGAGGCTCAGGGGGGACCTTTTCACTCCACAACTCCCTGACAAGAGGGTGGAGCCAGGTGGAGGTCAGGGGGATTGGGTTGGACATCAGGAGGAATTTCCCCGTGGAAAGGGCGGTCAGAAATTGGAGCTGCCCAGCGAGGTTTGGGGTGCCCATCCTGGAGGTGTCCAAGGAAGGAGTGGAGGTGGCACTCAGTGCTCTGGGCTGGTGACAAGGTGGGGATGTGGCACAGCTTGGACTCGATGGTGTTGAGCCTTTTCCAGCCTGAAGAATTCCATGATCCTGTGGAGATTCCTGCAGCTAGCTCAGGGTGATTTGCTGTTACTGTGAGTCCCCGAGCTCAAGGCACTCACCTGAAGTTGTTTACCTAAAACCACACACCTCAAAAGTGGTGTAACTGGATTGGATGCCCAGGATTTGTGGTTTCCTCTCCATTTCTCTGATCCTTTGGTAGTTTGTGAGAATTCCAAAGCAGCACATCCAGATGACACAGTTGCTCTTGGTTTTGCATGACTCCAGGTGACAACCTGGAGGAAATTACATCTGGTGACCTCTGGGTTTTAGTTTTCAAAACTTTCCTCTGACACACAGATTCATTTTAGAATTGAACCTCCAGTAGCAATAATTCCAAGTTGCTGTTGCTGAATTATGTAAAATTATAGTGTTTATCAGATGATCTATTTTGCTTCCTGTTGTAATGGGAAAAACAAACTTTTCCTGGATGATAAAGCCATGCACTGGACATGCTGAAAGCCAGAACCAGACAACTGGAGGTTTCCTTGAGTTTGTGATTAATGGGAGCAGGAAAGGCTCTTGCTGCTGGTTTGTTATTGGTTTTCCAGTCAATAACAAGCTGGTCATTGGGACACTGAGTGACAAACCAACTTCCTGCCATCCACAGCCCTGTCACAGGAGAAGGGAAAAGTGTGGTCCAAAAAAGCTCCTTTAATTTCCCTCTCCCTGTTTTCCAGGGGTTGATCCAGCATTACAGAAGGAATCCAAACCTCAGATGCCCGTTCCATCTGCAGCTCCAGCCTCAGCATCATCCTCCTCATCCTCATCCAAATTCCACCGAGCTCGCTCAGGGGGAGCCAGAGATGAACGTTATCGATCTGGTAAGGACAGGGACAGGAGTCCCCTGATTCCTCCTCGTGGAACTTCACTTCTCTTCATACTTTTTGGGGCCTGAAGGTGTCCCTGGATCACAGGCCCAGAGGGGTTGTTTTGTCTAACTAAACTGCTAGACATTTTAATCTACACTAAAATGGAGTTAACTACGCTTTACATGGAGTTCAGAGCTATGCACTAACGCAGTACAGGGTTTGAGAAATATAAACTATAATATAAAAATAGAAACTGTATAATCTTAAGGCATCCCCTTGGTGCTGTGCTGGTGCTGAGGCACTTCTGTCTTGCAGACATCCACACGGAAGCGGTCCAGGCGGCGCTGGCCAAGCACAAGGAGCAGAAGATGGCCCTGCCCATGCCCACCAAGCGCCGCTCCACCTTCGTCCAGTCCCCAGCAGATGCCTGCACTCCCCCAGGTGAGGCTCCGTGGCATGTAGCTAAAAACCTTCTTGAAAATGCAATTTAAAATATTCTTTTTTAGTCATTTTAATTGTTTTTTTCTTTTTAAAGATTTTTTTATTCTTTTTATTTATTTATTACTTTACTATAAATAAAATGATGATAAAATAACTATAATAATTATAATATGTTTATATATTATTACAATATATTTATAAAATTGTCACTTAAGCCTACCACTTCATCTAAGTAAAACTAACAGCTAGGCTGTTAAGTTCCCATGTAAAAAAAATTATAAAAATAAAAATTAATTTACATAGCAATCTATTCTTGTGAAAAAAACAGTTTGCACCTATAAAGAAGAAAATTCTACCCATAAGAATCCTTAAAGAAAATATGTGAACATCTGTGTAGAGAAAAAGCCTTAACACATACACACACAAACACCTTCTAACCAATAAATTGAGTAGCAAAAAAGTTACTAGCCAGTTAAACACAATAACTTTAAAAACTATATTAAAATAGACTGTAACATTAAAAATTCAGCTTTTCTGCATTAAAAAAAACCTAGAATCCTGTCTGTTTCTGTTACAACAAGGCTGTGCTGGACTGTCCAGAGCTACACCTTCCAAACCAAGGGACTGCAGTGCTCCCAGTGTTGCAGCTCTTCAGGGAGTCTGTCAGTCCTCTCTCAGGGCTGGGAAGGGACCTCTCTTCCAGGAGTTCATAAAGAACCACGTGGTGGGATCCTTGGGATGTCCTGGATGTCCTTGGATGGTCCTTGTGGGTCCAGCTCGGGATATTCCATGGTTCTGTGGTTCAAACTGGCCAGAGCTGAGCAGGTCTGGATTGAGGCCACTTCTTCCTGTGTCTGATGGACAATTCATGTCTTGATCTCATGAATGTTTAATGCTCAGCACACAAGAGGAGGGTTTGCAGCGATGATTGTTTCTGGGCAAGGACCTCAGAGGGGTCTGGTGGGATTCCACGACTTGCAGGACTTCTCTCACCCCTGCCACGTGCTGGCTGCAGCAGAATCTCTGGGTGACACAGTGTCTGTCACGGTGCATGTGCAGCAGATGTCAATAACCCTCTGTTTTCCAGCAGCTGGATGCACTGATGACAAATGAGTCCGTGTGATTTTTGGCAGTGATTTCTGTGTTGTGTCTCATTGTGCAGAAGCATCGCAGCCATTTGGATTGACAAAAGTCATCCGAAATGTTATGAATCCACATCTCCTGGTGAATTCATAGCTCTGAAACTGCTCTGCTATGCCACGTCACTCCTCCTCCTCCTCCTCCTTATTTCCTGTTTTATCACACTTCCTTTTTCCCTTCCTTTCTCCGGGGGGCTGATGCATGTTCCTGGTGTCTGCTTGGGTCTCAGCTCTGTGCTCACTTGTCCAGGACTGCAGCACATCCTGTGCTGGGGGAGTCACACCAGTCGAGGTCAGCACTCACAGCATGGCTGGAGTCAGGCCTTTGCCCCAGCTCCCAACTCTGTTCCACTCTAGCAAGGGGGTAGAACACGATTTAGTACTTTGATTTACCACTTCAGTGTAGGCAGAAAATCACTTTGAAGAACACCTAAATTTTAGGCCAAAGCCACCGGTATGTTTGTATTTAGCACTGTACAACTCAACATCTCAAGGACTGAGTGCTTGCTTCGTGGTAATTAAATAATTAGCTCACAATTTCGGGACAGCTGAGGTATCTGTGCTCTGGGGCACATAGGAAGTAGTTCCTTGCTGCAGATTTCTGTTTTGTTTTGGGGTTGGGCTTTTTGTTTGTTTTCTGCGATTGAAAGAGCCCCATTTAGAGCCCCAGACAAAAGCGTTTTCTGCTGTGGCCTTGGCACAGTTGTTTCCTGCGTTTTCTTTGTTCCTGGGACTTTGCAGTTTGACAATGACCCTGACCCCTCACTTTCCAGTTCAGAATGACCAGAGTCAGGCAAAACAGCATCTGATATTATGGAATGTGAATGGAAAAGTAATGAGAGTTAAGTTCTAGACTTGGAGACCCCAGGGGAAGGATGTTGTCTGAGGAGGTGAATCAAACAGGGGTGAGTGTGTTCCCACCAACAATTCTGCTGCTTTAACCTCTGGTTTGGCCAATGTGGAAAACAGATCCTCCTGTGAAAGCCTGTGCTGTTGATATGTGATTGGAAAGAGCATGTTCAGTGCCATGTGCTTTTCCCTAAGCAGCTAGATTTTCTTTCTGCTTCCACACAGACACGTCTTCTGCCTCCGAGGACGAGGGCTCGCTCAGGCGCCAAGCTGCTCTCTCTGCTGCATTGCACCAGAGCTTACAGAATGCTGAGTCTTGGATCAACCGATCTGTTCAGGGGTCATCCACATCCTCATCAGCATCCTCTACACTTTCCCATGGAGAAGGCAAAGGGACCAGTGGGTCACTAGCTGATGTATTTGCCAATACTCGAATAGGTAGGAGCTGGGTACGAACAGAACAATCGCTTCCGAGTTCAGACTGTGTTGATAAAGCTGGAGTTGTCCCTTGCAGGAGGGAAATTCAGAGCAAGAGTTTAGCTGGTGTTGATGGAACTTGCTAGGATTGGTTGGAGTTGCACTGTCACGCTGTTGTTTTCCTGAAGAATTTCAGAAGATTGAGGTGGTTGTAAAAGGGAGAGTGGGGAGCAGGAGCTTCTGGAAGCAGGGAAGACTCCAGGGACAGTGTGGACAGAGCAGGAGGCACAACTCTGTGTCCTGTGTTGCTTTATGTCTCCGGCTCTTGGGAGCTCCCGTGGGCACAGAGCTGCCCAGTGCAAGTGGCATTTTCATCTGTGTCCTGACGAATCCCTTAGGGGTGTCTGTGCCTGTGGAGTGGGGAAATGCTGTGTTTAACATCCTCATTTTGCTCTGAGCCCCCATGGTTTATTGTTTGCGTTAGATCAGGAAAGAAAAAGAACCAAATCCAGCCGTGTGTGTGAACAAATGAGCCTGTCATTAAAAAACAGGGTTAGAGGAGTAAAGCTTTAGCCCAGCTCTCCCATGACTGTCTGAGGAATAACCAGAGCATCCAGGTACTGAGGAGACAGAGCAAAATCTACAGATCTGGATACCCCGGGCTCAGTTTTCTGAGGCTCTGAGGTGCTCCTTGCTGCTGATGCTTCTGTATGAAATGGCCAAGTTTGTTTTTGCTCTGTGTATGTTTGTCCTTTTTAGCTGCTGGTGAGGAAATTCCTGCACTGTAGGACATTGTCTGTATTTCATGTGCTCTCTGCTTCTGCTTAACTGGGTTGGGGCAAGCAGTGCATAGAAGTGCTGGTGATTTTATCTTTCACTTATTTATCTTTTTATTGCTGTTATTTTTGTTTGTTTATTTGCTGGGATGCAAATTGTTTCCTGAAATGGAAAACTGAGGAGATTGCCCATAAAATGTAGCCAATATAATTAATGTCTTTGAAGCAGAGAGGCTGTTTTTAATTGGAGCATGCAGAAGGCCACATTACCTTTTGCAATGAATTAAGGTAACACAGCTTTTTACCTCCAGAATATCTACTGTCTAATCTAATTAGTGTCTTATGCAAAATAGAAGCTTTGAATCTTTGTCAGAATTCTCTTTGCCACATTCATCCCATGTTAACACCTGGTTTAAATGAATAGAATTCTCACTTACACAATTCTGTACATCTCTCTCTTGAGAGCAATAAAAAGTCCTGCAGATGTTTGGATTGTACAAATCCATGTCCTTTCCAGTGATTTTAGAAGTTCAGCGCATGAGAAATATTCCTTGCCACTGTGTCTTCAAAGGGATGCAGAAATGGGTTATTTTTTTCTCCTTAGGAAAAGGGAAATCAACACAGAATCAGTCACAAAACCAGTGGGAATTATTTGGGATTTGACTTCAGACTATCTGTAAAACCCAACCTACAGTTCCAGATTGTTGGGTTTTTCCTTTGTAAGCAACAGTTGCTGGGGCTGTTAAGCCAGAATAGAATATTCTTGCCCTATCAGATGACTGAACTTGCTGGGTTGTGTAAAGAAACTCCACATAAGCAAAAATCCCTTGTTTAAGAGACAGTTCACTGGAGAATTCCTGCAGGATGCAGTTGCAGCCTGGTCTGAAAGGCAGGACAGTGTCTTGCAACTTGAAGCAGAAGTAAGACCCAGCTCACACTAATAATGGATTTATTCTGTAGCTGCTGGACAAGCTCTGTAACCACCCAGCTGGAAGGGATTGAAACCAAACACAGTTTTTGCTGATCTGCTTTGGTCAAATTCCCACGTGTTTTGTTTTCAAAAGCCCTCACTCACACAAAAGCTAAATAGTAGAATTCTAGCAAGAGAGATCAGTACATAGGTGAGGGAGGGATTTGTTCTGGACTTTGGATGTTTCAGAGCTCACGTGAATCTCAAACTTCTAAAAAATTATTTTTTTTACAGTACTGAATTTCAAGAGATTGAGCTTCATGGTTAGAAACCAAGAACAGGAATTCTGTTTTGCTGAAGCACTTTCGTGACATGGACAAAACCTTGTGCCTTTGTGTTTGGTTTCCAGAGCAGATGCTGTGCCTCTCCTAGAGCTGCTGAACCTTTAGGAATCAGTGTGTTTAGCATTAATGAGGGTTCCCATACACCCAACCTTTCAATCCTTAGGGTTATTGGGAACAGGTGACTAACACTTTGCTCGTTGGGCAATAGTAAGAGGTGTATTTAGCAGCTTTCTTCTTTTTCTAGAAAGTTTCTCAGTCCCTCCAGATGTCACAGCAACTACCTCCACCCCCTCAGCGCGGCCAGCAGCCATCGACCTCCCTCCCTCTGGGATTGTGAAGGGGATGCACAAGGGATCCAACCGCTCCAGTCTCATGGACACTGCAGATGGTACGGAACCCTCGGGGCACCCAGGGGCTGCAGCAGGGCCCAGAGAGGGCTTAGATCACACCATTTGTTCTCCCAGCTCTGGGTGACCTCAGAATCACAGAATGACTGGGTTGGAAGAGACCATCAAGACCATCGAGTCCAACCCAGCCCCAACACCTCAACTAAACCCTGGCACCCAGTGCCACATCCAGGCTTTGTTAAACACATCCAGGGATGGTGACTCCACCACCTCCCCGGGCAGAACATTCCAGAACTTTATCACTCTTTCCATGAAAAACTTTTTCCTAATATCCCACCTATATTTCCCTTGGTGCAACTTGAGACTGTGTCCTCTGGTTCTGTCAGTTCCTGGAGAAAGAGCCCAACCCCACCTGAGCACAGGCACCTTTCAGGGAGCTGTAGAGAGTGATGAGGTCCTCCCTGAGTCTCCTTTTCTCCAGGCTAAACACCCCCAGCTCCCTCAACGTTCCTGAGTTGTTATCTTGTTTAAGCACTTCACGAAATTGGGATGGTTTGGTGTTGGCATTAAGGTGTTACTGTGCTGCAGTTGTGGTGTTGGCATTCGGGGGGAATTTCTTCATGGACAGGGTGGTCAGGCTTTGGAACTGCCCAGGGAGGTGGTGGAGCCCCAGATCCCTGGAGGTGGCCAGGGAAGGGCTGGACATAGCACTCATTGCTCTGGTCTTTCCCTCCAGGTGTTCCTGTGAGCAGCAGAGTCTCCACAAAAATTCAGCAGTTGCTGAACACCTTGAAAAGACCTAAAAGACCACCCCTGAAAGAATTCTTTGTGGATGATTTTGAAGAAATTGTGGAAGGTAACAGCACAAATGGTGGTTTTATGCACATTTGTTTAAATTGGATGCTCGGGGAGCTGAGTTCTTCGTGCTGTTATTCTCAAAGTTGACTCAGATTCACTGTTTGCAGCAGCCTCCATAAACACTCTGACACAAAACCAGTGTTTGAAGTAATTCACTGTTCTGCTGAGCTTTGGGGGACCTCCTCAACACTAAACTTCTTTAAAAAAATATTTAAATAGATTTTTCAACCCCCTTCATTTGCTTAGGCTACTTGAATTAATTTCCTAAAGGGGGTTGTCCTCACTGGTAATTCCATTCCAGCATTATTTTGTAAGGTTTTCTTTTCTGCAGTTTTGTGTTCCTTTCCTTGCTGATGTGTTGAACACCTTTGAACAACGTCCTGTGAGAAGCCTCAGTTCATGATGTCTTGTTCTGTGCAAGACTTCCCAGGAAATGGGACGGAATGGGTTTTTAAATGCTTTTCCTCATTTCCTTTAGGTTTATTTCCAGTTTATTTCAAGCTGAACTGTCAGGTGACAAATGGACAAAGACGAGGAGTATTATTTTACTAGGATTATATTAGAAATACCAATAGATACTGGAATAATATTGAATTTTCTCAGTTCCCCAGCCCGACCCCAACCAGCCCAAGCCTGAGGGCCGCCAGATGACCCCGGTGAAGGGAGAGCCCCTGGGAGTGGTCTGTAACTGGCCTCCTGCCTTGGAAGCAGCTCTGCAGCGCTGGGGAACCACTCAGGCCAAGTGTCCCTGTCTGACAGCCCTGGATGTGACAGGAAAACCAGTTTATACCCTCACCTATGGTGAGTTGAGCCTCCCCTGCCTTCCCTGCTCAGCTGCTGCCAGAGAGCAGCAGTGGGGAGAGCACAGGGCTCGTGGGTTCAGAGGGGTTGCAAAAAACTTCCTGGTCTTTGCCAGGGTTGTGGACAGAGCAGTGTAATTCTAGGTGGTAAAACAGCCAAGGTGTGAGCTGTTCTCTTGTCTACTTGATCCAGGGCTCTGCAAGTCTCAGTTCTCTGTCTTCCAGGCAAACTGTGGAGCAGAAGTCTCAAGCTGGCCTACACCCTGCTTAATAAACTGGGGACCAAAAACGAACCTGTGTTAAAACCTGGAGACAGGGTAAGGACTTCGGGACTCTCTGGAGTAAAGCCAGGGGTTTGGGGGCTGGAACTTTCCACAGACACCATAGTGAGACTCTGACCCCAGGGACAAGGCTGCTTGGGACATTGGTGTGATTTTTCAGGGGCCCTGGCTCCTCTGTGAGCAGGTTCTTGGCTCTGGGTTTTGAAATACATCTGAGGAAGAACTCACAGCTCTGAGGGAAGGGCAGGGTTTGATCTGTGTGTCTTGGCTGTGTGTGAACCTTCATGTGCCTGTGCACTGTGTGAGGAGCTCAGGCACATTCCATACATTCTGTGTGAGGAAGAGTGTGAAATAACACCAAGTTTTCTGAGTTTCAGTCACTCTAGATGTGGATTTTGAAATGCTAACTTGTGGGTTGCAGGTAGCCCTTGTGTATCCCAACAACGACCCCGTGATGTTCATGGTGGCATTTTATGGCTGTCTCCTGGCAGAAGTGATCCCAGTGCCTATAGAGGTACCTCTTACCAGAAAGGTAACGTTGATGGAACTTGGAGGAGTGATGTGGGATGGAAACCAAGTCAGGCCATCAGCCTCTGACAGCATTTCACAGCCTCCAGCTGCTGCCTGAGCAGCTCTGTACCAACAAGGACTTTTGGGAGCCTGGATTGGCATTTAAAAATGGAAAAACATATTGATCAGAGCTGTGCTGAGCAGCTGGAGATGGTCAATTCTCCTAAATGATGCAGTCTTCACTTGCTTATTGCAAATAATTTATACAGAACAGATTAAAGTGTGGATCTGCCCCCTGGTTGATGGGAGGGGGCTCAGTCCAGCCTTGCTGAGCTCTGCCAGGCTCTGATTTTGCTGGACAGGGAGATGCTCAGTGTTCCTGAAGACTTTGAGGCACTTTTTGTAAATCATTTGCCCAACAAAGTGTTTTCTTTCCCCTTACCAGAATTTTTGCACTGTTGCCATATTATTGCTGTGTCAAGAAGTGTGTGAAACCCTAGGATTTCATAAGAGGAAACAAAACCAAGAGGCTCATGGCAAACATTATGGCAGGAGAGGTGGCAGTGGGCTGGGAGCTGGTCTGAGAGGTGGCAGTGAGCTCAGGGAGCACTCAGGGACTCACAGAGCTTTGATTTCATTCTCTGCACTGTGACAGACTGCTATAGCAACCAAATGCAAAATTAAAACTTCTCCAGTATTTACCCAATCAGTTTCTGAGTGAGCCTCCTCATTTTATCATTGTGCAACAGAAATTGGCTCCAGGGGATGGAGAGGTCTCGTTATCCCAGTGTAATTACATGTTTTGCTCTTTTTTTTTGCCTCTCAATTCCTCTTTGCAGCATCTGGGTTTCCATGAATGCCAGGAGATGGGGTGAGCTCCATGCCTGGGTGCTGGGCAGGAGCTCTTGTTCCCCTGGATTTCACATCCAGAGCATTTTAATCTTGCCAGTGCCATGTTTCATGGGGTCACAGCATGGTTTGAGTTGGAAGGGACCTTAGAGACCATCCAGTTCCATCCTTTGCCATGGGCAGGGACACCTTCCACTAGCCCAAATTGCTCCACTTGTGATTCTGTGTGGGAATGGGTTATTTTCTTCTTTTCCTTGCCATTCCTTCCCCTAGTCCCCAAAGCATTATCAAACCTTGGATTTTGCTAAGGGAAAACTGACTTTTGTCATCTATGAGCAGGAGTGACTTTTCCCCTCTTCCCTCAGGATGCTGGTGGGCAGCAGATTGGCTTCCTGCTGGGGAGCTGTGGGATTGCTCTGGCCCTCACCACTGAAGTGTGTCTGAAAGGGCTCCCAAAAACCCAGAATGGAGAAATCGTGCAGTTTAAAGGTGAGTTGGTTACAGATTGGCTTTTGATTGTACTTTTGCTGCAGCTGAAAGAGCTGTCAGGACTCTGAAGGCACTTGGGGGGGTAAAGGGCAACTCCTGATCCCATCAGCAGAAAGTTGTGGGGTTTGTGTTTGTGGTGTCTGACACAGCTGCTGTGGTGTTCTGGAGGTCACAAGGAGCCACCTCCCAAGCCAGGGCTGTGCTCAGGTCCCTTCAGTGGCATTTGGCAAGTTCCAAGGCAGTTTTATTCACAAGCTTTATTTAGGAATGCTGCAGGGATCTTCCCTGAGGGGAGGAAGTACCTTGCTGCCCACTGAACTCCCTGATGAGAAATGAGATGAACCTTCTGGCTGGTAGCTGGGCTTGGCTTGGAATTTTGCTTGTGTAACTGAACTTGGACAAATGATGGGGTTTGGTGTGTTCTTGCAGAATATAAATCCCTCAATAAATAAACTGATATTAATGTACCGTTTAATTTTGGCTCCAGGTTGGCCCAGACTCAAATGGGTTGTGACAGATTCAAAATATCTCTCCAAATCTCCCAAGGACTGGCAGCCCAACATCTCAGCAGCAGGAACTGAGCCAGCATATATTGAGGTAAGTGGTGAATGGGGAATAGAAAGTACCTTCCGTGAGCTGAATTTAATGTTCTAATCACCAGAGAGAGAATAGTTTCACCTCACACCCTTAAACTTCCCACTTCCCTGCCACTGAAACAAACCTTTCACTGTGGGCATCCTGCTGTGAAGCTCATTTTAGGTTTGAATCCCTCTGTGGCCTTGAGCACTGCTTGGAATAAGTTGGAGAATTGTTTTTGTTCCAAAAAGTGAGGGATGGAGACAGCTGAGCTCTGAGGTGGTGCTTGATAACACCCATTCCTGCCAGTGCTTGAGCCAGCAGCAGCTGGAATTCTCTGCTCTTGCAGTAATGCTGATTTTTGTTCCTATGCCAGAAGGTGACTTGTAGGGATTGTGTTGGTTTTCTCAGCTTTTATTGAGACAGGGCAATTGAGAGGTGTTTTAAAAGATTTTATTCTATTATCAGTCTCGATGAATAGTGAGACACAAGAGATGTAAAGCTCAATGCCATTCTATCAGAAACTAATTTATTTTCTGATTACTATACCTTATAAATGTTTTTCAGCTTGTTGGCTTTTGCTACACAATGCTGCAATTACCTCTGACACCAATCACCTATATTTGTTCCTATATGGTCCTGCTACAATGCATCTTTCACAGTTCTAATTCTTCAAAATTATGTAAGCTTTCTATCAAATTTTAAAAATTATTTACAAATCCATTTCCCACAGGATTGCAGCAGTTTCAGTGATGGTTCAGCCATCCTGAAATCACAGATTGGCTTTTCAGTTTGTTACAGGAGCAGGAAGAGATGTGAGCAGCAGTGATAGTGAAATAAGCACAACCACATTCATTTTTTCTCCCATCTCCATGGAGATTCTCCATGTGTGCCACCACAATAACCATCTCCTCAGGTCTAAGCTTTCCCACAGAGGGAAAACTTTATTTTCACGTGGATTCTGTGATTAAACTTCCTTAATTTCTCTCTTCCTTAACATCCTTTAATTTCCCTCCTTGCAGTACAAGACCAGCAAGGAGGGCAGTGTCATGGGTGTCACCGTGTCCCGTGTGGCCATGCTGGCTCACTGCCAAGCCTTGTCTCAGGCCTGCAACTACTCTGAAGGTGGGTGAGGGCACAGAACACCAAAGGCTGACAACATTAAGTGGTTGCCTCTCATATCTTCAACAGCTGTCTCTGAATAACCAATATTTACTTCAAAATTTTTTTAAAAATTGAAAGTGTAGATTAATTCTCCCCACAAAAGTGAAAATTAGCTGTGATGTTTTCCATCCAAATCTGCATCATTTTCACTGCTGTGATGAAGAGGAATAAAAAGGGAATTTATATAATTTCTCTGAAGTTACTCAGTCTGTTCTGGTGAACCAAAAGTGGAGCAAATGAATGAAAAATGGAGCATTTTCAACAAGCTCGAGTCCCCTCTCACTGCACTGATGGCCCATAGGAATGTCTTCCCACACTTTCCTTGCTGATAGTGTGTAAATACCAAAGATTCTGGGGCTGGGCCTGTTCTGGTCCTGTGAGGTTCTTTGGGTAACCCAGAAATGGAGGTTGGAAGGTGCTGGTGGTATTCCAGAGGGTTTTGCTGTAGGCTGTGGTTTATTCTGGTCTGCCTTGTAAATCAAGCTAATCTCTGCATCCATAAGTGAAACTATTTATAGAGCTGTAGGTCACAGAGCTTTAAAATGCAAAGTTTGCCTTTAGAATCCATCACTTGAGCTCCCATCACTGCTGAGAGCCAGGGCTTGAGTGATTTTCTCTGCCTCCCCTTCCCTCCCCTGCTCATGCATTACGAGCTTCAGACCCTTCCTGTCCTACTGATGGACATCTCAGGCTGGAATGTGATTTCCAGCTGGCAGCTTCATTTCCAAATGTGATTTCCTTGCAGCTTTCTGGCCGTGTTCCTGCTCAGGAATGGACGTGCAGTTGTTACTTTGCATGGCAGGGAGCTGTGATCAGTAACGTGTAATCAAACAGGGCCCTGGGCTGCCCCGTGGAGCAGCTCTGACAGATCAGTGATGTTCATCCTTGTGCAGATTTCAGAATAAATGATGGGCACAGCTGTGCTGGCACGTTGCACTTGACATCTTCACCTTTCTTTTCCCAGGTGAAACAATAGTGAATGTGTTGGATTTTAAGAAGGATGCAGGGCTGTGGCATGGCATTCTAACGGTGAGTTGGTTCCAGAGCTCTCTGTCATGAGATGTTAATGATTAGATGGGATATTAGGAAACATTTCTTCCCTGTGAGGGTGGGGAGGCCCTGGCATAGGGTGCCCAAAGAAGCTGGGATCCCTGGAAGTGTCCAAGACCAAGTTGGACAGGGCTTGGAGCAGCCTGGGATAGTGGAAGGTGTCCCTGCTCGTGGCAGGGGTGGCACTGGATGAGCTTGAAGGTCCCTCCCAGCCCAACCCATTCCAGAATTCCATGATTCTGTGATAACAGTAGCATTTGAGTCCATGGCTGGGAACATTACCTGTTAAAACAACCATTTCTCTCCCTGCCAGATCTGCAGTTCTCTGGGAGAACAGCAGAATCGTCCTGACTAAACCTCTGTGAACTCATGATGGGGTGGAAGTTGATGGGCACTGAGGGTGACTTTTCTTTCTAATAACTCAATGAAAGGTTTGTGATCCCTTTCCTAACAATCTTTCTCCTGTGTTTCAGAATGTAATGAACAAGCTGCACACGATCAGCGTGCCCTATTCTGTGATGAAAACCTGTCCTCTCTCCTGGGTGCAGAGGGTTCACGCCCACAAAGGTAACTCGGGGTGATCCACAACTTCAGCTTGGAGTTCTCAGGATCCATGAGTGAGGGGCATAAAAATCTCAAATGCCTTAAACCCTTCTTGCTCTTCCATGACAAATCTCAAGGGCCAAGAGTTTCCCTAATGTCCAAAGGTAGTTGATTTTTATTTTGCAGTGTTAGATATGATTTTCTAGATACTCAGGCAGGGCTGGAGCTCATGTCTCTAAGGCTCAACAGGAGATTTTAAGCCCCCAGTCATGTAGATACTTGTAAAACTCCTTGCATTGGTGACTTGCCAGAGGTTGGAACAGGAATGTGACAGCTTGGGAGGACAGGGGACTTTGCCATTTATTTCTGTGCCCAAAGTCCTGATGCCATGTCAGTGGTGGGGATCTTGTGACTTGGAGCCAGTTTCTTTTATGAAACCAAGGAAATGGTAGAGTGCAGCAGGATCCCTTGGCCCCTGGCCTCCCTGAGGGCTTTCAGAGGGTGCTAATGATTTATGGCCTTTGGAGGAGGAGCTGTGATGATGACAGACCCTGGCTCAGGCGGTGGCAGTGCCACAGCAGATGCCATTGTGTGTTGGCTTTGCTGTTACTGCAGTCTCAGTTATTTAAGGCTTCCTTGCTTAGGTGAGAATTCCCTCATTGGGGGGTCTCAGACCGTGTGAGTTCTACAAAAATAACTCTAGGAAAGCTTTGATTTGCCCTGAGGTGGTGTTTTTGTGTTGGTTGCAGCAAAAGTTGCTCTGGTGAAGTGTCGAGACTTGCACTGGGCCATGATGGCCCATCGGGACCAAAGAGATGTGAGCCTGAGCTCCCTGCGGATGCTGATCGTCACCGACGGCGCCAACCCCTGTGAGTGTCCCCAGCCCTGGCCCCAGCCCCTGCCCAGGCCTCTCACTGCAGCCCCTGGCATCAGGATCAGCTCCCTTGGAGCTCTCCTTCGGGGCAGAGCTCTGGCTCCTGGTGCTTGAGCACAGGACAAGGGTGTTTCAAGGTTTCCATGTTGCCATCCTTTGGGTTGTGAGAGATCCTGCAAAGCAGGAAAAGGGAGAGTGGGAGGGGGGGCAGTGTTCATAAAATCAGAGGATTGTTCAGGCTGGAAAAGGCCTTTAAGACCATCAAATCCAGCCCTTAACCTAGCGCCATGTTCACCACTAAACCCTGTCCCCAAGTGCCACATCCACACATCCTTTAAATCCCTCCAGGGACTGTGATTCCACCACTGCTCTGGGCAGAATCCAATGTCTGAGCATCCAGTCTGGGCTTGTTCCAATGCCTGACCATCCTTGGAGTGAGGAGATTTTCCCTAATGTCCAACCTAACTCTCCCCAGCACAACTTGAGGCTGCTTCCTCCTGGAGTTCCCCAAATCCTCCTCCTGACCCTTCCTGTAGATGGGCATGAAATCAATTTCTGTGAAGTCCTAGTGGCATCTTTTCTTTCTTCCTAGGGTCTGTTTCCTCCTGTGATGCCTTCCTGAGCCTGTTTCAGAGCCATGGGCTCAAACCAGAGGCGATTTGTCCCTGTGCCACCTCCCCCGAAGCGATGACCGTTGCAATCCGGAGGTAACAGATTGAGTCATCCAGCCTGGGCTTTCTGCACACTTGGGTTGGTCAGAGTTGATTTAAGCATGTAATAAACTCCTCTGACATTTACTCTGTGTGCTCAGGTACTCAAGTCGCTGAGCTTTAAACCTCCCTCCTGAGATCCAAGTGATTTCTGAGTGTGTGACAGCTCAGCAGTGCCTGAGCTTTGCTTTTCCTCCTCCTGATTTCCACAGCCTGGGAGGTGTTCTGAATCTGAGATGAGATTTGAGATCATTTGGACATTCTCATACTCTGTTTCTGTCCATTGTTGCCTTCTGTAAGAAACAGCCCTGCAATCATGTGGCCTGGGAGCTGGAGTGAGATAATGAGCTGGCAGAGGAGCTGCAGTGCCCAGGAACACAATTCCTTAGGGATTGAAAATCGGGATGGGGATCCCTACTGCCATCACAGTTTGAAATGATTGTGCAGAGCAGAGACACTGAATACACCTATTTCTGTTGCTGTGCATCTCCATCTGAGTCTAACATCAAGCCTGGGTGCCTGATTGAGTGTATTTATTAATTTTGTGTCCTTCCCAGGCCTGGAGTCCCCGGGGCCCCTCTGCCAGGCAGAGCCATCCTGTCCATGAACGGGCTGAGTTTCGGTGTGATTCGGGTCAACACTGAGGATAAAAACTCTGCTCTCACTGTCCAGGACGTCGGGCACGTGATGCCAGGAGGTAAAACAGACAGGAGGCACACCTGAGATGGTTTTGGGGATGTTTTAGGAGCAGAATGGGTCAGTTCTCTCCCATCTCAGCCTCGGTGTGGGAGAGGTGGGGCAGTGCCAGACTCAGTCATTTCTGTCACGATTAAACGCGTCAGTTCTCACGCAGGGCAGAGTTTGGGAGCTGTTTTTAACAAAGCCTGATTTGTCCTAGGCATGATGTGTATAGTGAAACCAGATGGGCCACCCCAGCTCTGTAAAACAGATGAGATTGGTGAAATCTGTGTGAGCTCCAGAGCAGGAGGAATGATGTACTATGGGCTGGCAGGGGTGACAAAGAATACTTTTGAGGTATGTCTAGCAGAATGCATCTTTCCTGCCCCATTTTCTGTGTAAAACTGGTGGTCTTGTACAACCCCTTGGGTTTGTGACTGAAGTGTTAATGTTATTTTTTAAAAACATGCACTGGAAAACTCCCTGCAGTTAGAGATACTCAGAATCCCCTCCATAAACATCTCCACCCTGCCTGTACCGAGGGTTCCCTGCCCTTCTCCCCTTCACTCACTTTAAGTGCAATTCTTGGGGTGATTTTTCTTCACAATTTTGGGGTGGTTTGGGAAGGTTTTTCTCTCCTCAGGCCTCCAATGTCCTCCCTTGTGTTGCAGGTGATCCCTGTGAACTCCTCTGGCACTCCAGTGGGGGAAGTGCCCTTCGTGCGCTCCGGCTTGCTGGGATTCGTTGGACCTGTACGTGAGGCAGCTCAGAGCCTGCTCTGCTCTGGCATTTGAGGAGGGAGGATGAGTGAGAAGAGCTCGCTGGGAGTTCCTCACTGTTGCCTTCTTGTCTTGCAGGGCAGTTTGGTGTTTGTGGTTGGGAAAATGGACGGGTTGCTGACAGTGAGCGGGAGAAGGCACAACGCCGATGACATCGTGGCCACTGGACTGGCTGTGGAATCAATAAAAACAGTTTACAGAGGAAGGTCAGCACCAGAAACCCCATCACTTGCTGCATGTAATGAAGCAAAGCACAAGCTTTAGTACTTTCTTGGATTTCTCTTTGGTAGCTCAGTTGAAGTAAACATATTTTTGATTTAGGTAGTACTTGCCCTGATCCTGCCCAACACAGATCTTTTTCCCTCTATCCAGCCTGGCTTTTCATCAAGTCTGTGCTTTAGGGAAAGCAATCAAGTAACAAGATAAGTCAGCCACATGGAGAAATTAATTCCCTGTCTCTGCAGAGTTGCAGTCATTAGCTGCTGGCTGGTGCAGCAAGGAAGAGTTTCATTAATGTCCAAAGATATTTGATTTTTATTTAGCAGTTGTGGATATAATTTTCTAGATCTTCAAGCAGGGCTGGAGCTCATATCTCCAAGACTTAGTGAGAGATTTTAAACTATCATGTAGGTGCCTTTAAATCTCCTTTCATTTGTGCTTTGCCAGAAGTTGGAACAAGAATGTGACAGCAGGTTGGGAGAACGGGGGACTGTGCCATATGGAAATTCCATCAGAAAGTGGAATTAACCCCTTAAATCCTCCCCAGTCTTTCCTCTTGACTCAATGTTAATTGTCTGATGCTTTTTCTCTTCTTTTTGCCCCATGGTTATTTTAACAAGTGTGAATTCTGTGAACAAGTCCTGTCTTTAATCTCTCCTTGGCCTCCTGTTTCTGAGGAGTGAAACTGGAAACTCTGCCCTTTTCCCTAGGATTGCTGTGTTCTCCGTGTCTGTGTTCTACGACGAGAGGATCGTGGTGGTGGCAGAGCAGAGGCCAGATGCATCTGAGGAGGACAGTTTCCAGTGGATGAGTCGGGTGCTGCAGGTACAACCAGGGCAAATCCTGCTGCTTTTGGGGTGTGGGCAGAGCAGGGGCCACCAATGGCCCCGATGAAGGGAGCCCAGGGATGGGGAGAGCAAAGGGACAGAGGGGCCACAAGCTTTGCATCCCTCTTGGCACAAGGTGTTTGTGCAGGGTCACAAGCTGTGTCCGAGCTGTTCTGTTGTGTCCTGAGGGAGCTGGAGTGACAGGACAAGGGGAATGGCTTCAAACTGAAAGAGGAGGAATTTAAGTTAAATTTTGGGAAGAAATTCCTCGACCAGTCTGGGATTCCATGAATCCCAGAGAACTGAGGGGCTCTGGCAGTCTCCTCTCAGAACTGCAAAGCAGATCCGTGCTCAAGCTTTGGAGTGCTGCTTTTAGTCTGGATCATGTGGAGCTCAGACTCTGGCTTTGAAGCCACCCTTTTCTTTGGAGATGTATTTTCAGCAGGGACCAAGTGGGCAGGGAAAGGCCAGAAGAGCTGAATGAGTGTGGTCCTAAAAGAATGAGTAGCAAGTACTTCCTTTGAGAGCTGCCTGCACTGCATGTGTGTCATTCCAGGAATGACATTCAGGGAGTGAAGTGTGCAAGCTGGGGTGGAAAATCAGGGAAGTACCTGGTGCTCTGAATAATGGATCAGATGCCTGAATGCTGAGGCGGGCAGGAGGGAACAGAGTGTGATGGTTCAGAGGAGACAGATGGATACAATCCCGAGATCAGCATCGTGTGATTCATCAGGCAACCGTGGATATTTTGGGATTTTGGTCATGAAAGATTTAAAAATGGATTTGGTGTCTATGAAATGGGCTGTAAAGGCAGGGAGGTACCCAGCACTTCAGGCTCACTGCAGGACTCTCTGGTGGCACAGAGGTCAAATGAGATGTCAGTGATTGACTCACAAGCCCAGGGATTTGTCTTGCAGTGTGTCAGTACACCAGCAGCAGCAGACTGTGTCCAGCAGTGCCAGGAATGCCAGTGACCATCTCTCCTTTTTCTAGGCAATTGACAGCATTCACCAAGTGGGTGTTTACTGCCTTGCTCTCGTGCCAGCCAACACATTGCCAAAAACTCCGCTGGGAGGGATCCACATCTCCCAAACCAAACAGCACTTTCTGGAGGGCTCTCTGCACCCCTGCAACATCCTCATGTGCCCACACACTTGTGTGACAAACTTGCCAAAGCCCAGGCAGAAACAGCCAGGTAACCTGAAGCCCTTTTGTTTGGTGTTGTTGAGCTGGGGCTCAGTGCTCAGCCCCAGGAACCTGGTGATGTCCTCCTCCCTGTCCCACATGCTGGGGACTAGGGCCTGTCTTGTGCCCCGTGGCTGGGGCTTGTTCCAGGCCTCTCTTTGCATGTGTTAGTCAGGAATTTTGATTCCCACCTTTGAACTCACTGGGATTCTCCCTCCTGATGAATAGAGACCAGCAATGCCTGCTGAACTTCATTCCCAGGAGCAGTGGGATCCTGCAGGGGCTCTGTACCTTTGCTCTGCTCTTTCCCAAAGTGCTGCTGTCTCTCCACAGGTGTGGGCCCTGCCTCTGTGATGGTGGGGAACCTGGTTGCTGGGAAGAGAATTGCTCAAGCCTCTGGAAGAGATCTGGGTCAAATAGAAGACAATGATTTAGTTAAAAAGGTAAATCAGTGTTTGTGACAACTGGAGTAATGGGAAGGAGTTTCCCCTGCTGGGTGCAGAGCAGCAGTGGGAAGCACTGAAGGAGAAGCTGGTGTTGAATTCTATTGCTGGGTGATAGAATTACCCAGCGATAGAATTCCCAAATTCTTTCCCAAAACCCTCTAATTTTAAGAATTCCCACAAATTCCTGCCTGTCTCTTCCAGCACCAGTTCCTGACAGAAGTGTTGCAGTGGAGAGCTCAAGCGACTCCTGACCACCCACTCTTCCTTTTATTGAATGCCAAGGTACAGTCAGTGCTGAGTTGTTGGGTTTTAAGGTCCATGTGTTATCCAGTGCCAGTTGGAGAGTCTTTAAAATCTTTTTCCCTTTGCAGTGCCTCTCTTTAGCCTCTGTATCAGATTTGCCCATAGATTTGTAACTTAAAACTTGACCCTTTGACCCTCTAGGTCCCTTCAGCAAATGACTCTGATGGTTTGACACTTCATTTTAAAACTGAGCGTGTTCGTAGGTCTCACTGGCTCCTGTATCAGTTAATGGTGTGTCCCTTGGTGCCACCATCCCTATCAATGGTGTTGAGTATATTCTGGCAAGGTTCTGGTGCAAGAAGACCTGAACTGACTCCCTGGAAGGTAGAATTTTCTAGAGCAGATCTAACTCCATCTCTGTCCTTTGATAATGTAGTGGATGAGTGGCTCACTGGGCGCCAGCAGCCTTTAGGTAGAGATAACTCGTAGCTGTAGCCTCCTGCTAGCCAGCAAGCTTGGGTTTATCTCAGAGCAGCCAGTTTGTGCTGTGCCAGCCCCTGTTTAGAGCATTTTTGTCTCCTTTCAAGGGAACCACTGTGTGCACAGCCACCTGCCTTCAGCTGCACAAAAAGGCTGAGAGGATCGCATCAGTGCTGTGTGACAAAGGCCATCTCAATGCAGGAGACAATGTGGTGCTTCTTTATCCTCCTGGTGAGTGAGTCCCACTGGGGAAACACAGCCTGGGCTAGCTTTGGAATCTCACTGGGATCTGGGAATACAGGAAAGGCTCAGTGCTAGTGAGAGGTGCTCCCTGGTGTGTCCTGCCTGGCTTTTGAGTCATTTGATATTCTTTTCCTCTGTGATGGAGATGCTTTCCTGTGTGGTTCCTTCACCTTCCCCATTCCCTATCCCAAGCTTTCCCAGCCTCCTTGTGCTGCCCTTGGTGCTGGGCGCTGACGTTGCCCATCTGTGCTGTGGAAAGCCCACTGGAGGAGCTGCAGTGCCCTGCTGTGCCCAGGGGGTCCCTCCCCAGTGTCCCCCAGTGCAGCTGTGGTGTCCTTGCAGGCATCGAGCTCATCACGGCCTTCTATGGCTGCCTGTACTCGGGCTGTGTCCCCGTCACCGTGCGCCCGCCCCACGCCCAGAGCCTGGTGGCAACACTGCCCACCGTGAGGATGATCGTGGAGGTGAGTGACAGGGGGGGGCTCCAGGGGGACACCTGTGTCACAGGGACTGTGGCTGGAGCGGGGCTCTGGGGTGACACAGGAGTCACACTGCCTGCTCCAGCCTCGTGCGCTGAGGGTGGCACAGTTGACCAAGCTCTTGGTGTCTGTGTGAGAGGGAGCGAGGCCCTTGGAGCTGGGGGACATCCATAAAATCCATAAATCCATAAAATCCATCCATAAAATGCCAGAGGGAGCCCCCTCCTAACAGATGGAGTGCAGGTGCTGTCTGAGAACACCAACATGGTGTTGCCACCCAGAATTCTGCCTTGACACTCCTTAATGCTGAGGAGGTCCAAGTTTTGCAGTTAAGTCACTTCCCAAGCCCAGTAGCCAGGAGACAACATGGGGAAGCTGGATCTTGCTGTGACACCTTCTCATCTGCTCTAGAGGTTCTGCCAGGGTCTGTGCAGGCTGGGCTGCACTGGGGGTTTAGTGAAGGGGAAGCAGAGCAGAATGTGCAAAAGGCAGAGAAAGGAATTGAGGTTTGCTGAAAGAAACTGGCTGCAGATGATAAAATAATCTCTGAACATCAGCTCTTGCAGTGGCAGTGCTGCTGGGACATGCTCTTGCCTTTGTTTCAGTGAGTGTTCATCTCTGCAGGTCAGCAAAGCCGCCTGCATCCTCACAACCCAGACCTTGATGAGGCTGCTCAAGTCCAGAGAGGCAGCTGGTGCTGTGGATGTGAAAACCTGGCCAACCATCATTGACACAGGTGAGCTCCCTGGCCAAGAGGCTTCTTGAAGTCCTGTGGAGGGGTGACTGGTGACTTCCAAAGGGACTGTCCCCCATTTCATTGAGTGGCTCTTGAAAATTTGTTTAAATATGTACAAAAGCTATCCAAGATGTGCCCTTGTTCACTGAGAACTCTTCTGTATTGAGCTGTGCATGGGAAATGATTGCAGTGACTTCTGGAGACAGCTTTAATCTGCTTAAGACAAGGGCAAGTTGGTCTTTTCTCCCTTTTCCTGAGAATAAATAATTTCCTATGTGGGAGCTTTTTGCCATACAAGAGTTTTGCCATACACTAGCCTGTCTCTTCTGGAAAGAGAATTAATAGAAAACTTTATCTTCCATCTCTGGTGTTTTGAAAGTTGTGTTCCCCACTCAAATACCAGTCAAGTAACCAAAATTAACCCGTTTGTTTCTCTCTTGCACAGATGACTTGCCCAGGAAGAGGCTGGCCCAGATCTATAAGCCACCCACACCTGAAATGTTGGCATATCTAGATTTTAGTGTTTCCACAACAGGCATGCTCACAGGAGTAAAGGTATAGTAACGGGTTAGGAGATGGGCATTTGTGTCTTGTATTGCCTGACCCCCTGAGCCACCTCCCCTTGACCTCCACCTCCAAGTTGTAGCTTAAACAAAGACCCTGATTTTCTTCTAACAAAGCTGTGGGCTTCAGCTCACTGGGTTAGTTGTGCTGTGGACAAAAACAGGTCTGCACAGTGGGATCAGGAATTCTTCTGCTGCCTCCCCCTGGAGAGCTGCTTTGGGAGAGCAGCAAGCTCTGAGCTCCACCAGGAACAGAAGAGGGATGCAGTCAGAAAAAAGAGGATGAGAAACTAAAAAGGAAAGCTTTAGACTGTTGTTAATGCTCGTGTGTGTTTGGAGTTGGAATCACAGGATAGTCAAGGTTGGAAGGCACCTCTGGAGATCCCCCAACCCAGAGCAGGTGACACAGGAACATGTCCAGGTGGGTTTGGAATGTCTCCAGAGAGGAAGACTCCACAACCACTCTGGGCAGCTGTTCCAGTGCTCTACCACCTCCATGGGAAGTTCTTCCTCATGTTGAGGTGGAACTCAACTGCAGCTTCAAGTTTAACTGTTGATGTCACTGTTGGTGTCAGGGCTCTGCAGTCTCTTCATCTGCCGTGGAAGCTCAGGAGCCAAACCATGGCTTTTCCTGCACACCAGCTCTCCATGAAGTGCCTTTGCTCTCCCCTGGGGTGCCTGGGTGGTGTCCTGGGCTCCCAGCAGTGTCCCTGTGTTGCAGATGTCCCACGCCGCGGTCAGTGGCCTGTGCAGGGCCATCAAGCTCCAGTGTGAGCTCTACTCCTCCCGGCAGATTGCCATTTGTCTGGACCCCTACTGCGGGCTGGGATTTGTGCTCTGGTGCCTTTGCAGGTAGGACTTCCTGGGGGGAAAGGGGCAGATTAACTCTTGGAAGTGGGAAATGGGTGTAATTACAGACGTGTTGACATTACAGAATGACTTGATTTACAGTAAGGGGGGAATTTGTCTTGGAACTGACAACAACATGTTCCCTTTTGCTGCAGATTAGTAAGATGTTATCCCATCTTGATTATGTGTGTTTGTGCTGCCAAATATTCCTGGCTTCAGAATGTTTCTCTTCCCTTTCTTCCTTGATTACATGTTGCAATAAGAGAGGTTTTGTTCTCTGTGGGGTTGAGCCAGTTCTCTTCCTTCACTGTCAGTGTGTGTTTGTGTGTGGATAAATTGTTATTCTTGTACAGTTAGTTGCATTTTTAAAATGTTGCTGCTCCAGTTTGCCTCAGCTGCAGTCCCACAACCTGCCTTTGGACTAGCAGGAATGTAATGTGCAGATACAGTAAATGTTAATTTAAATATAACTACAAGCTTCACTAAAATGTTTTCTCCCTTAATGTTCCTCACAGTGTGTATTCTGGACATCAGTCAATTTTAATTCCTCCTATGGAGCTGGAATCCAATCTTTTTCTCTGGTTATCTACTGTCAGCCAGTATAAAATAAGGGACACTTTCTGTTCCTATTCAGTCATGGAACTGTGTACAAAGGGACTTGGAAACCAAGTTGAAATGTTAAAGGTAAGAAACGTTTCCTGAGTGTTACATTACATAAATTAAGGAAGCTCTGTAGAAGTAAAGCAAAGTGATATGATTGTTAAATACAGGTTTTTCTGTTGCACAAATCTCCAGGCCACAGGTGCTCCAAAAGCAAATCTCCAAAAGCAAATCTCCCTGGGAGAGGAGAGGGTTGGGGAGGAGCAGGGGCTCTGGCAGTGCAGGGAGTACCTGTCAGGGAATGTCAGGGCAGCCCTGAGCAGGGAGGATCCCAGTGCTGCTCTGCAGCAGATTCCTTATGTAACAGTCTGCAGTGGAGGCTCAGACCAGCACATGATGGAAAGCACATGTCAGGAGAGCTGCTCAATGGAGGTGTGTTCTCCTTGGAGATGAGAGAAGGGAAAAAATAGCTCCATGCCATGCCTGAGGTGTTTTTTTCCCTGGGATTTCCTGGATTGTGGCTCTGTGAGATGAAGGCTCAGCCTTGTTCTCTGGCTGGCACAGAACTCTGCAGGTGCCTGGGCTGTGTCACCAGGTGAGCAGCACATGGGAACTCCTGCCTGGTGCTGGTCAGAGCATTCACCCGAGAAATAATAATGGATTCAGGTGCCAGTGTTGTTGAAGAGTCAGTGCAATCCCAGTGGATGACTTTATTCTACCTGGGTTTGGTTTCCATCTCTGTAAGCAGTGACTCAAAGGTGTAATCTCAGCTGAGCAGCTCTGCTGAGAGCTGGGGCAGAGGAGGGAGCTGTGTCAGTCCATGTCTTGCTCTGGCTGCATTTCTAGGCTCTGGTCAGACACGATTTATAATTACAAATAGAATCAGAAAGAGGGAGAGTAACTCGGAACACAAGGACTGGGTTAAGTAACTCGGAACACAAGGACTGAGTTTGTCCTGCATTTCCTGAGTAATTTCAATGGATAAAAAGCAAACATGTTGCTTTTTATCCCTTCCCCAAAACTTGCTGGGAGGGGACAGATGGACACCTGCAGCCCTTTGCCTGGTGTTTGTGTGCAGGCCCGAGGCATTAACCTGTCCTGTGTCCGGACGTGCGTGGTGGTGGCGGAGGAGCGGCCGCGCGTTTCCCTCACTCATTCCTTCTCCAAGCTCTTCAAGGACATCGGGCTGTCCTCCCGAGCCGTGAGCACCACCTTTGGCTCACGGGTCAACGTGGCCATCTGTTTACAGGTAAGGCTTCCCAGGGCTCCTCCTTGTCACTGGCACCACGTTCCAGATGCCAGGCTGGGTTGTGTTCCACATCCCCCATCTGCACACATTTCTGAAGCCCAACATCTGCCCTGTGGAGAACAGCTGGCACAAGATTTAAGCAGCTTCCTCTCATTTTCAGCTGCCAAATTGTATCACAGATGCTCAAAACAAGTGGAACATGAATCTGAGCTGTTTATTCCCACATAAACAGTGCCTGGTTTCTCCAGGCTGGTGGCTGAGAGGGCTTGGGGTGTCTCCCCCCTCCCCAAGGCTCCTTCCTGCACAGGTGTTCCAGAAAGTCACCTGCTTACTGAAGGGTTTCCCTTAGTGCAGCTGCAAAGGTGGGGGACTATGAGTAGGAATTCTGCTACAAGAAAGCCCTGGAAATGTTTCTGGGCTCAGGCAGAAGTTCCCCTGACTGCTCTAAATACATCAATGGTTTTTAAATATTAACTCCTCAGGGAACATCGGGGCCAGATCCCACCACGGTGTATGTAGACCTGAAATCCTTGAGACATGACAGGTACTGTAAGTTCACTTAAACCAATTTATTAACTGTATAAAACCCTGCAGTGGTGCTGAGTTTTCACACCACTCCAGACACTTCAGCTCTGTTTTTTCCCCTGACAATGTTTTTTTCTTGACCTTCAGAGTCCGCCTGGTGGAACGAGGAGCTCCACAGAGCCTGCTGCTCTCTGAGTCTGGGAAGGTAATTCCATGTCTCCCCACCTCCCACTGCCTTTGTAGCTGGGAAGGACAGTCCTGTGGCAGGGGAGGGGGTGGCACTTGGTTGCACTGTCCCTCAGGAAAGTCAGTTTGATTTTTAAGGAATTACCTGTTGATTTAGGAGTGTGTTTTGCTGGAGCTGTTGGGGGAATTGGTTTGTTTTGCAGTAAATGAACCATATCAGAAGTGTGGGCTCTGGTATTCTTGAAATCAGGCTGTAGTTGGGATTTACTGTAGCTCTTACCCCCTCACAGCTTAACAGAAAGATGTTTTTCTGTAGTTTTTTAGCTGAATTCTTCCAAATCAAGGTCAGAATATCTTACCTATGTGGCCCTGGAGCCATGGAATACATCCATACCCTGATCTTGCATTGCTGTACCTGTCCTGGCCTGTTTTATCCCTGGTTTTGATATCCATGGGCCAAATCCTGCCCTGATTGAGCAGCCTGTGTGTTTTATTATGCTGAAAATAATCCAACAGGGATTGCACATTTCCTTCTTGTGCCCTTTAGATTCTGCCTGGAGTCAAAGTGGTCATTGTCAATCCAGAGACAAAAGGGCCTCTGGGAGATTCTCACCTTGGGGAGGTAAGTGCAGGTTTTGCTCCTTTGGGACCTTTTCCTGCTGCTCCTTGGGCTTTTCACTGCTGGGGGACAGCTTGGAGCTGTGGTACAGGCCTTTGTAAGATGAGTTATTACTGGAGCGTTCAGAATTTGGGTATTTCACTGTCAAGTTTAAAGAAAACCCACTTGAAAAGAAGCTTGTTCCACCCTAAATCTTGCAAACTGGCTCCCAAATAGCATAATTTACATTTGGCTTCCCTTACTTTGATTACACACCACTATATTGATCTGTGTTGATGGATTATTATCCCATTTGGGACTTGACATGTTAAAAACCCACCATTTATTTACTCAGTGAATCCTCAGTTACAGTTACTGCAAGGGTACATCTCAAGGTGCATTTTTAAGGTTCTGCTGGGTATTTGAAAGTTCGAGCTGAATTTTTCTCATCTGAAAAATCACAGATAAACCCAGAACCTTCTTGTTTCCTTTACCCACTCCACTGGGCAGTTGCTTCACGTGGGCAGCGTGGGGATCTGACCCTTTTCCCCTCCCTGTACAGATTTGGGTGAACAGCCCCCACACAGCCAGTGGCTACTACACCATCTACGACAACGAGACCCTTCAGGCCGACCACTTCAACACCCGCCTGAGCTTCGGGGACGCGGCGCAGACGCTTTGGGCTCGCACCGGGTACCTGGGCTTCGTGCGGCGCACGGAGCTCACGGCGGCCAGCGGAGGTGGGGCTGGCACACGGGCAGGGCCACGGGAATGGGCATTCCCATGGGATTCCCATGGGGATTAACCAGGGGTTACACCTGGGCACAGCTCAGAGGGCCACGGTGGGATTCGTGTGTGGATTAACCAGGGGTTACACTGGGCACAGCTCTCAGGGGCACAGCCTGGGCATTCCCGTGGGAGGGTACAGCTCAGAGGGGCACAGGCATTCCCATGGGATTCATGTGTGGATTAACCAGGGGTTACACCTGGGCACACAGGCAGTCTGGGCATTCCCATGGAATTCTCATCAAGGGTTTCACCTGGGCACAGCTCACAGGGCCACGGGCGTTCCCATGGGATTTGTGAGTGGATTAACCAGGGGTTATACTGGGCACAGCTTTCAGGGGCACAGCCTGGGCATTCCCGTGGGAGGGTACGGCTCAGAGGGGCACAGGCATTCCCATGGAATTCCCATTGGGATTAACCAGGGGTTACACCTGGACACAGCTCAGAGGGCCACGGGCGTTCCCATGGGATTCGTGTGTGGATTAACCAGGGGTTATGCTGGGCACAGCTCTCAGGGGCACGGGCATTCCCATGGCATTCCCATTGGGATTAACCAGGAGTTACACCTGGGCACACGGGCAGCCTGGGCATTCCCATGGGATTCTCATGTGGATTAACCAAGGGTGCACCTGGGCACAGCTCACAGGGGCCTGGGCATTCCCATGGGATTCCCATGGGGATTAACCAGGGGTTACACCTGGGCACAGCTCACAGGGACCTGGGCACCCTGGACATTCTCATGGGATTCCCATGTGGTTTAATCAAGGGTTGCACCCCAGCTCACAGGGACACGGGCAGCCTGGGCATTCCCATGGGAATCTCACCAAGGGTTTCACCTGGGCACAGCTCGCAGGGACCTGGGCACCCTGGGCATTCCCATGGGAATCTCACCAAGGGTTTCACCTGGGCACAGCTCGCAGGGACCTGGGCACCCTGGGCATTCCCATGGGAATCTCACCAAGGGTTTCACCTGGGCACAGCTCACAGGGGCACGGGCAGCCTGGGCATTCCCGTGAGATTCCCATGTGGTTTAACCAAGGGCTGGACCTGGGTTGATCCAGGCTGGGGATGAGCAGAGAGAGCAGCCCTGGGGAGAAGGGTTTGAGGTGCCCCAGGAACCCCCTGAGCCTGGGCTGAGCCCCCAGCATGGGCAGCAGGGGAGGGTTGGGGGCTGCTGCTCTGCCCTGCTCAGGTGAGACCCCACCTGCAGAGCTGGAGAAGAGAAGCTTTGGGTGATCTAATTGTGGCCTTCTAGTGCCTGAAGGAGCTGCAGGAGAGATGGAGAGAGACCTGGGACAGTGGAATGTATCCCTATCCCTAGCAGGGGGGTGGGACTGTTTGGGCATTAAGGTCTCTTCCGATGCAAACCATTCTGGGATTCTTTAGCTTATACAAGAGACAATTTGTTTTATCAAAATTCCATTTATTCCCCCTCCTCTCTTCTCTCCCCAGAGCGCCACGATGCCCTGTACGTTGTGGGAGCCTTGGATGAGACCCTGGAGCTGCGGGGGCTGCGCTACCACCCCATCGACATCGAGACCTCGGTGTCCCGAACCCACAGGAGCATTGCTGAATGGTAAAACAGTCCTGAGGAGTGGAGCCATCCTAGCCCAGCAGGCTGCAGTTTGGTTTACTAAAATGTAGCAGTTTAGGCAAAGATGCAGGGTTTTATCTGAAAGAAAGAAGAAACATAGGGAAATTCAGGTTTTTTTGCCATCAGCAAGTCATACACCTGATTTCCCATCTGCAGATGAGAACAGACTCAGTGTTTTCTGACAAACCTTAGTTCAAGACAGAAAGGAGGATTTCCTTTTCTGGGGTGTAAAGAGCCCTTTCTGAGTTGGTGACAGCAGCATTGGGTTCCTGTCTCATACAGGTAGTGCTGAGATAGGTCTGATTTTTGTCACATCAGGACCAAGTCATGTTGGACTTGGGTTGGAAATGTAGCCCAAAGCAGGTGGTATCCATCTAAGGATAAAGAACTGGAAACTTTGGATCTTTGTGGCAATAACTTGGGTTTTGTGTTGTTTTTCCTTCTGTCATTTCAGCGCTGTGTTCACCTGGACCAACCTGCTGGTGGTGGTGGTGGAGCTGTGTGGCTGTGAGCAGGAGGCTCTGGATTTGGTTCCTCTGGTTACCAACGTGGTCCTGGAGGAGCATTACTTGATTGTGGGTGTGGTGGTGGTGGTGGATCCTGGAGTCATCCCCATCAATTCCCGAGGCGAGAAACAACGGATGCACCTCCGGGACAGTTTCCTGGCAGATCAGCTGGACCCCATTTACGTGGCCTACAACATGTGATGGGAGCACAGAGTGATCAGGGTGGTTATGGAAGTGAAGCTGGTGAAAATTACTAATACTTGATCTAAAGTTTGAGGTTGCTGCCACATTCCCTCCCTCCCGTCCTGGGGGTTTCAGTCCTGGTGGGGTGAAGGAAATGGGGGAGGCAACAGCAAACGTTTGTAACAGTTTACTGAACCATGAGCTTTAGAGAACTGCAAAGGGGGAAAGTGTGCGAGCTACGGAATCCCCAAGGCCTTTACAGTAGTGTTACTTTTTCACCCGTTGTACATATTTGTATTTTTATCTAATCCCGGGTTAGGATTCTATAAGGGGTGGGTTTATTTAGTTAAGATAATAAACTATTAAGAAAAGGGTCATCAGACTTCTGCAGTTCCCTACTCCATGATCTCCTTTGCATCTGGAGCTGTTCATCCCATGGGATCACACAACTTATTGACAATTGTGCCATGACCAAATCAATAACTTACAGAATCAGAGTTACTTATTCATATAGAGATTTCTGGAATTTAAAAAGAATTTTGCCTATATTTTAAATATGTAAATATTATTATACATAATTCACTTAGATAGAAAATTTACTTGGCTAGTGAGGACAGCTGAAGGTTGATGTTTTTAAGGACAGGTGACTTTTGTGGTCCTCAGCATCCTGGCATTGGCTTAGACACAATGTGAGATGCTCCCACGTTCCCCAGGTTTCTGATTTCATTTGTACCTTTATTCTGGCCAGAAGTGTGCAGAACCCTTTGGTTTTAAGGCACATCTTTCTCCAGGAGGCTGAATTCAGCATGGAATGGGGTAGAAATGGCAGTGCAAGGAAGGAACTGAGGGACAGCTTCTGCCTCATGCTGTGGCACCAGGTGTGGAGAGGAAAACCATTCCTGAGGCTGACACACAGTGAATTCCCTGCTTGTGCCATTCCTTTGGGATTCTTTCAGCTCCCTGCAGACAGAGCTGAACTACTCTGAATAGGCTTTAGTGGAAACTGGGAGCAAACAAAAATGCTTTCCTCAAAGCATTCCCTGAAAGAACAGGAGGTTTAAGTCGGACTCAATTTTTCTTTTACTGGAGGATTCAGTAACTCTGGCAAACACATTGTTAAATAACATTGTGAAAATTGCTGTCCCAGCCTTCCACATCCTGTGTCAGCTCCAACATTAGGGAATGGGAAGAAAGAGAAACCTGAAAGCAGCAGGTACAAGCTCTTCCTGCTTGGGAAGCAGGGCTGGGAGAGAGCTGGTGGTTGAGCTTTGACTCAGAATTATCTCTTTTTTTTTTTTTTAATTCTTCATCTTTTAACAATTACATTTCTCTGGGTGCTAATATATGATTTTGGAAGCCTTGGGAGCTGCTACCAGATCCTGCAACAGGGTTTTTTGAGTCAGATGTGGTATACAGTGTAAATAAACTTTTCAAATGTTCCAGATTACCTCACGCAAAGTTTTTTAGGCAGTTTTTAAAAGGTTTATGGTGTGGACTTGGAAGATCCTGTGGCAGTTACTGGAACAGAGTCCAGTGGATCCACGAGCAAACCTTGAAAAGCTCCTGCTGCATCCTGGTGGCTCCTCACTGAAAACAGGACCTTTAAAACTCAGAAGTTTCAAATGATATTTTTGAAAAATATTTGGTGGGGGAATAGGAACTGGAACTTTTGTGGCAGGTCTGGACTTAATGTTCTTTGCAAACACTTTGGGTTTCAGGGGCACATTTTGGAACCTTGTCTGTGTTTTCCACAGTATCAGCCAACACTGCAGAATATGCACAAAATCTTCAATATATTTAGTTTTAACAAATTGAACACGAAGTGGGGACAGTGGCAGGTCAAAGACTAAAACAGTCGGTCCTGCAGCTTATTTTGGGTGTAAAGTGCATAAAGGTTGTTCTCCCCTTTCAGCCAGAAAATTCCTGTTATTCCATGTTCTTTGTCACCATTTTTGTGTTTCCTGCACAGCCCAGGCCTGGCCAGGCAGCTTCACTCCAGTGTGACCTTTCCAGGGAAAACTGGTGGTCTTGGACCTTTTTCTTTACTCAAGGCTTTAGATCAATTGTTTCAACAAACACTTTTTGTCCACTGAAGTAGATTTTAAGTCCAATTCCAGGATTGTCTTTTATTTTTATTCGTGATTTTTCACAAATAAAACATCGTGTGTATGAATTCCATGAAATGTGGCAGGTGAAATTCCTGAAATGGCATTTTTGATTGTGACTGGATTGATCTTTTTTCTTTTTTTTCCCTTATTTTTTGGTTTGGATAGGAACTGATAGCTTCCTATGGTTTGAGGTTTTATCTTGCAAGTTTCCTGTGTGCTCCAGATCTTCCAGCATGTTCCATTTCTGTGTGCTGGAGAACTGCAGGACACTGCCCATGGGATGAGAGAACGTTCCAGGGACAAGGAGAAGCTGCTCACTTTGGCTTCCCCTGAATTCCCTGAGTGCTTTGAGAATTTTCTATAAATCCATTTCCCACAGTGCTGGAGAGGAGGAAGGATGAAGCTGGGGCTCTGGAATCCCTAAATTCCACCCCCAGCACTGCTCAGAACTTGCCACGAGCCTTCCACAGATCATTCCACTCCTCCCTCTGTAGCTGGGGATGATCTTTCCATGTTTTTTGGGAGCAAAGCAAGATCCTTCACTCCAGACATTGGCAGGTGGGCAGGGCTGGGTGCTTTTCCCAAAAAACAGCCTCTCCCCCTGTGTGACTGCAGCTGCTGGGGTTGCACAGGGCACATCATTCCCTTTTCTTGCCCCTTGGGTTCCAACTTAACTGCAGTGAAACTGAAAAACTGGGAATTCTTCCCACTGGACTGAAGTATTGTGTGTGTGTCTCACTGTTTCTGAATCTTCCCTGAGCAAACGCTGTGGGAACAGGACAGCTTTGTCCCGTTTTGTTAGAATTTGCACTTCATTTCTGGTTTAAATCAATTCAGCTGTGTCCTACTAACTGTCCTAAAATAAGGTTATAAAAACCAGATCAATTTTAGCCCTAGATGCATTTTTTTTTTTTTGCTTTTATTTCTGTCAACCTCTTTCCCATTGTCCAATCCAGACTCCGGCATTCTGTAATTATGTATAAAGGTTTTATTTATTTAAAATTAGATTAGTTACATTTTTAAATTTAACACCTGGCTGGACAGTGTCCCATTAACGCATTGATTGTGTTTCCTTTGTCTTGTGTTAATAAATATTGATGCCTGGTTGCTTGTTTAGTCCTTCCAGCGCTGTTTCCATGAAGGAATTTTATTTTTAAGGAAGAAAACGTGGGTTAAAATTGATCCTGGGCAGAGGGAGAACTTTGTAAGTATTTTATATTTTGTCAGTTGTGTGAAGCGTTGGAGCTCTGGGGGTGTGAAGGATCTGGGCTGGGCAGTGTCCCGTACCTGTAGCTTTGGGAATCTGAGTTTTTGGGGATCAGAGCAGGGAGTGGAGCTAAGGAAGGGGCTGGAGCAGCAGGAGAAGGGGCTGGAGAATCCTGAGGGAGCTGGGAAGGGGCTCACCTGGAGAAAAGGGGGATCAGGGGGAATTTCTGGCTCTGCACAGCTCCCTGACAGGAGGGGGACAACCGATTTGGGATTTACCCCAGAGAACAGAGCGGAAAGGGAACGGCCTCAGGCTGGGCCAGGGGAGCTCAGCGTGGAATCAGCAGGAATTTCCCCATGGAAAAAGTGGAATTGGAGCTGCCCAGGGAGTGCCCATCCTGGAGATGTCCCAGGAATACTGGAGGTGGCACTCGGTGCTCTGGGCTGGGGACAAGGTTGGACTCGATGATCTCGGAGGGATTTTTCAGGAATTCCGGGATCCTGTGAAAATCAGGTTCCTGTTCCTAGAGGCTGCGGTTTGTGCTTTACAGGGAACACTGAATTTCCTGTGCTCCCCAGTGATGGCTGAGGAACTGTCCCATGGAAGGGGCCTCTGACTGGATCACAGAACCTTACTGGATCCTAAAATCCGCTGTGGGATAATCCTGAGAGGGGCCAAACCCCGTTACCGGCTGCTTCCTTAAAGCCCCTCAGTGCCACTGGCTCCGCCGTGAGGAATCGCGGCCAGTCCCGGCCTGTCCCAGCCCCGCTCGGCCCTGCCGGTAAAACTCGGCTGCACTGCCCTTTGCCCACGGTTAGGCGCGGGGGCCGGGAATTTCCAGAAAATTGGGAATATCGGGAATATCGGGGTTTTCCCGGCGGCGATACCGATCCCGATCCCGATCCCAGAGCGCGGGTTCCCGCCTGCACCGCGCCGCTCCCACCGGCGGGGGCGCTGTTCCCGCGCCGTGCCCGGCAGCGGCGCTCTGCCGCCTCCTCTCTGTGGTGCGGCCGGGCGGNGCTAGGATTTGTCTGGACAGGACATGCTGCCTCAGTTATGTCAAACTCCATTCTGAACATGGATGAATTGTCACCATTGAGCTAAAATGCGTGTGGCACCAATGCGGAAACCGCGGGGATTTCCCACCGCAGCCGGGCCTGCGGCCTGGGGCTGCTGCCGGGCCCGGGCCCGCTCCCCTCGGGGATGGGGGAAAGAGGCTTCTGGGGGGCGAGGAGGGGCGCCCCGGGTCCCGCATCCCCCCGTGTCCCGCTCCCCTCGGGAAGGGGGGAAAGGCGCTCTGGGGGTGACGAGCGGCCCCGCGGCTCCAGCCGGTCCCGGCCAGCGGTGGCTGCGTCCCCGAGCCCTGCCCGGTGACAAACTCGGCTTTATCGCTAACTAAACCGCCGTTAATGGGCTTCGTTACCTGTCCTCTATGAATTTTGCCCCAGACCCCTGTCTGAGCCTTGGCTTCCAGTGCTCAGTGAGGATCGGATGGATCCAGGGCAGTATAAAGGATATAAATGATTATATAAATGATGATATAAATGATCTCTGGGCTATTTTTCTCTCACAACCATCAGATCCCTGATGCGGTTAGAATATTGACATTTTTAGGCTGCAGCGTTTATTTCTGAAGCTCCTGTCAGGGGATGTTCCTGTACAGGCTGGTGCTGGGTGGAGGGGAGTGGGAGAAATCCTATGAGGAAAGTGCTCCTGGAGTTTTAAGGAATAACTTTGTGTGTGTTTGTGCAGTGGAATCTGGAGCAGTGACTGGGCACCTTGTCGAGACTGCTCACTTGCTGTCTGGCACATCTGGTGGGATGTGCTGCCCTTTGCTCTGTCTTTTACTGATTTCTGGGGGGGGAAAAGGAGTTCTGTCAGTTTTCTGGGGTGAGCAGATTTTCTCTCAAGTGTCTTAATGGCAAAATTAGGTAAATAATACCTTCACTGCTGAAAGCAGCTGATTTTGAGGACCCGAAATTCCCCCGGATTACTGAAGTATCATTTAAGAAAACATTTTGAAATCCCTTTGTACAATTTGTAAATGTCAGAATTCAACTCCTGTCACTATTTGAGAATAAAATTCTATGTCAAATATTCCTTGATTTCTGATGTTATAAAAGATACAATCAATTGGCTCTTACAATATTTCAGTGATGAAACATCATTCACACCCTTCCTCTATTCAGTTTGCAAAACAGAACTTGGTTTCTTCCTTGGGTGCTCTCTATAGCATTTTAGGGAATTTACAGAATTAGGGAGTCAGTGGAAGTTGTGGGAATGGGTTTTCTTTTTTAATTGATGCTCCTTGTGCATGTCAGGTGTTTCTGGTGGGTTTGCACTCTGAGGTATTTGGAGGGTGTCTGTGAACTTTGAGAAATGAAATGTGCCCCCATGAACTGTGACATTCCTGTTTATGTTTCCAAGGAAGGTGGGTTTGAGGCTCAGGTTTGAAGTAGGATGAGTTTTCTTGGCTGGAGGGAGATGATGCCCAGAATTTTAGGAGTTCCTTATAGCAAATTTTGTGAGCTGCTGTTGCAAAATCCTTTCAGTTAAATGACTTTTGAGGTGGAGCTGCACGGAGACTTCGGGTTTACTGTGAAAATTGTCACCCTTACCTGTCTGGTTATAAAAAAGTGGTGTTTGTACAGATTGGGACAATAATCATTCTCTGCACAATAAAGCCTTGGTGTTGCTCCTCTTGTCAGTGCTCCGTGACAGCAAAATTCTGCCTTCACCCCAAAAAAAGCACCTGCTTTCAGCTAAATAAATTAAATTCAGCTGTTAGAGCAGTTTAACCTGGGGGGTGACTCTGCTCAGGTATTGTCCTTTTTGGTGCTTTTTGTCAGAGCTTGAGACCTGCGGATTGAGGTTTTTCCCCCATTCCAGGGGAAAGTTCCTGGTTTTCCAGCTAAATAAAGTTAAAGGCATAGGAGTCCTGTGTGAGGCTGTGAGGTGCAGGATGAATTTCCATCTTGTTGCAATCCTTCTTAAATCTTTTTATTGACTGATGTTGGATGGATAATTAAATATTCCAGAGCAAGCAGAGATGGACTAAACTCAAAACTCATATTTCTAATGGAAATACTTTATCTTATATTCCTGTAAACAGAACTTCACACCAGTGAGAAAAAGGTCAGCAAAACTCTGTGCTTTCCCCATGGGGTGTTTATTTGGGGTGGTTTTATTGGTTTCACTGTTTCTTGTGGGCTGTTTTGAGTCTTTAATGGGACAGTAAGGTAGAGAAACTAATAGCAGAGAGCAGGGAGGGCAGGCTGTGGTTTAGCACTACAGAAATGAACAGAGGTTTCTGTAGCACTGGAAATTTATTGTCATTTTTGCTGCTGCCTGGATTTCGGTTTGAGGGGCCCTGGTTACCTGGGATGCTTTGCAGGGTGCAAAATGTAGATTTTTCATTTATAAAAGCTAAAACTGTGTTTGAGGACAGACAAAGTCGTGTCCACTACAGGTTTGTCATTAATTCTGCTCATAATCTTGAAGTGGTTGATGTTTGCAGCCACGAGGATGTTGGGAAGCTGCATCATTGGCTGGGGAAGATTTGGGCTGTGCTGTAAAGGACACACGGAACCATGGATTTGTTTTGGCTGGAAGAGACCTTAAAGAACATCTCATTCCACCTCCCTGCCATGGGCAGGGGCACCTTCCACTATCCCAGCTTGCCCCAAGCCCCATCCAACCTGGCCTTGGGCACTGCCAGGGATCCAGGGGCACCCACAGCTTCTCTGGGCACCTGTGCCAGGGCCTGCCCACCCTCATAGGGAGGAATTCCTTCCCAATATCCCATCCAGCCCTGCCATCTATCAGTGGGAAGCAGTTGTCCCTTGTCCTGGCACTCCAGGCCCTTGTAAATGCTCTCTCTCCATCCACCTTGCAGCTCCTTCAGGTACTGGAGAGGCACATTTAGGTTACCCTGAAGCTTCTCTTTTCCAGGCTGAACAATCCCAGTTCTCCCAGCCTTTCCTCACAGCAGAGCTGCTCCATCCATCGTAGTCTCTTGTATCACCCAGCCACCAGTTTTCTCCCAACAAAGCCCTGCTTTGGTGACTTTTTTGGGGTCCTGCAGCAGGACTCTCAGAGCAGTGAGAGTGCAGGAGCAGGACTCTGCTCTTGGGTGACTCTTCCCCCCAGGAGCCTTCACTGGGCTGCGTGCTGTGGTTCGGCTCAGCAGGGAAAAATCAATGACTCACATTTCCACAGAAAGAAATGTAATTTCCAGTCTCATAGCAACTGTCCTTTCAACACTTTCAAACCTTCTGTGACAAAATGTTTAACACTCACCCATCAGCTTTTAATGCTCCAGGCTGGTCCGCCCACTCCCCCCAGCTGAAACCTGCATTTGTGCATCCCTGAATCCCCCAGAATCCAAGGGGGGATGCTGGCAAGACGCTGAACAGTTAAATATAAAATCTTAGACATGAGAGAAGTGTTGCTGACTGCATTACATCAAGACAGAGTGACTCTTAAAATTCAAAACTGTGTTCTCTTCACTTTGATTTGAGTCCCTGGTTTGTTTTTATACACCTTCAGATAGTTTAAAATAGGTTTGGCTGGTGGCTTGGCTAAAATATTTTTGGAAATTATCTTACTTAGAGAAGGATGTTCTTTAGTATGAAGAATCTTGATTTTCTTCCTGGATCTTCCCTCAAACTGAAGGAGAGCGGGGTTAGATGGGATATTAGGAACTGAATATTAATGGGATTATAATAGGATGGTGAGACTCTGACACAGGGTGCCCAGAGAAGCTGGAGCTGTGCCATCCCTGGAAGTGTCCAAGGCCAGATTGGACAAGGCTTGGAGCAACCTGGGAGAGTGAAAGGTGTCCCTGCCCATGGCAAGGGGTGGCACTGGATGGGCTTTAAGGTCCTTCCCAAACCAATCCATGATTCTGTGTGTCCTTTACAGCACAGACCAAACCTGTTCTGTTCCCAACTTGGACTCCTGCTGTTCCCAGGCCTCAGGAGATGACCCCAGGTGTGAGGCTTCACCTGCCCAAACCCACAGGGATGAGCAGGACAAGGTCCCACCGTGTCCCTCCCCATTGAGGAGGCACAAAAGGGCTCAGGGTGTTGATGGGAAGTGACAAAAATCCGGGCTGTGCCTTAATAATGGCAACACTGGAGGGCAAAGAGCTCATTCAGCACATCCCAGTGAGACCAGAACCATCAGGCACTGAGGGTATGAAACACTGGTGGAACTGGGCACCTGTCTGCTGTCCAAATTCATTACTAACTGGATTTAACTGGTTTTCTCCTAGCTGATGATGGAAGAGGTGCACAAGGGTGGCAGCAGCAGCTCTGTTACGTCCCAGCCCTCAGCTGTACAAGGTACAACCCTCCAGGCAGCTCAGCTCTCTCATATTGCTCAACAGGTAAAGCCTGGGCTGGATCTCAGCAAACATTTCAGGGAGTTCAGAGCCAGTTTTTATGTGCTACAAACTATAGATCCATTCTTAGAAGCACTCAGAGAAGAAAAAACAGAAAGAGGCTAAGAAAAATGTGTTTGTTTGATGGTGGGTGACATAAAATTAATTTAAAAGTGTTTAAAGGCTAAATTTTTGTGTTTGTACAATGCAGAAGTGCAGCCCAGGTTTGGGGTTAGTCGACCACAGGAGCTGCTCAGGAATAAAATGAGGGCCTGCTTTCATTTTTTCCTTAGAAAAAGCATTTCCAGCTCTTTTGTAGTAGCAGCAATCCTGGGTACTCAGCACCATGGAAACACTTGGATTTTAGCCCAACATGAACATATTTAATCTAATAAACCATATGAACTTGCAAATTTGAGATTTTTCCTCTAAGGTAACATTCCTGTTAGAGCTTTAACCTGAATCCCTTGGAACTGGTGGAAGAGTGAATCCTTCCTGGGGGGTTTTCCTGGGAAAAAGCAATATTTTGCAGCTCATCCACTGTTTATCCAGTGGAGAAAATTGGGATTTTGATGCAAAATTTAGATGTAGAAAAGGAGGGAATATCAACCTGGTGTCCTGGGGTTTGTTTCCAGACTGGTTTCCTGATCTGTTTTAATATAAAGTTCTGATTGTCCCTTAATATTGCGAGTTATGATACAAAAGTGGCATTAAATGGAAATTGGACTGGGTGTATTTTAATGATCCGTTCATCTTCTCATGTATTTCAGATTAATAAAAGTACTGAAGGAATTTAATTACAAAAGTGGTTATTTACTTACAATCTACATGTATAACTAGAATTATTTTTGTTTTGGGAACATATGGAAATGTGAACAATATAAATTGTATTAAAGTGTAAAGACTCATGAGTTCAACATCAAAACTACAAACCCTCTAGGAAGCTGAAGCATTTTCATGTTTTTAATATGTTACATAATATCACATACTTGATTATGTGACACAATGCCACATTTGATTTTTCTCCAATCAAAGGAAATAACTCTTTCAGCCTTTTTCATATGCAAATGATGTCTAAAAAATGTGCATCTTTAAAGGTACTTTTGTGACTTAATTAGAATTAAACTAAGCTGCAAATGGATTTCCTACACGTGTTGCACTTCCTGAGTCCTGTGGCACAAAGGTTTTACTGATGGTTTCTGGTCTGTTGTAGATGTCTCTCAGAGGTTCTGCTCCCCTCACAGTCGTTCAGCTTCCTGGAGAGCAAGTCCAGGTCCAGGGAGTCATTCAGACAGCTCAGTCCTCCTCTGTGATCCACTCCCCTCAGGTGCAAACCGTGCAGGTAACTCCAGAATGGCTTGAAATACCCAAGATCTGCAGTTATGTAGGTGAGAAGATGGGAAAAGATGCACAGAGGCTTCTCTGACCCAGCTGCCTTTGTGCCCTGCTGTAAGAGACAGTGAGAAACCCAAGGACAGCCCTATGGGATCCCTCATTTGGGCTTGAAATTCTTCCTCGTGGGAAGTCACCTGTGGAATCAAAATGAAACTGTTTGATGTCCCCTCCCTTTATAAAAAAGTCCAATCCACAGCTCTGTAGTTGGTGCCTTAGCAGTCAGGTGGGGTCTGACACCCAAAGGAGGGGAGTGGGGAATAATAAAATCATTCAGTAGTGGATTAAAATCAGTGTTTGGGCAAGGTGGAGCTGCGTGAAGGGGAGTGAGCTGCTGGGTGCCCTCTCATGCTGTAACTCCCTTTCAGTGGTACCCAAGTCTCTGCTTGTGTCTCTTACTCACTTGCCATGTGATTTTTGTAAGAGTCCCTTCCAAGAGATACCCAGGGAGTTCCAGTGAGTCTGTTCCTGCTCCTCTCAGTCCCTGCTGCAGAGCCCTTGGGGACCTGGAGTTCCACTGGGAAACCACTGCCCTGGCAGGCGGGCGAGGGAGGAGCTGCCCTAAAACCCAGGAGTTTGTCCCTGATCCTTGTCCCACACTCCTCTCCTCACACCACACTAAATTGATAAGCCATGAGAAGCAAACCTGGCAGGGATTGTCAGCTGTCACTGCTGTAACACCAGAGCAGGGAGAGGAGAACGTGTCACTGCTGAAAGCACTCAAGCATCTGCATTGGCTGCTTGTTGGTGCTCATGTCTCTGTAAAGTCTTTCCTTTTACCTCCCCCTGCTTGCACAGTCCACTGACTGGATTCATTCCTTTTCTGTAATTTATGAACATTGTGGCCTTGATGGGGGGAAAAACAAAGTACAGCATGAGCAGGTTTTTTTCCCTGCTGATTAGTGAGAGGCTTATCCCAGAGCTCTGTGCATTCCTCTGCACTCTGTTACTGGCACACAGATAAGAACAAATAAATGTTTTGTTCACTAATAAGGAGCATCAGAGACAAAATAACACTTTGAAGTGGATGAGCACACAGTAGAATAATGAAAATTGTAGATAGTACTTTGCATATTTACTCCCTGATATGCTGCTGCCTTAAATATTCTTTTCATTGGACTTCCACATTCTCACCAACAAACCCCACTGCTCCTCTTCTACATAAAAGATTCCAGGTGCTTTCTGTGTTTGTCCTGTACATCACTGGTGTTCCTGTTCCCTTTCTCACCAGGTATCTTCCTTGTCTGAGAGTGAGGATTCTCAGGACTCCTCAGACAGCATTGGCTCCTCCCAGAAGGCTCGAGGCATCTTGGCTCGTCGTCCATCCTACCGGTACGAGTGTGATACACTTGGTATTTTTATTTGAAACCAAAACAACAACCCCTTCCTGTGGTTTTCAATATTCTGCTGCCCTCCACGTTTTCCTTTCTCTTGAAACACGCAGTGAATCCCTTCATGCACTGAACTTTCTGAACCATCATTGCTGTGAGGAAACTTTGACTCCACTAACTGGAGATTGGCCTCAGCAGGATTTTTTAAAGGGCAAAATGTTCACCAGCTGTAATTTTACTCAGTTGTATCATTTTACTGAAGTGAGGAGTGCAGTCAAATGTCAGACTCCTTTTTTCACAGAAAAATTTTGAAAGATCTTTCTTCTGAAGACACACGGGATAGAAAAGGAGATGAGGAAAGTCCTGGGGTCTCCACTGTCACCTCCATGTCCGTTCCCACGCCCATCTACCAGACAAGCACTGGACAGTACAGTATGTTACCCAAAATATCCTCACAGTTTTTCATCAACTTCCTTCAAAATACAGATTTTGTTAAGTATTTGAGTAAGATGAAGGAGAAAAGTTGGTTGTTATTTAATAGTCAGTAAAGTTAGTACATAGTAGTCAGTGGTATCTACAGACTTCAGATAAATTCAGTGCTCTGTAATTTTAATTTTTGCACATTAAGACATTTGAGGGTGTTGGTATGGAGTACACAGCAGTGTTCTTTGCTGGATTTAACCCAACATGTCAGTGAAGAGACACAGATATATACATATATGTGTATTATAGGCCATGCTAAAAGGCTCCTGTGGTATCAGAGAGGTACAAAAAGTTAGGATTTGTTTATTTGATATTCCCCCTTGCTGTTTGTGGCACATCATACCTGCTCCTCTCCATCCTGTGAGGGTGGTGAGGCCCTGGCACAGGTTGCCCAGAGCAGCTGTGGCTGCCCCTGGAACCCTGGCAGTGTCCAGGGCCAGGCTGGACAGGGCTTGGAGCAACCTGGCTTAGTGGGAGGTGTCCCTGCCCATGGCATGGGTGGCTGTAAGGTCCCTCCCAACCCAACCCATTCTAGGATACTGTGATTTACCTGTATTTTCTACTGTACAGCTACAAATCCTCTTGTCCCTGTGCCCTCCCTCACAGTTGCCATCGCGGCCAACGGGCTGCAGCTGGCGGGGCCGGGGGCGGACGGGGTGCAGGGGCTGCAGACACTGACCATGGCCAACGCCGGCAGCGCCCAGCCCGGGACCACCATCCTGCAGTACGCCCAGACCTCGGATGGGCAGCAGATCCTGGTGCCCAGCAACCAGGTGGTGGTGCAGAGTGAGTACCCCCCCGGGGATGTGGCTACACCCCTGTCACCGTGAGTGCCACCTGCTAATGGTGCCCTGTTTGTGTCCCCTAGCTGCCTCTGGGGACATGCAGACGTACCAGATCCGCACCACGCCCACCACCTCCTCCCTGCCCCAGACTGTGGTGATGACGTCCCCCGTCACTCTGACATCCCAGAGCAGCAAGACAGATGACCCACAGCTGAAACGAGAGATCAGGCTGATGAAGAACAGGTACGTGAGAGCACCTGAGCTGCTTGGTTGGTGAATTTAATCACATGCAATCACTGGGGTTGGAAAAGACTTCCAGGATCTTAAAGTCCAACCTGTGACAGATCTCCACCAGAGCACTGAGTGCCACATCCAGAGATGGGGACTCCAAACCTCCCTGGGCAGCCCCTTCCAATGCCTGACCATCCTTTCCATGGAGAAATTCCTCCTGGAACCAACCTGAACCTCTCCTGGCATAGCTTGGGGCTGTTTCCTCTTGTCCTGTCCCTGTTCCCTAGGAACAGAGCCTGACCCCCCTGCCCCTGGCTGCCCCTTGTGTCAGGGAGCTGTGGAGAGGGAGAAGGTCCCCCCTGGGCCTCCTTTTCTCCAGGCTGAGCCCCTTTCCCAGTTCCCTCGGGAGTTCTCCAGACCCTTCCCTAGCTTCATGCCCAGCTCTGGATGTGCTCCAGCCCACCCATGTATCTCTTGCAGTGAGGGTCCAGAACTGGAGGGGCCTCAACAGTGTCCAGCACAGAGGGGCAATCCCTGCCCTGGTCCTGTGCCACACCATGGCTGGTACAGCCCAGGTGCCCTTGGCCTCCTTTCCCACCTGGGCTTGTGGGAGATTGTGACCCAAACATGGGAAATTGTGACCCAGACATTCTCCCTTGAGTCTCACAGTGTGGAGAAACCAAAATTGGGTTTCCCCTGCAGATTGGCTGCCTGTGTGTTACCAGATCCTGCTGAATTTCCTGCTCTCCTCGGGCTGTATTGGCTCGGTTTTGTTCCTCACTGCAGTTCCAGCTCTCTCATATTGGTCACTATTGTGACGTTCAGAAAATAGATCTCACACCTAAAATCTGCTTCTCTATTGCAGAGAAGCTGCCCGGGAGTGCCGTAGGAAGAAGAAGGAGTATGTGAAATGTTTGGAAAATCGAGTGGCAGTCCTGGAAAATCAGAACAAAACTCTAATTGAAGAGCTAAAAACTTTGAAAGATCTTTACTGTCATAAAAGTGTGTAAGAAGAGAAGGTAAAAACCTTTGAGGACTGGTGAAATATCAGAGGAGTTTTTTTTTTTTTATACTGAATTTTATAAACTAGATGAAAGGTCAAAAATGAAACTTTTCTACCTAGATTTCACAACTCAAAGACTCTGTAGATTTTCTTTACAACATGTTGGTGACAAAGTACAAACAGGAAACAAGAAAACCTCACCAAAATTCCTGCTGGCACAACTGGAAACTGATAAATTCAAGATTGCAGCTACAGCAGAAGGACAGTCACATGTGGCAAGGCAGGTGATGAGAGTTTCTTTGAATATTCCTATGAATGCCTCTAATAAGGGAGGCAAAATTTGGTTACAAAGAAAACATGGATGAAACAGAATCCTTGCCATAGCTGACATTATTAGTAACGTTTATAACCAGTGTATGTTTTGATTTCTTACTCTTTTTCAAGGCTTTTTCCTTCAGTTATTTGTCTGTAAATATTTTTATTTTAACCTGTAAAGTGGTATTTACAGGTGCAAATGATAAAAAAGCTGATACTTTGCTCGAGGTATAAATTATGTTTTTACTCTTTCTCAGATGACAATTTAAAAAGTTGGGATGATTTTTTTTTCCATGTTTGCCGTGTTTATCAGGTTGGGGAAGGATCTGCAGAAGGCAGCAAGAGGCCTGGTCCTGGAAATGTCTGAGGCACAGAAAATGGTGTTGATTTTCTTAGAGAATTCAACACATCCCTGATTTTAAAGCACAGTGTGAGGGACAAGGACTGGTGACAAAAGTTCTGAAGAATTTTTGAGATTAAACTTCCGAAAGTTTTTAATTTCGCAAGAGTTTGTTCTTAGTTCTGGGCATGAGAAACATTGATCATTGAAAACTAAAGTGTGTGCTGATCATATCTACAATTAAACACTCAGTGCTTGTCCTGGCCAGGGATTCTCCTGGGCTTTGGAACATGAAACCAAATAGAAGAAGAATGATGTAGTAAAAAATGGAAGATCTATACCAAAGGGTTATGAGGTTCTAATCTCTGGTTTATTGCTGGAAGTAGTGCAAAATTACAATTTCCAGCCTAATTTTGTAAGGTAGGAGCTATTTTGCAAAGTAATGGTATCTTTGTAAGCAAATACTATATTGCAAACAGGGAGATGGTTGGTATATTTTGTAGCTAAATTGTGATCTTTACAAAACCTGAAATTGAGTTTCTATACGTATTTTGACAGTTTATATCTTTCATTTTAGTAACCAAATGAAATATTTTGTGAACCAGATTTTCAAGGATATATTTTTATGGATAGTACAAAGTCAAATGAGATCCTCTTTGGTGTAGGAGATACTTGAATTAATTTTGTATGTCTGTAGGCAACTTGCAGAAAAAATGGATCCTAAAGAGTATTGGGGGGGAAAAAAAGAGAAAAAAAAAAGAAATTAGGGCTTTTTACTCCCCAGAGTTGACAATATCTGCACATTAGATCTCACTGTGTCAGAAAGTCCAGTTTGTAGAATTTTAATTTGTTTCAGGTGAAAATCAAAAGTTTGACATGATCAGGACTCCTTTACCTGGGGAGTCTCCATTCTTGGAGACCCCCAGAGCTGTCTGGCTGCGGGCCTGGTGGGCAGGACATGGTATTGGTGAGGACACGGTCCTGGGCAAGGTGTGACCCTGGTGGTCAGGCCGTGGTCTTGGGCAGGTGCTGTAGGTGACTGCAGTGCTTCTTGCATGAGTAATAAACCATTTCCATAGCTGGGATTGAATCCTGCTTCCAGTTCTGTCAGCGGGAATTACACAATGGACTGTGCTGTTCCAAGGTGTTGGAGCTCCGTGTGTGTCGTGCTAGCTCAGATCTGGATGGAATTCCAAGCTGTGCTCCCTCCCTGGATGTGTAATGCTTATCCCATGGTCAGTCAGTATTTTTGATTTTACTCCTTTGGGAATTAATGGACTTGTAGCAAGCAGAGCTCTTTGCCATGAGGAATCTGCATTCCACAATCTCCTGGTTAGTGGGCTAGAAAAGGATATTTTTTTCCCCTGAAGTTCCTAAGTCTCTGATTGTTGTGGGCACGAGTCCCAGTGCATTTCCTTTAGGCCAGGTTGGAGTGTGACTCCTGGTTGCCATCATGTCAGAAAAAAGCTTTGTGGCACATCAGAAATAAGGTTGGGAAAGTCCTAAACTGAGGGAGCTGCTCCTGGAGAGGTGTCGGTGTTTCCCGTTTCTTTGGTGGAATTTCAGGAAAACTGAGCAGCCTGGAATGTGCCTGGAACATGCACCTCAGAGAACTGGACCTTTCCTCAGCTCTGTGTAACCTGGCGTGTGGGAGAGGGTTTGACCTACAGTTCTGAACTGCTTTGGGAACTCTGTGGTAGCTGATCCTCACTGTGTTCTCTTTTTTTTTTCTTTTGTAAGATGGAACAATAATAAACAAAAACTATCAAGTGTTAAGACTGTAAAAACCTGGTGGCCAATTCTTCTTGTATCCAGCAAGGGAAGCACCTGTCCTGCCAGACACACCAGGAGTCAATTTTTATACTCTTAAAATAGTGTGTTGGAAAGAACAGCTGATTTTTCATCATGGGAATATTAAACAGTAACAAAAGTTCGCTCTTTAAGCACTGATCATGAAGTTCTTAGTTTGGATTTACTTTAAAATCTCGATTTTAAAGAGTAAAATCTCATTCCTGAGGGTAAGAGATGCAGCAGCTGATGCTGTCCTGCTGGTTGGTTCCAAACAGTCCGTGCTTTCCATGAATTGTAAATATTTGTTGAAACAATTAATGGTTGCAAATTTTGATCTTGGTAAATAAAGTCGCTAAAATATTATAATTCTGCTGGTCCCTATTTATTTTTAATGAAGTTAAAGCGGCAGTGGTGGTGACCAGGTGTGAATACCTGTGTGGGATCAGATCATATGACAGCCAGGAATAAATAATAGTCAGTTTTAGTGGATTAAATGGCACTTGTACACACCTGCCAGTGCTAAAAATCATGAGTGCAGAACAGCTTTTACCTTCCTGCAGGCTTTTTTTACCTTCTTAGTTTTCAATAAGCTGAGCCACACTTAAGGTTTGGTTAATTAAATGGTTAATTAAAACCTTAGTGTGCTTTGCTGGTTTTTACCCGGCAGAGGGAGCATCTGCCCTCCCCAAACCCTGGTGGTGTCACTGAGTGTATTTCACCTTCTGATGGCTGGAAAAGCACAGAAACAGGGTGGGAAGAAAGTGTTTCCAGTTGATAACATTTCTATATTCAATTTTCCTTATTAGTGCCGAGGCTGTTACTGTTTCCTCTCCTGTCAGTGTGGATATCAGAGGCAGGAAACAAAAAATACAATGGCAAACATGACTGCTAAAAAGTAAGTGCATATCCTTTGGCTCTTGGATTTATTGTGAGTCAGGAGGGAGCTGGTTTCTCCAGGCTTTTCCAGGCAGGACAGACCTCCACGAGGACCACACGATGGTTTGCCCCTCTACAAAGTCTGCGCGAGCACTGTGTGTACCAGAGTCAGGAGGATGGTGAGTGTGGTGCTCACGGGGTTCCAGGTCTTGTTAGTCAACAGGAGTTTTGCTTTTATCCATTTTCTGTACTGAGACAGGCGCACGTAGATCCCGGGGTATTTGGGGCGGCCACAGCCCACCCCAAAGCTGGCGATGCCAATGAGGTAGTACTTGTCAGTGTCAGGGTGGTAACACACCAAGGGGCCCCCGCTGTCGCCCTACAAATGAACACCACAAAAACCAGTAGCATGTGAGGGTTTCCTTCCAGGAAACAGTTCAGGCAGCAATCAGTCAATTTTTTAGATTTATTTTAAGCAGCTCAGTTAACTGGACAGTCACAATGACAGTAACGTGAGGCAGTAGCACGTGGACAACTCAAGGTCAATCTGGTGTTGCTGAAAGACACAGAATCAGCATCCCTGAGGTTGGGAAGGCCCTCCAAGACCATCAAGTCCAACCTCTGCCTGATCCCCATCTTGTCACCCACATCCAGTTGTTCCTTGGACACCTCCAGGGATGGGGACTCCACTGCCTTCCAATGCCTGACCACCCTTTTTCCATGGAGGAATTCCTGATTCTGGTCAAGACTGCGCTCACCAGAGCCCCAGGCCTGCACTGCTTTAGTATCTTTTAACTCGGGTCCTGTTGTTTTCTCTCTGCACCTTTTCATGCCTAAACCTAAACCTCCACTCCTCACTTAATTGGGGAATTCGTCCACACGGAGTGGGAGCTCCAAGAGACACAGTAAGGAACACACATCCTGTGTCTTGGCCGTGTCACCTGCTCAGGGAAAACTGCTGAGAGAAGCAGGAAGTGTATCAGACAAAGCACTTAGGATACATTATGGGGTTTAATTAGTAATGCCTCCATGTCCCAGCTGGTGCTGCAGCTTCTGCCAGTGTTTTGGACCTGAGAACTGACTTTTCCGAGAAAGAGGTGGTGATTGCTCAGAATTTAAATGAAAATCATGCCACATCCCTGAGCCACTTCCTAGAGCCCTCTCACTGAACCACATCCCTGAGCCTTACCTGTGTCCAGTGCTGCTCTCCAGCATAAGAACAGGTGAGACATACATGTGCTTCACACACACTGCATGGTACAGTGTCCAGTGTTTTGTCTCATATATGATTTACTGACACCTTTGTGGCATAAATTTGTTGCATTCTCAATCCTTTCTCTTTGTTCACCTATTCCTGTCATCCTTCCAATATAACCAAATTCTTTGTGTGTGTTTTTGCTTTGCAATCACTGTCCCACCCTTTTATGATGCTTCCTTTGCATTTGACGTGTTTTCCAGCTAGTATTTCTGCTGTTTTAATTAATTATGCTACAAATCACGATGCTGCTGAGCCTCTGGCTTCCACCAAGGCAGACGTGGCACCACCTCCCTTCCCACCTGGCAGGCGTGGCACCACCTCCCCTTCTCACCTGGCAGGCGTGGCACCACCTCCCCTCTCACCTGGCAGGCGTGGCCCCACCTCCCTTCTCACCTGGCAGGTGGGGCCCCACCTCCCTTCTCACCTGGCAGGCGTGGCACCATCTCCCTTCTCACCTGGCAGGCGTGGCCCCACCTCCCTTCTCACCTGGCAGGCGTGGCACCATCTCCCCTCTCACTTGGCAGGTGGGGCACCACCTCCCTTCTCACCTGGCAGGCGTGGCACCACCTCCCCTCTCACTTGGCAGGCATGGCACCACCTCCCCTCTCACCTGGCAGGCGTGGCACCACCTCCCCTCTCACCTGGCAGGTGTCGGTGCCTCCAGCCCAGGCGCCGGCGCAGAGAGCTTTGTTGTTTATGAGCCCCGCGTACCCTTCAGAGCTGTTGCACAGGCTGGGAGGGAGGATTCCCACATGGGCTTGTTTTAGCACAGATGAGATTTTACCTTGAAAGGAGACAGAATTTAGAAAGGTGAAATATGCTGGGGTGTGTAGCAATTTTACTGTGTGGGTTTGTTTTTTGTTTTGTTTTGCCAGCCTAGGTGTGTTCCCGGACATGTTTAGACATGGATATGACACAGACCCTGCCTGCTGCCAATGGATTGGAATTTGAGTGGGTTAAAGGTTTGAAAACTTGGGTTTGATGTAGATTTTGCAATTCTTCCTCAGAGAAGAAGCATCAATGATAATATACCTGCCTTGCTCAAAATGTCAGAGGTGACTTATCAAATAGGCTCATACAATCTCAGCTGACCCCAAAACTCCCACACACCAACTGGCACTGAATTTGTGCTCAGTGGGAGTAAAGAGAGAATTGGAGGGGTGTAGTCATTCATAAATCCCATGGGAACCCCTCAGTTCACAACATGTGGCATGAGAATTGTTGCTTTTCAATAAAATAGCTGTTTCCAGCAGCCCACGTTGACCTGCACCACAAACCTGAAATTAGCTGGGTTTATTTTCCTTTTTTTCATGCTATACTTGGAAGAAAGGCTGGGAAATGTATTGCTGTGGTTACAGCTGTGTGGGTCTAACCTGCTTGTGATGGAAAACCCCTGAAAGCAGATCCTCACTGCAGAGTTAAATGACATTGTGTGAGGAGACCATAACCTAGGCAAATCCAGTTAGAATCACAGAATGGTTTGGCTTGGGAGGAACCTTGAAGGGCATCCAGCTCCAACCCCCTGCCATGGGCAGGGACACCTTCCACTATCCCAGGGTGCTCCAAGCCCCATCCAACCTGATCCTGGACACTTACAAGGATCCAGGGGCAGCCACAGCTGCACGGGGCAATCTGTGCCAGGGCCTCTTCACCCTCACAGGGAGGAGTTTCTTCCCAATATCTAATCAGAACCTGTCCTCTTTCAGTTTGGTGCCATTCCCCTTTAAAAGGTCAGGAAAGGCCTCTAAGATCCAAGTGCAAAGGTAAGTTTATACAGTGGGGGAGCTGGGGTGGGTGAGGATGGAAACAGGAGGGTTTCAGCAGTAGCCAGAGCCCAGTACCCTTCTCAGTTGTGCGTCCCCAGCCGCTGATGTAGCAGTCGGAGCTGTTCTCCAAGGGCTGCAGCAGGGCAGCTGGGGGCAGGCACACGGGCTGGATGTAGAGGCTGTAGCGCACCGCCGACTTCAGCTCGAACACCGCCACGTCGTTCTCAAAGTTCTCCCTCTTGAACTGCGAGTGCACGATGATCCTCCTGATCCTCCTCCTTGCTGTGTGGGGGCTGTGCTTTTGAAGGTTGTGCACGCCCAGAACGGCTCGCCAGGAACACGGATCCCTACGAGAGAATTCGCGCGGGTTTTACATTGGTTTCACCCTTTGTTTTCATGGAATGGTGGAATCCAGGAATGGGTTGGATTGGAGGCACCTTAAAGCCCATCCAGTCCCACCCCTGCCATGGACAGAGTCACCTTCCACTGTCCCTGGGTACTCCAAGCCCTGTCCAGCCTTGCCTTGGACACTTCCAGGGATTCCAGCTTCTCTGGGCACCCTGTGCCAGGGCCTCCCCACACTCACAAGGAGAAATTTCTTCCCAACATCCCCTCTATCCCTGTCTTCTTTTGCTTATGCACCTTTAGGAATATACATTGAAAATTCCATAGTAAATATTTCCTGGAACAAATTTGCCTCGTTACCATTCTGCCCATGTGAACACTCCCTTTGCCTATTGGTGGTTATGGCTGTTAAGGAAAATTCAGATTAAGGATTTAAGATGACACCCAGATTTTGCCTCCCACCCCATCTCAGCAGAGGCCACCAGGAGATAATAGTCTGAAAAAGCTGAAAACATGATTTTATTTTGAATAAAGGAAGGAGGCTCATCCCCCGCAATGCTCATAAAGACTCTACTTGTACCTAGACCTGGGAAATCCATTATCTAGAAGTAAAATAATGACTATCAAGTTAATATTAAATTCAGAAATAGGGGTAGAGTCATTCAGACCTAATTTCTAGTCAAGTATGTTGAAAAAAATCTTTATTAAGTGAGTTTTGAACTTGGCCTGGGATAAGCTATAAAATTCAAATTAGCCTCCAAAATTAAGGTAAAAATTGATAGTTTGAAGAGGCATTATTTTGCAAATAAATGTTTGTTAAATGCAAACAAGGAGCTGATGTAACAAAGTCCTGATAAAGGACAAAATTCCAAGTTTCACAGGTTTTACAGTTCACTTTCCCCCAGGTCATGGTTGAGTCAACACAGTCGATGTTGACAGATGCAGATTGTGCAACTGTGGTAAAGGCTGGAAAAGAGACCAGTGCTGGGAGCTGAAATGCTCCAGAGTTGCTGTAAGTGCAATTAAAAATCTGTTCTGAGGAGTTATTACCAGATTGTCAAAAAAAAACCCAACAACTTAAATGCCAAATTGTTGGTTCTGATCAACAAGAAAAAAGGAAATTGTGTTAAAACTGATTAATTGGAGTGTTTGTAATCTAAATATCACAACATTTTGTGGTGAGCTTTAGTGGTTAAGAAAACTCCATTAACCAGAAAAATCAGATCTCTGTGGAACAAAGCAACCCAAACTACTTTGGGGGATGGAGCTGGGTAAGGGAGTGGAAAACTTGGAATGGGAGAGGGTCCTCCTGCTCCAGAGCTGGAAAAGCCCAGAGTCAGGGGTGGGACGAGAAGATCTCATCCAGTATCTCCTTCTGTGATTCTATAAATCAAAACCTGACAGCCCTTTATTAGAAACAACACAGGTAATTCTGGCCCAGGCCAGAAGGGCACAGCCAAGATTTCTTGATGCTGGCTTATGATTCCTGACTGACTATTCCTGATCTTGGCTGCCCAGAGTGTTGGTGCAGTCCCCATCCCTGGAGGTGTCCAAGGAATGACTGGAGGTGGCACTCAGTGCTCTGGTCTGGTGACAAGGTGGGAATCAGGCAGAGGTTGGACTTGATGGTCTTGGAGATCAAACCTGTGCTCCAGCCCCTTCCCCAGCTCTGATCCTGACTCTGGATGTGCTCCAGCCCCTCAATGCTTTCCAGAACTGGACACAGCACTGGGGGGACCTCACAGTGCCCAGCACAGGGGGACAATCCCTGCTCTGCTCCTTTGGCCACCCTGTGACACAACTCAGGTGCCCTTGGCCTCCTTCCCCCTGCCCAGGGGGCTCAGCCGTGGTGCCTGGGGGGATCAGCCAAGGTGCCCGGGGGGTTCAGCTATGGTGCCTGGGGGCTTCAGCCATGGTGCCCAGGGGCTTTGGCCGTGGTGCCCAGGATGTTCAGCCATGAGGCCCAGGGAGTTCAGCTGTGGTGCCCAGGGAGTTCAGCCGTGAGGCCCAGGGGGTTCAACCATGGTGCCCAGGGGGCTCAGCCATGATGCCCAGGGGGCTGAACTGTAGTGCCCAGGGGGTTCAGCCGTGGTGCCCAGGGGGTTCAGCCATGAGGCCCAGGGGCTTCGGCCGTGGTGCCTAGGGAGTTCAGCCATGAGGCCCAGGGGGTTCAGCCATGGTGCCCAGGGGGCTCAGCTGTGATGCCCAGGGGGTTCAGCCATGGTGCCCAGGGGGCTGAACTGTGGTGCCCAGGAGGCTGAACTGTGGTGCCCAGGGGGCTCAGCCATGGTGCCTGGGGGCTTCAGCCGTGATGCCCAGGGGCTTTGGCCGTGGCGCCCAGGGGGTTCAGCCGTGAGGCCCAGGGGGTTCAGCCATAAGGCCCAGGGGGCTGAACTGTGGTGCCCAGGGGGCTCAGCCATTGTGCCCAGGGGGTTCAGCCATAAGGCCCAGGGGGTTCAGCCGTGGTGCCCAGGGGCTTTGGCCGTGGCGCCCAGGGGGTTCAGCCGTGAGGCCCAGGGGGTTCAGCCGTGGTGCCCAGGGGTCAGCCCAGTACGTACGTCCTGCCGTCCACGCAGTGGCTGGCAGTCAGCACAGCTCTCCGGCTCAGCAGAACGCCGCCGCACAGGTGCATGAAGCGGACGCCGCCGCGCAGCACCTGCAGGCTCACCACCCACGGCCACGCGCCCTCCGGGGCCTCGTGGCCACCCACGATCCAGGACGCCACGCTCCGGGCCACCGGCAGCTGCTGCTGACACTCTGCAAAATACAACGGGCTCCTTAGAGAGCCTGGAGGGCAAAGCTCAGCTTTTGGGGCAACGTTTGTGGGTGCTGTGGGTTTATGGGTTGGTCTTTTTTTTCTGGTGTCTCGGGGTTTTTGTTTGTTTGGGTGTTTGGGGGTTTGGTGGGTCCTTTTTGTTGCTGCTGCTGGTGGGTTTTGGATTTTTAAATTTGGTTTGGTTTTGGATTTTTAAATCTCCAGCATCACCACAGCACAGGAAGGACATGAACCTGTTGGAGACGAGGCCACTGAGTTGTTTAGAGGAATGGAGCAGCTCTGCTGTGAGGAAAGGCTGGGAGAATTGGGATTGTTCAGCCTGGAGGAAAAAAGCTTTGGGCTGACTTAACTGTGGCCTTGCAGTGCCTGAAGGAGTTGCAGGAGAGATGGAGAGAGACCATATAAATGGGCCTGGAGTGCCAGGACAAGGGACAACTGCCAGAGGGCAGGGATAGAGGGGGTACTGGGAAGAAATTCCTCCCTGTGAGGGTGGGCAGGCTCTGGCACAGGTGCCCAGAGCAGGGATCCCTGTCAGTGTCCGAGGCCAGGCTGGACACTGGGGTTTGGAGCACCCTGAGACAGGGGAAGGTGACCCTGCCATGGCAGGGGTGGCACTGGATGGGCTTTGAGGTCCCCCCTTCCAGCCAAAACCATTCCACAGATCTCTGTTCTGCAGGACTCGCTCCCTCACAGATCCCGGCCTCTGGGGACCCTGGGACTTTCTCGGCCGATGTGAAACACGGCGTATTTATCTGACTAAAGTGTATTTCTTGTGTGTAGATTTGCGGTTAAGCGCGCTCAGTCACCGCTACTTTACGAATTCACCAAATTTCTGTATAAACGAAAGACTTTTTTCCGCCGCCCCTCGCCCCGCTCCCCTCAGGCTCTTCCCCGCTCGCTGCCCCCTTCCCTGACCCCTCCGCCCCGGCCCGGCCCCGCTGGGTCCCGGTACCGTCCACAGGGTCCGTGGGGGCCGCCCCCCCGCGCAGGGGCCCCGCGAGCAGCAGCAGCAGCAGCGGCAGCGCGGGC
>WBNO01030916.1:0-13173 GCA_013400575.1 Peucedramus taeniatus
AAAAAAAATAACAAAGGCACAGTCAAGCTGACTTAATAAACTTTGACCGGAATCAAGACTAGAAATGTTTCAGCAGAAAAACATTTTTCCATAAGAAAAACTTCAGAACAGTGCCTATGCAATGCCAACCAAATCCACACACTTTCTTCCATGCATCAATGCCACTTCGTTCAGACTGGCTGGCTTTTTCTGCAGTGACCCCATCTTGCCTTCTGTATTATTTAAAAAGATTTATAGCTGGGTGTCTCGTGTGCTGAAACATGAGCTTTGACCCCCAGGCTTGGAAGTTGTCAGGCAGAAACATTAATATTATGCCACATTAGGAAAGAAAACTCATCAGTAGCAGCAAACCAAACGACAGAGTGAAACATGATGCTTCTTGTCATACATGACACAGAACACTTAAACATACCCAAAAAGTTGTGCCCTCTAATGTGTCACCTGCTCTGCTGCACCAAGGCAACAGCCAAGGAGTTGTGCCTCAGGTGGGGCTGCTCCTGCTAAGGGTGATACAGGAGAACCTACAGTCACTGCAAACAGTAAAATCTCAGTGTCATGCAAAAACACAAATACAGACAATTCTTGGCTAAAAGGACTTAACAGAGATAGAGTGGAGGATGGAGAGAGACACAACCTACACGTGGGGCATTAGGAGTCAGAACTGAGAGATGCAAAATGGCTTCTCCAAAAATGCCTGAGAAATCTATGCCTGAGCACAGAACTCTGCTGAGACCCCATCCAGTAACCCCACAGCACATGATTCTTCTTCACCAAAATCCTCTACACTGACAGCAGGCAAAATCATTTAATCAACAAATGTTTGTGTACCACAAAACAGCACAAAGCCCTAACCCGAGATTTTAGAAAGGGTTGGCTAATTTTAATGACTCACAAAATCAGTTGTGATGCTTCATTCTAAAAATAGGAACAAACAGCCTAAGCTTCAGGGAATAATCAGATTGCCACACAGGTAAGCAAGGATTTTCCTCACAAATCCCACAGGCAGAGCTTCAGTATGGCAGAATATTTGAAGGAAGCACATACACATATATGTGATTTCTATAATCTTTTTTCCCATTTCATACACATTGATGTCAGTAGTACATAAGACTATATATAGATATATAAATTCAAGTTCTGAATTAGGAACACAGAATTTACTATGTCGTAAATGTGGTCATTAAGGATTCAAAACATTACCCACACATATTTTGCTCAGATGTGTATTTTGCACGCAATCGGTCAATAATTTACCCCCTTAAAAAAATGAAATAAAAGAGAAATTAAGAGAAGAGGAAGAGAAGGGAAGGAGAAGGGGCAAGAGGAAAATAAGAAGAAAGGCAAAGGCAAAATGAAAAACTTGCTTTCTCTGCTTCCTAACACCAGTCTCAAAAGTCATGTGAGCTTCAACTACCTTGATGAAATCAGAGGAGTAAAGACATATATGTTTAATCACTGAGGCAGATATGACTTTTTCAAAACCATATATTTTATTCAAGTATGATTTCCTTTTCATAATAAAAAATGTATTAATATGTACTTTCTGACTAATCTCAGCAATACCTGGTAATTTTCCCATATCTTTAAATATTTCTTAGAACAAATAGTCTTGGGTCTTCTCATGTGTCATGTGCACAGGTGTATGAGTGTGAGCAAGGTCCCGTTCCTCATCTGAGAATCCAAATTTGCTTTCTCAAGATCTGTTCATTTAATGTCCCTTTTATAATGTATGGAAAACCAAAAGCTGAGCACACAGGAGGATTTTTTTCAGACACTAATCAGAGGAACTCTAATTCTTATGGAAAAATGAGGCACAAACAGATTTTTGCCAGCTTCACATAATTGTTTTTGTACTTTACTGAGCTCTTCTAAAATTCCAACATGCCAGAACAGTTGCGGAGCCCTATCATAATTTGCACCTCTCCTGACACTCTGCTAATACCACAACTTACATGCACCACTAGGCAGGGACACAGCCCCTCTTCCCCTGGAGGGTCTGCTCACGAGATGCACACAGGGACATACATAATGCAGAACTCTACTGCACCAAAAGGGAGTATCAAAGTGTTTCTGGTCTCTATAAGGTGTTCAGAATAAGATGTGATCTTGGTTGCAAGGCCAAAAACCTGCCTTCTGGAAGAGGTACATACCAGCAAAGGTTTACATATTCCTTTCAGTAAACATCTGCTCTTTTAAGGAAAAGTCTAAGCCAGCTTGTGGCATAGCCTGTGAATCCTGGACATTCTGGGGGGCAGACTGTGGTTGCCTAAATACAGCTAACTGGAAAAACTCTTTTCATTACAACCAAATTTGACATATTCTCCTGACTTCTAAAAAATTTAGATAATAAAAAAAATATTAAAGGTTTGCCCCCTAAACACAGAGGTTTACAGCATCCAATATTTTCACTTTCTGAGAAAATGAAACAACACAAATACCAAATTTTCCTGACTTATTCCATCCTTTTTGCTATACTTGTAGCAGGATACCTACCTCCTGCCACTTTCACAAGTTTTATATACATGCCATGCAAACAAAAAGAGCATATACATGAAGAGAAGCAGGGGATGAAGAGAAAAATTCATGTAAATAACACAAGAGGTCCATTTTGCCTCGAGGTTACTGCACACTTCAGATATAATTTTTTTTATTTTTTTTTTCCTGAGTGAATATGGAAATCCACCTCTGGGCTGGAAAGTGTAAAGACCAATTTACAAATGTCTCGTACATGCAGAGGAAAAACTGGCAGCCAGAGGACAAATGCTAGGATTGTGTGCTTCCCAGGCCTGCAGACTTTCAATTAAATTAAGTTCTAATAATTGTGAATACATTAGCAAATATCAAAGAGTGAAATCAGAATATAAACAGAAAGGAAGGAAATATTTTTAACAGATCTGTTATTTGCAAAACAGTCAACTGTCAACAATGATGACAACTCAGATGAAGATTCACAAATGCTCATCAGGGATAGGGTTTTACACCGATTTTCAGATTAAATAGAGAACTTTGAAGAAATCTACTATATTTTTAACTTTTTTCTGTCAATGGGAATTTGTTATGCCAGTCTAAAGATTTTTTTTTTCTGGGTATTTTTACTCACATGTACAGCAAGGAAAATGCACTTAACCTAAGAAAGACCCAGCAAGCACAAAACTCGAGCAGAGATGAGAATTGCACAATGCTGATGCCATGTCCTTTGTGCATTTAGAAAAGGCAAATCAGGCCTGACATGAAGTGATCAGAAGGAGCATTTGGCCTAGAGAACTGTGGATAAGGCCAAGACTGTCAATGTTGCAATCAGAGGCTCTGGGACAGACAAACAGCTCATGGCCAGGTCTAAGTTCATCAGAACCAACACGCTGCAACTGCTGATCCTGCTTGAAGCTGCCCTGTGCACAAACTGTGCCCCTTTCATGCTGAACTTGTCACACACAGGTAGGCTGAACCCAGGGGAGATGTGGCCTTTACCAAGGAGTACCAACAACGGCCACATAAAATCAGGAAAAACGAATGGGGCATATGGATTTCCCATATGGTGAAGCACTGGCCCACATACACATTGTAAAGAATAACCTCTACCCATGAGTTCAAGACACTTTGTTTCAGTGCACTCCCTCTTCCAGAAATTCTCAACCCCAAGATGAAGACGTTTTCTCCCTGCGCAATAGAAAATTCAGCGCACAGAAGTGGCAACAAAAATCTGAGATTTGTTTAAAGAAACTTTAGTCTGACAAAAGGCAACTGGCCAACGCTCAAGAGTACTTCACAGGATGGCCAAAATTCTCCAGAATCAAGGAGTCAAGTCCATATACTGCACCTGTAGCTTGAAAGCTCTCAAATGTGTTGCAGGGTTTTTTTTTCCATTTCTTTTTTTATCCAGAACCCCTGAAAACACCTCCCCACTAACAAAGAGCTCTTTAGACAATACACCCACTTGTATCAGAGTTCATGTAGAAAATCAAAGTTAATAGTTTCTCAATACTATTTTCATTTCCTGCCCATGATCCCAGTGCAGCAAAGTATTTAAGCATGTGCTTTAAACTTTGTTCTAGAAGTGCTCAAGAAGCACTGCTACGTGGTGCTTTTCCTGACTTCACTTAGAAGTGCAGAAGAAGGGCAACACAAGATAATTAACATTTGCAGTACACATTCATTTCATTTGAATTTCACTTCCTGCTCAAAAAACACAATTGTAATTTCCACGCTGCTATTCTAAGTAACTTTCAATCAATATGACAGTTTAAAAAATTATTTAACGTGATACATAAACAGCCTGGAGCAAATGAATCCAACAAAAACAAAATATTTGCAAATAGAAACACCAAAGAGTTTCATTTCAATCTAGAAAATTAAAGAAACCTGCTTAAAAACAAGTTAAATGAGTAATGTATTTTTCCAAGAAAAGTTCTTTTTTGTTTCAGGTTTTTTTTTTTAAGATGAATGAGTTGACAGATGTTTTACTAAAACCATTAAGGCAAGATGGCAATAATTTCTGGGTATGTTAACTAACCCACTGCTAGCTGGATCATGTGATGCATGACAACAGAGTTTTCACATTAGGTGCAGAAGCAGTTTACCAGTTTGAAAGTCAATCATGTGAGTATCCTGTGCCCCAGCCTTCCCATCCCCAATCTAGAACACCATCAATAAAAGGACAGATATAAATATACCTGTGTGTAACTTTAGCAACAGATTTAAGGTAGGTGCTTATTAATATCATGAAGATATGATTCTTAATGATGTGGGAGCAGAGCCTTATATAGGTTTGAATAATGACATTGTCTCATTGCATGCATAGTTTGTGCTTTTGTCTGAGACAGGTTCATTTTTCACTGGAGGGGAAAGGTTCATCTCACACGAGGGGGGTAACCAGTTGATGTTACAAGGCTGACGATTAGCCCCCTCGCTGTTCCACATGACACTGGGAAGGACTCCAGCAGGCATCCTTAATGCCTGCTTCAGCATCTTGAAGAAATTAATGAACACAGCTTCGATGGCAAAACATTTCAATCAACCCCAACCAGCTGTGCCTACCATTTAAAAAATATAAATTAAAAAAATGACATATTTATTTTAAAACAGCCTTATCAGAAGTTTCTTCGAAGGATACAAGTTATTTTGGGAGCGAGAGAGGGAGGAATAAAAAGGAAGGAGGACAATGGTGGTTAGTGCCAAAAGATGTGCGATGGCCCCTGTGTTTGTTGAACAAATTAAGCACGTTCTGGTTTTTCACCTGCTGAAGTAGCAGCAGTGCATATGGCCCAGAAGTTAAAAATAAGGAAATATGCATACATTACCATACTTAATGGACGACCCTCTCCATTTAATATGCAAATTTCCTGAAATATTACTGAATGCCGTCTGTTCTAAATGAATAAATTTGAATTGCAATTAGAATAATCTTGTATAATTAATGAAAACTGTCAATTTTGGTTCATAAGTAATTTGATTAACAGGATGATGGGACACTTATCAAGTTCACTGGACTGCTAGGGTATGAGAAAGCTGACAGGGAAAATAAGGTGGTCCAGGCACTTAGGCACCACTGGAATATTATCCTAAATTATTGATAACACAAGCTAATGAACTTCAGAAAGTGAACTCTGCATGCTTTATTTAAAGGGACAGTGCACTGGGGTGGTAAGGACTGGTTTGGTCATGATAGCCTTCTCCAAAATACAGTCGTGCCATTACCCACTCTCATAGGAGAAAAAAAAATAAAAAAAAATCCACAGGCAGCAACACACACCTACTTAAATCTGAAATTTACACTTCCCAGCTGCTTCCAGAGAGGGAAAAAACGTTCACACCATAAATGTAAGAAAGGGACAATGCAAGCCAGGTGGAACACAGTTTATATAATGTATCACAGCCACTATTTTATGTTGTATTTCCATTGGTTAAAAACTGGCACTCATTACACCTGGTTTTCCATGGTTTTTTCTTCCTATCATCTACCATGCAACAGGCCAGCAATATTTTTTTCAAAATGAGCTTTTGCTAATCGAAAACAGGAGAATCTTAATGTATCAGTTTCAGTCTTACAAGAAAAGCAATTTTGAAAACCAGCCACTACACACCCAAGAAAAGCCCCAGCTCTGAGCTCACCATTTCCCCCAACCCACGTGTTCCCTGACAATGCCATTCTGCCACAAATGGGAAAGATGACTGTAGGCCAAACCTCTGGGCTAATACACCACTCCCTCTGTAATTCCATTAACTTCGGGGGTCAGGGAGGATGTAATCCAATGCAAAAGTTGCCAGTAATGGCATTTTAAATCAGTACAGCCATCAGCACATACAGGCTGCAATTCTGATAATCTACCTAATGAGCCCAAATGTGAGTAATATACGTGAACCTTAGTAAAAATTTCAAATCCATGGCAATGTCTGAGGATATTAAGTTTCCCAAATCAATTTAGTTTTTGAATGAGAAGTTCAGTTGGATATGTTATCCTGCCACAAAATGGAATATGGTGAAATTAGAAGAATTTTTTTTTTTCTTTTCCACTGTGTGTCTTCTTACAAAGACATTCCTCTAAAACCATGCTTGACTCCATACACATCATTCACCTCTCTTATGAAACTGTGTCATATTTTATACATTGCACGTGGCATTTAGTGCATGCAATTATCCCATATCGCCATCACACAACCAACAGAACAATTCTGAATGCAACTTCAGAGTGAGATCTCTTTCCAAACATCCTGATAAAGCACATCCTGGATACACCCACACGGTATAAATGGAATCCAATGCAATCCGGCCTTTTCAATTTTGCAAACAACAAGTTGAAAATGGTAAAATCACCTGCTGAACGAGCCTCCCCTTCGGCTGAGCGCAGGCACAGAGCCAGGGGATGCTGGGAGATCATTTGGAAAAACCTGCTATTATATAACAAAAGCCAGGGTGCATGAGCAAGGTTTTTAAACCATTAGAGCACTGAGAACTCAAACCAGATTTGCAACTAATCACTGAAAGACACTCCTGCAGGGGGGGGACCAAATCTCTGCTGAATTTCAGTTCAGACACTCTGAGCACCAAACCATCGGCACTACCTACAGGAAGGCCATAACTTTGAGTAGGATGTAAGCATTCACAGATGCAAGAACAATACCTCATTTTTAAATCAAAAATTCTGATAATGTTCACATCTTGCCTAATGCAGAACATTTCAACACAGGAGGCAACATTTGTCAAAAGTACAAGCATCTGGAAAAGGCTTTTTGGACCTGAAATGCTCCAAACCACAGGTGTGTTGTTATAGGTAGACATTATTAGAATTTGCAAAGCCAGAAATTAGTTCACTTCAGTAACCCTGCCCTATATTCTTATGTAGCCATTTTAGCTTGTTTCCACAAGAAAATGCACTTACTGCAACACTGAGAAGCATCAGAGACACCCAAACACTTCTGAGCTCAGATTTTGGTACAGCGCTCATCAGTATGGCAAATAAACCACATTACAAGAAAACAATGCCATAATTGGCCAGTGGGGCAGTTTCCTGTCTTCTTCCCCTGAGGCAATCAGGCCTTTTTTTTAGTCTCATTTCCTAAGGAAACCAGGATCTGCAAGATCACATTGTCTGCTCATGAGTCTCTCCCCCTAACAGTTTTAACCCTTTGTCCATTCTCTATGTAAGTCTCAAAAAAAAGTAAAGTTTTGGTATTTTCATGTCAATTCCTTGACAGAAAAAGAAGTTCTGCCATAAAAGGGAACACAGGTACAACTCAGTCAGGCAAGCAGCAAATGCATCCCTGTGCAGCCCAAGTGGAAGGGAGCACAGGACACGAGGATCACAGTTCAGGGACAGTTCTAAAGGAAGGCAGGAGAGCCCTGGATGTTTGCAGCGGAACTCAGGTTCATAGGGAAGTACAGAGAATATTGGAGTGAGGGCTATAAAGGTTATGTCAGTGATCAAAGAACATTATGGTGACAAGCAGACATGATGAATGGAGTTATTGTGATAAAGGAGCACAGGAAACAATACAAATCTGTGGAAAAACAGGGCTTAGTTTCATTAGTTTCACTGCTCATGGAACAAACTCTTACTTTAACAAAGCTATACTTTTTTTTTTTTCTTGTATCTCTGCTTTTCCCTTCCCTTTAATGCCCTTTTCAACTACTGATTTTCTTCTTGTTGCTTTCACTGTAGCTATGGAAAAACATCTTCTACAAGCAGAAAAACAACAGAAGACTTGCTTAAGAAAACACTAAATTATCAGTCACACCTGAACATAAAAAAGGTTATGTCTATGTCCTGACTTCACTCACTAACAGAATGTGGAAATTATGTGCAATTCTGTCATGCCCCTTTTCACTATCTTTCAACTTTCATAAACATTTGCCCCAATGTTCTTAAGAAGAGATGTCCTTTAAAAATCTAGCAACCATTTTAAGGAGCATTATTATCTGAATTTAGGAACAGTTTAAGTGTGGCAGTAAGATGCCTGTAAGTCACCATGCAACTACAGAAAGATTAATTCTACAATGCAAACAGCAAAGTTAGTAAGTCCTGTGAATAGACCATGAGACTGTACTTCCCTTTCCCCCAAAAATCTACTCTTCTAAAAGTAAGGAATCAACTAGCATTATCCATTTGGACATGTAAAGGTTAAACCAGGGTAAGTAAATATAGCCTAAGCAAAACAACTGGGAAAATCTCCTGTTCTGATTTGTGGTATGTGTTTCTACACATCATGACAGTGAATTCTTTAGGATTCCATAGGAGTGATAATGAACTATCTTACTGAGGAAACACTTCAGTTAAAGCACAGCTAAAAGGTCTGGTGAAATCTCTTATTTCATTCATTCACACAATGCAGAAGAGTTTCAAGTAACACAGTTCCACAGCAGGGTAAGACTGAACCATCCACTAAATAACAAACAACAACACAGGAGAGGCAGCTGAAGGACACACCAAGATGTTGGACAGAAAAATGCCTCTATTTAATTCTCCATCATGTGAATGGGAAACATAAATATTATATTCCCTTGGCAGAGCTTCAGAACTATGAAGGCAAAGGGCAATCCCCAGCAGGTGAGAAAAAGTATGTTTGGAAAATAACCAAAATTTGGAAGTTCTTCCGTTGGGTATTATCACTAACCATTCAATCAAATAGAACGTATCTATTCTTATCTTATTCCTATGATCATGATATCCAAGAGCCATTATCATTTGCTCTTCTTGGTGACAAATGCTGAAACAAGCACGGCAAGAGGAAATAGAAAATAAATAAATAAATAACTCCAATGTAGATTTTAGTGGCATAAACCCTTCTGGATATGGATGTAGATAACAAGCTTATTTAGTCATCCTTAAAAACATACAGATTTTTTTTCCCAGTTTGCTGAGCTAAGAAAAATTATTCTCAAACTGTTGAGGTTAGGAAGGGAAGGTTGGAAGAGGGTGACTGTTATACAAGGCTTTGCCCCAAACAAATGAAAACCTCTGAGTGAATTATGGTCTGACTAGTTTCTTTTTTAAGACACATCAAGGTATTTCAGTATGTGTCAATAAAAGCCCACCTGGAGGAAGAAATTACAGAGCACTGGAAAGAACGCCAAGATTACTCAAGTCTTTGTGTTTTCATTTGTTTTAAATCTGTGTGTTGTTAAAACAAATGTAGAAATCAGCCATATGGGAACTTAGTTTTGGTGCAATATCTTCATCTGTCACCGCATTTGGGAAAAAAGCACACACACAAGATCAGTGGCCAGGGAGGGAGGGTGAGAACAGCACACAAGGAAACAATGCTGAACATATGCACAGGATTTCGACCTCGCAGCATGGTGACTAATGATTATTTCATAAATACTGAAGCTGGGATGGATTCTTATTACTGAAGGGGTACATTTTTAAAGATCAGCTAACAGCTATTGTATAGGAAGGTAGTTCACACCTCTCACTGGGACAACCTGCCCTTCTACTCAGTGTTTCTTACCCAAATGCAAACCACATACTATTTTCAATTCAAACCTTAGACCCAATCCATGTAAGACAGGGGCTTAATAGCTTTCCAAACTCTCATTTGGCCTCAGTTATACAACCAGCTGACACTGAAAATAATTAATGCCCTTTAGGACTCGCATCTGCTCCTATGGTTCCATGTCAAGGTTTTTAATTGGGCTATTTTGGCATTTGGAGACAATGGCAAGGTGAAATAACCTTTCTTTAATATTTCTGAGGTCAGAAGTTAGTCCTGCCAAAGGTCATCCTTCAGGTTCACAAATGAGTCATTTGTATCACCTAATGCAATCTGTGACTTGCAAATTGCACTGGGAGATGTTCTAGTGCATTAATTAGTCCATGTGGTGAATACTGAATTCATCATTACCAGTGAAGCCTGTGCAGGCGTGCCAATACTCGTTTTGGTGGGTTGCAGTAGCTGATTATATTACATATTCTCCTTCAAACCATGGCCTTTAATATCAGGCCTTGTTTCCTGCTGAAGCAAAGACAAGGACAAACCAATACTCTCACTCTGAACAGTGCAACATAGAAAACCTACACATCAGGAATTCTCCAAGTGTCCAAGGAGCCACCTCAGCTCATTCATTTGGGTTCTGCGTCCAGATACCACCACAACTGACACCATTGCTGGATTGTACTCAAGTCAGAAAACAAGTGGAAACTTCACAAACTGGGCTTACCTGTCTCCTGCTTGTCTAAAGAGCAGTTCTGATTTATTTAATTTTTTTTTTTTTTTTTGTTAGCTGGTTGGTTGGTTTTTTCCATAGCTGTGGGGATTACAAGCTTTAAAAACAGACAGGCATAAGCAGTAATTAACTACAATTCGTGACCTCATGTCTACAAAAGCAGGGCCTTTTAGAAAGCACAATGAAGCAAGACCACTACTAACATCTTTCAGAGAGGATCTGGTTATCAGACAAACATCCCAAGTTTCCCAGATTTTATTTCCAAAGTGACATGTCCCTATCATCTTGTACACCTGCACATGGCAGAGCCACTGTCCTCAGGCCTGAGGATCCCTCTGGGAGCAGAAGGGGGGGTTTCTCTTGTGTTTTTCCCCACATGCTTCCATGCCCCAAATCTCCCCCTGCAATGGTGTTCCATGGCTGGTGCTGTTCCCCACATTCCTCACAGCTGCCTGCCCCACACCCTTGCTACATTTAGGGTCCCTCTGTTCCCCAAGATAGGTCAATACCAAACCCAAGGCCACTTCTTAAAAAATCAACATTCAGTCAAGGCTTCTTTGCTGCACAGAAACCTTGCAGAGAATTTCACCCCAAGTCACAGTCTGATCTTTCAGCTGGTTGGCAGCTATTGCCTATAATGAAGGGATTATTAATTTCTGTTTCAAAGGGATAGGAGATCAGGATATGGACACGGCATGACTGTACCATCTGTGCAGTTGACATATATTGATTCATACCATCTTCCCATCTGTCCTTGACACTACAGAGCATCAGAGGTCACAATCAACTCTTTGCTGGAATTCCCCCAAAAAACAAGTTTTCATCCAGTTCTCTGTCAAAAAAACACTTCGAACCACTTTTACAGAAAATGGATCACCTCTTCAGTTATTATGGAAACAGACACAGAGTCCACAGTTTGGCCTTCTAAATATATGCCACACAAGAGAGATAATAATGACAAATATTATCACACAACAACAAATACAGCTTCAACATCTCTTAACAAAAGGCTCAGGCTAAAATATTGCTCTTGAAACAGAAAAGGATTGAAGGCACTATGAAAATTACTGAAGTTCTAAAATGATTTGCATACATACATTACACTAGGTACAACAACCAGTCAGAGAAGAAGGTTGAGAAATGTGAAGTTGGGTGGCATGTGCCTATGGAAAGTGATGGAGAAAAAGAGAAAACCTGCAGCTGAGTAAATCATGAAATGCATCAAGGTCTCTGGAGACGACCTAGTTTTGTTTTCATGATAGGTATCATTTTTTCTTTCTGTCATCCTATGCAAATTGCTAATAGCTCAGAAATGAAAACTTTTGAAATGGCCATTTTCTGGCTTTTGTCGGTTTAAATATTTCATCTGGCAGAGCCCACAGTGTAACTGGAAGCACTGTGTGTAATCTAGGCTTAAGCAGTGCTCATGCGAGACTGTATTTTCTGTAAGTTACAACTGTCCCAAAACAGCCTGAGGTTAAAACATGTTATGCCTTCTTTTTATTCCAAAGAACTGGTTGAAGAAAATACAGCCAGATTTGGGAAAACTCAGATTTGAGAATTTTTAAAAGTCTGTGACAGGAGGAATAGCAAGTAAACAACCACTGTTTTGTTGTTGCTGTTGTGACAGAAATGACTGCAGAAGTCCTTAATTAATAGAGTTTAGTCCTCACACACTGCTTTCCTCTTTGAGCTAAACCAAGCTTAACTAAGCGAAATCTCAAACATTCTCACACCACCTTTTTTTACACTTTAAAAATCGGAAGGGAAAAGGACAACATGGTCTGGTGGGGTATCAAATCTGATGTTGTGGGCTCTGATTTGATTTATGGCCATGGCTCACACTACTAAACTCCACCAGGATCAATTTCTTTACCCCCAGCATTAACACAACGTGAAATCTCTCTGCTGTTGTCAGAGTGCAGCAGCGAGGAAAAGCCCCAAAGAAATAGCTCCTGCTGGATCCAGCTTGTACTCCAACATGGCAACTCCGTGTGTTCAGGCAACAAAAACACGGCCAAAAAAACCTCGGATCTGGCCAGCTGGGGATGCTCAGGTGACAACAGCATCTTGGCAGGTACATCCTACCTGGTTACCCATCCCCACGTGCCAGGACAGCCCAGCCAAGGACAACTTGACACATTTCACAGCAGCTGTGCAAACTCTCAAATGTATTTTTTTCTGATCGACCCAGCCAGGTTCTGAAACTCAACGCCAGCAGCACACCACTGTTGTGGTTTACACCTGATACCTCCCCTCTGCATCATCTGTGCTCGCCCAAGTGAGGAATTTTATGAATTGACTTTCGAGCGAGTCCATCCACAACAGGTGACGGCACGCCGGGGTGCGCTGGCTGCCGGCCCTGCCTGCGCCCCGTGCCAGGCAGCTTCCCTCGGCCCTTTCGTGGGCTGTGGGCTCAGCTGGATGTTTGCGTTTTATTCCAAGGGATTAAACTGCTCAAGGTGGGGAGGGAAAGGGGCACAAACTCAGGGAGCAGAGAGCCCGCAGCGCTG